>VXBP01004728.1:58876-229772 GCA_013400115.1 Rhinopomastus cyanomelas
AAGAAGACGCCTTAGGGAGACAAATTGTTCTCTACAGCTATCTGAAAGTACGTTGTAGAGATGTTGGTGCTGGTCTCTTCTCACAGGTGATTAGTGACAGAACCACAGGGAAGGGCTTCAAGGTTCAGCAAGGTAGGTTTAGACATCAGGAAAAAATTCTTCATGGAGAGAGTGGTCAGGCCCTGGAATGGGCTGCCCAGGGTGGTGGTTGAATCCCCATCCCCGAATGAGTTTAGAAGACACTTAGATGTACTGTTGGGGGGATCTGGTTTAGGGGTGAACTTATAGAGTTGATAGTTGGACTTGATGATCCCAAGGGTCTTTTCCAACCTGAACAATTCTGTGAAGTAGGTATTAGAATAAAGCAGTTTAGTGAAAGACTGAGATCTAAGTTACCTAAACCATAGAGGTAAAAGAGTGGCTGCTCATTTCCCTAGCTAAAGAACATAGGAAGCAGAAAACATTCTGGAAGGAACCCATTTTATGTTGTCATCATTTTTTCTTGTTTGTCAGTGTTGTCATACAATGTATTGGGTTGGAAGGGACCACTCAATGTCATCTAGTCCAACACCCCCTACAATAAGCATGGCAATCTCTAACTAGACCAGATTGTCGAGAGCCCCATCAAGCCTGATCTTTAATTTCTCCAGGGATGGGGCCTCCACCACCGCTCTAGGCAACCTGTTTCAGTGATCCAGCTTTTTCCTAATGTCCAGCCTAAATCTACCATTTTCCAGCTTAAAACCACAATCCCTCATCCTGTTGTTCCATGCCCTTGTGAACAGTTCTTCCCCAGCCTTCTGATAGGCCCCTCTGAGGGACTGGAAGGTTGCTGTTAGGTCCCCCCAGAGTAATCTTCTTTTCAGAATTGATAGAGAAGAATTGGTATATGTAAAAAATGATAGAGAAGGTTTGTAATATTTTGGAAACTTATACTTTTCTAGCTTGCATTTTGTGGCAGAAACAGAGTGAATGCATTTTTGCTGAGGTAACAGTCAGTTTACCGATACTGATGTACAAAAGGGTAAAAGAAGTCCTCTCCATTTCTGGGGACATCCAGAATTAAGGCAAGTGAATTACGCCACTTCAATGGGCAATCGTAGCTATGGAATGATTGAATGATGCTTGGGGTCTATGCCACCTCCTCCCCACCCCAGCTTTGCAGTTATTACCACTTCCTCAGAATCTCTCCTTACTTTATTTTTGATGAATTCCAGGTCTGCTGGGAATAAAAGATCTTTCCAAACCAGACTACGGAGATTCAGTTCACCTTCACCCTGGTGATATTCCAGTGTTTTGGGCTTGTGGAGTAACTGGTATAGAAGCAGTCATCAGCTGCGGTATGTGCTGTGCTCGGAGACTCTTTTTTTAGATTTGGGCTGAATGAGTTGGATGATTAGCAGGCTTGATTTTAGTGTGAGCTAAGTAACACCCCAACCAAACTGAAAAACTACCTTTGACAGAACTGAGTGATTCTGATTCTTTAACTTCTCCAGTGAAGTGATCCTGCTGTGGTAGGGGCATTGGACTACATCATCTTTCGGGGTCCCTTCCAATCCCTAATGATTCTATGATTCTAAATACAAGTCTGCCTTGAAGGTAGTACTTATTGAAATAACATTGCTGTTGTTTGTGTATTTAAAAGACAGAAATCTAAAGCTCTGGCAGCATTTTTTTAAACAAAGTGTTTACAAGGGTGTGGGAAGGCAAAGCAAACAGGCATCATTCAAAAAAGTATTGTCAAGAGCTAGCAGATTGATTGACCTGGAAAGGAGTCTGTAATTGTCTCATGAAGAATTTTGAGCTTATAGGTTTTGTTCTAAAGTGAAGTACATGTAACACACTTGACATAAACAAAGCTTTGTCCTCTGCACAGAGCTGTCCTGCGGTTTACCCAGTTACCTGTAACAAAGGGCAAGAAAATGCAACTAAACCATAATGACAGCATTAAGTACTGCTCTAAATCACTGCTGTAGAATGAAATACCAGAATGACTGGGAGAGCCTTGGGAATTCATCTGTTTTGTCTTTCTCTCCTTGCAGGATCTGCTTTATCCTCGTGGTTCCTTACAGATGCTTATCTAACTGGGAGCAGAGACTTCTTATTCTTTCTTACATGCAATCTCTTTTCTCCAGTTCCAAATCCAGGCTGGACATCCTGCTCTTTCCTGTGTTCTCTAGCAGTTGCAGTCATCTTTCTCATGCATCCTTGTTGCAGGGAAAGGAGAGAAAAAAATTGCCAAGCTATTTATAATTTGTTGCTCAAAGTAATTGTCTGTCCTGCCTTTGAGTTTTACTTTTGTTTATTTCTTTTATGTTTATGTTTTGTATTAAAACCAGTCATTCCATGAACTTCTGGACAGTTGGTCTCTCGCTGCGCTCCTTTTTCAGATAGACAGTTAAAATTCTGCCATACCACCAGTACCCACAGTTTACATCAATGTGCTAGCTTCTCACAAAGAATATTGTCTTCTCGTATGGTTTGGTGAGGTATAGCAAAACTCAGTAACCGCGTTGCCCAGCTGCTTTTAAATTGCTAGCCAGAGAGTCGCAACACATCTAGCACAGGGCAAGCACTGATATACTCGTTAAAGAAAAATGTCCCTTTTCACCATCCTAGCAGAGTAAGGATTTCTTGTTTAAGTATACTGGTTGTGATTTATCCAAATCAAGTTTTGCCAAATCAAGTATAATCTGGAATTAGTATAAAGACTACAAATGTGTTCAGCTTAGGGACATAACCATGTCTAAGTAAGCCTGTTGTTCTCCAGGGCTTTAGATGCTACTAAGATTCCCTTGTCTAAGACTTGTTGGTAATCTTTTGTCATTAGTCCTTGCCAATTGACAGATCTCTTAACTAGACCAGTAAGACATTGCACAGACATAATGTCCCCATTTTCTTAGTCTGATGAAGAACTGCTAGCCAGCAGGCAGTATCTAGGATGTAGCTTTGTCATACCACGATTACAAGGCTATTCAAAAGGTATGAGAGAGACCCTGCAGCTTCCAGCAGCACTGTAGAACCCAGAAAGTTAATTTATTCGTATGGAAACAGTATGAACAACACTGTGCAAACTGTGGCATTAACATGTTGTTCCATCAATGCGCTGGATTCTTCATGCCTGTGAAACGATATTTTCAGACTTGCCAGTCCCTGACAGACTTTCTTGGATGGTATCAGTGTACAGTTCCTAAGCTGACTCAAGTTTATAGCAAAGAGGATATTGTAGACAAACCTTATCTTAACCACCTACACGAGCTTTGTAGGAGTCCAAACACTTTCCGACGTTTGTGTGTACATTTC
This sequence comes from Rhinopomastus cyanomelas, assembly GCA_013400115.1. Lineage (NCBI taxonomy): Eukaryota > Metazoa > Chordata > Aves > Bucerotiformes > Rhinopomastidae > Rhinopomastus > Rhinopomastus cyanomelas. Next base: position 62,180 of record VXBP01004728.1, read on the forward strand.
TTTGTCAAAGTGTGTTAACTGCTGCAGCGTAACTTACACTATCGCCTGTTGTTGTTGTATGTGTCGCCAGGTAGGGACTACGTGTTGTTAAACAGCTTTTTGCAATTTTATCACATTTTAATATTTTGCAGTAACGTGTTTAATTAAAATTGTTTCACCCGTTTTAGGAGCTCCGTTAGCTTTTACTCACTCTCCTGGCTGTATGTTCGTTACTGACGTAAAGAATGATAATGTCACAGAGATATCCTCAAAAGAAGTCCCACAAGTGCACTGCATTTCTCAGGATCCTTTGCATTATAGTCTTGTGTCAGCAGAAGCAGCCCAAAAGATAAAGACTCTAGAGACTCTCATTGGAATAGACCCAGGTAAAAATGAAACCTGTATTCCTGCTTTTCTACGTGTTCATAAAGAACACAGTAAGAACTTAAAGGTAATTTTGAAAATTATTTGTGGAATACAACGAGTTAGTATAACCACATCTTACATTTTGTGTTACATTTTCTGATCAGAGGGCTGGAGCACTTCTATGAGGCCAGACTGAAAGAGTTGGGGCTGTTCAGTCTGGAGAAGAGGAGGCTCCCAGGTGACCTTATTGTGGCCTTCCAGTATCTGAAAGGGGGCTGCAAAAAGGCTGGGGAGGGGTTTTTTAGGATGTCAGGTAGTGACAGGACTAGGGGGAATGGAGCAAAGCTGGAGATGGGTAGATTTAGAGTGGATGTGAGGAGGAAGTTCTTCACCGTGAGAGTGGTGAGAGCCTGGAATGGGTTGCCCAGGGAGGTGGTTGGGGCCCCATCCCTGGAGGTGTTTAAGGCCAGGCTGGATGAGGCTCTCTCCAGCCTGATCTAGCTTGGGGTGTCCCTGCCCATGGCAGGGGAGTTGTAACTGGATGATCCTGTGGTCCTTTCTAACCCAGACTGACTGTATGACTTGATGTAGATGATCCTGCTGTGGCATGAAAGTACACAGGTTCATCCACACAGAAACTTTGAAAGGAGAACAATATATTGAAGTATACTGCTCTTTTTAAATGCACTTCTACAGGAGACCGGGGCATAATTCATCTGTGTCACCAGGATGAGCTGCTGAAGGCTTGTCTGTCCCTCTCCCATGGTCAGTCAGTGCTGATAACAACTGGATTTCCTACACACTTCACTTATGAGCCACCAGAAGAGAACGATGGGCCCCCAGGAGCCCTGGCTATTGCAGCTATGTTGCAGGCCTTGGAGAAACAGGTTGCCATAGTAACAGATCAGAGAGCTATGAATCTGAATAAAAAGATTATTGAAGAGGCTGTTCAACTAGGTAAGACCCACTTATTTTAATTTTTAACTTGCCAGTCTGAGCAAGTTAGTTTTTATCTTCCCAAGTCTGATTCAGTTAATCTCGATGTCACTTACTACAGGAGGTTTTTTATTGGAGAATAAACCTGAAGCTCTGATCCTCTAAGCTCTGATCACCCTTGCTACAATGACATCTTTTTAAACTTAGGTAGCATCAAGTTAATGCTTAGGTGTCTGGGTTCTGATTATGAATTAGCTGGGTTTTTGTTGAATGTTGGATGTGTACTCTTTACTCTTGTAGGTCTCTTCTCTATTTCAAGGTCCCATTTAGTAGCGCTAACTTCCAAAAGAGTTCAATTTAAAGTAAGGATGCATGGAGCTTGCCAGAGACTGTACAAAACTTGAGTCCTTACTAGTCTAAATGTTCTACTTTCTTTGTTTTTTAAAGTCACTAAAGCATACATTACAAAAAGATACACAAGTGTCTAAATTGTATTTTATGTTATTGTAGGAATCTTGAAGAGACCTGTTCCTATATTGAGTTATCAAAGGGAAAGTGCTGATTCAGCTTTAAAGTTTTTGTGTGAGAATGGGAATCCTGCAAGGCCTAGGTAGGTGCATTCAGTTTTTAAGAAGAAGTCACACCTCTGCTGTGTAAAGTTATAATAAAAACAATGACCATGATCTACAAGTGCAGTGGTTGTCAGCAAACCCTTTAAACTGGGAACGAGCAGAACAAACCTTGATTTCAAACGTTGTTATGGCAGCACACACAGAGCACAGAATTCCACGTTATTCTGCATTTACACTTTTCTGGATACAAAAAAAACCCCAAGACTTAGTTGATCAGTTGGTCAGGTCTGAGATGAGATTAACCAATTAATTTAGTTAACATGCTGATGAGCTGAAACAAAGACAAAACGAGGCAAGTTCAAAACCACTTAGGAAAGTTGCAGGCAAAACCAAAAAATAGTTCAATCTGGGTGTGTTTAATTCACTACACATAAAAACCCTCACACATGGACAGATAGTGCTTAGTAACATGCTCTTACACAATCACATAGTCTTACCTGAGCTCCTTCTGTGACGCGATAGCCTGCTGGATGAGGGGAAGGTTGTGGATGTTGTTTACCTAGACTTCAGTAAAGCATTTGACAGTCTCCCACAGCATCCTCCTTGACAGCAAAACTGGAGAAAGAGAAATAAAATCACGCAATTCTAACAGAGTGTCAGAACTGAGTACTAAAATTCTGCTTAAAATGTACAACATCTGCAGTGCGTGTGTCTGCTTTCGTAACGAGAGAAATAGCAATAGGCTTAAAGAAGAATCACCCAACAATCTGAAGACTCACAACCAAACCTCTCTAACTAGGAACAAGCGAACATTTGCCAAGCAAGGTACTTTAAGAAGACACTGTATTTCCACTAACAAGGACTTAGATGAGCGTTAATTTGCTTTTTTTGTTGTTGTTTTCTTTGAAAACACATCGACCGGTATCTCACGAGGTTATTACGTATTTTAACATGTAACAGAGCAAGGCCAGATGGCTGACCCAAACGATTAGGAGGATCTCAGGAACTTCTCCATTTCTTGGTGGCACATGTGATTTGGGGGAGTTGCAGTAAAGACATAAAGAAACTGTGTCTTTACTGGATAAGTTCCTGTGTGACTTGGTTTAGGTGATTCTGCTGTTGCAGGCGGATTGGACTAGATGATCTTTTGAGGTCCCTTCCAATCCGTAGCGATTCTATGATTCTATGAAATTAGACTAACCCACAGAGAACTGCCTTGAGAAATAACAAAACAGCATACAAGTTTTATCTTGTATGCGAAATAGTCCAAATGTAGAGCCAGGGGCAACAGGAAAAGCAACCAACAGAAGATTTTGTTCGGTGAGACTCGCGGCATTGACTCTTCTCCTTTGTTTTTGCACTCTTTCTAACCAGGTTTGATCACCTGGTAGCAATAGAGCGGGCTGGGATGGCTGCTGATGGCAATTATTACAATGCCAGGAAATTTAACATTAAACATCTTGTGGATCCCATAGATGACCTATTTTTAGCTGCACAAACCATTCCAGGAATTACAACGACAGGTATGTGTGAGTTTGTGTTATGTTCTCAGAAGCAAGAGAATCACAAAAAGCGAACGCATGCTGGAAGTGGAGGGGAGCAGGAGGTAGCTGCTGAGTAACTGCTTGCAGGCTGCAGCTGTCTGTTGTGGTCACACTTAAAGAGACTGTTGAAGGATTCCTACGTATGAAAAAAATTAATGAAGAGTTGATTTCAAAGTTATTTAAGGACAACAAAGCAACCTCAGATGTGCGCATTACCGATGCATCAGAGCGTGTATGTACACTTCTCTAAGAGTAGTTTCTAGCACTGACCTCATTACATATTTTGTTTGGCATGCAGCATGGAAAGCAAACTACTCTCGAGTGGAAATAATACATAATAAAATATTGTAGTAATTTTTACGATGTTAGACCTGTGTTGAAGCAGCAGTCTGGATAGACTCTTAGATTATATTGTCTTTCAGCAATACATTCCCTTAAGCATACTTGCATCCACTATAATAGTGCCTTCTCTAACAAAATACACAGTAATAACCCTCACAGAACATTGTCCTTCCTGCCAAAACTTCATTAGCATTGTCTTAGAAAAATGCTTTTGTCAACATGCTGTTCCTCTCTTTGTGGATAATCCTTTTTTTCCGGAGAATTTACTTGTATCTGGTTTTGAAAAATTACATCCTAAATCAAGGTGTGCACATATAAAGCGTTGTACCACATCTTTGTAAAATCAGATGCTTTACAGTGGCCCGAAACAGAAAAATAACAGCCTTGTTTAAAAATAATTAATTAGAAAAAAGCATCACAGAATCAGAAAAGTGACCCTTCTTGGACTGATTTCAGTCACATCAGAACATGTCTCTTCATCTGATTTCTTTTATTCTTGCAGTGCTGTGGACTCACTCCTAAGTGTTACCTAAAGCACAGGAAGGTTGACTTCTTAGTATTGATGGTTTTCAAATGTTTCTACTGAATTCTGCAAAGGAGAGATAATGCCTTATCTGATTTAATTGTTCTGGAATAATTTCAAAGCTGTATAACAGACGAGTTGACTTCTATTTTTTGTGTTATCATAAAACTTGCAATACATTTGACCTAGATCTAAGTCACTTTTTCCCCTGTTCATAGGGAGTAACTATCAGCATTAAAAAAAAGCAGCACTCTAGATGGCACTCTGTTGGCAGTCTCAGCAGGGAAGCCAAAGATTGACTGGATAAGCATGGAAAAATCTCTTACATAAAGATGTTTGGCGAAAAGCATCACAGATTTATCTGCTGCAGTTAATTCAAATTCTTCTCCCTGATTTTAGACTGCTGGTACAAAGACTTGGTCTCTCCAGCTACTAACACATCCCAAATCCTTTAATAGGTCAGGTTTTTAATTTGTTTACAACGTCTTGGGATGGCCGTTGGTTCTTTCTTCAAAACCTGGCTTAGCAAGGCACAAAGCTGGGCTGTGGCCTTTGCATCTTCGGTCTTCACAGAACATTAGGGATTGGAAGGGACCTCAAAAGATCATCTAGTCCAATCCCTCTGACACAGCAGGATGACCTAGACCAAGTCGCACAGGAACACAACCAGGCGGGTTTTAAACTTACTACTCAAGATAACTTTATTCATGGCCAGTAGGACATTGGAGTCATGTCTGGCTTTAAAATAAAATGCAAATATTGTACAGTGTTAGGATGGAGTACTCAGATAACTTTATAGACTAGAAAATGATACCAGAAAGGTCACGTTTTCAGACTTGCTGAAGTCTCTATATGGTGTGTTCAGTATCAAGAAGTACTCTCTTAATAGCAAGGAGGAGGAAATGCTAGAGCATTTGTTACCTATTGATTAATTACTGTCAAATTTTGCATTTAAAACAAGGTCTGTGTTAAAAAAAAATCTGATCTAGAAGCCTGACCAGAGGAAAACCATGAACAATGACTGCAATGGTTATCACTGTTACAAAACGTTCTGTAGTGAGCCGCGACGTTCAGGAATAGGTGAAATATGAAGAGATGAAAGGTTGAGATTGGAAGGATTCATTTTCCACAAAAGACTCAAATCAAAGATTAAGAGACGTTACAAAACCCAATTGCTTTTTTTTTCAGCTGTCATACCAGTGACAGAGCTATGTTATTTATATAGGAGCTAATGAAAAGCTTTCCAAAGTACAGCGTGAAAAAAATGTGGTCACACTTGTTTTCCTTTTGTACAAATCATTTTTAGCACAGAAGCTTGACATTCCCTGCATTTTTCATGAGCTGAGTTTCAGAAACCAATGTCGTCAGTGAAAACTTGCATGGATGATCCAACAGAACTATTTTTTCTCTTCCTGGAAAGCACTGAGGCCTTTAGGAGAAGAGGACTCATCCTGTCTATTTTCAGACGTCTATATTTGTGATGTCTGCCTCGGGGTGAGATGAACTGAATGTTTCAAGGGTCGCTCTCTCTTTGCTGGCTCACAAAGAAGCCCAGCTGACTGGCTCACGTGCAGACTGCTGCAATTCGTTAGGGAATCAAAACCTACAGGGAAATGTAGTCCTGATGTGTAGAGGAAGATGAAAAGAGAAGGTAAAAACAAAAATGTCTTTTCCTCACAGTATAGTGTTAGTGGGATCCGCCCACAGCAGTGGCTCTACTACCACGTAGCCATCCTGGTGACAAGACTTCCTCAAAGACAAGAAAAAGCTGATACCAAAAGAGCAACAGATCGGTCAGTTGAAGAAACTTTTGATGATCTTCAAAGGACAATAACTCTTGTTAGCTTTTTTAAAAGAACATTAAAAGCCATTGTTTTTTTATTTTGAACATTAAAAAAATCAAAATGTTGTGTAAGTTCCTACAAAACATTAGTAGCTACTACACTTATGTAAAGGCACCATGATTATGTCTACCTATTTGAAAACTGCTACCAACAAACAGTTTAGAAAGCACCATTAAATCCCAGAAATGAAATTAATGTGATCAGATTATTGAAGCAGACCAGACACGAAAGATTAGCTATTCCGTGTCAAATCATAGAAAGACTTGTAGAAAGACAGGGTTTGGAAGGGAGCGCTGAAGATTGTCTCGTCAAACCCCCCTGCTAGAGCAGCATCACCTAAAGAAGATCACACGGGAACATGACCGGGGGGCTTTAAATGTCTCCAGAGAAGGAGGCACCTTTTTATGTAAGTTATGTGTCACCCAGTTGCACTCCATTACACTATGTAGAGTTAAATATAACATTGCTACTGAGAAATAATTTTCAGTTTCACTTATAAAGAAATTTGCTACAGACTTATGTGAGACATTTATACTAAAAGTGTAACTAAAAGTGTTAAGTTTATCAACGTTCAGGGCTTGAAATGTGAATTATAAACACTGTAATTTCTCTGCTGTAGCACACGCCATGCGTTCGAGCACAGCTCCGTTTCAGATTCAGATACGATACATTGCGGTGAGGACTTTGAGCTCTTCAGTGTTCTGTTTCACAGATATTAACTAGGATTTTTCTATAAAATCTTCAAACTTGTGAAGATGCTAGTGTTAATTTACATTATATACATAATATAGATATAAAATTTTATATATACAGAAAATATATTATATATATATTCCATATGTCATTTCCACATTATCCAAGGTAAATCTTAATTTCCATTTACATAAGTTGAATGTTCTTTGGTTCTTTTTGAACAAGAGGCAAAGGACAAGATGGGCTATTTGGCTTTCATGTAAGCTGCTCATTTGCATTACCTTCATCTCCAGGCCATCAAACAATTTAATGTCACAAATACAGGGTTGCCTAGAGTTTTCCTGGAATCACTGAAACGAATACGTAGTGTTTCTATCAGCCAAAACCAAAGTGCTGCAACTTGAATATTTACTTTAGAAGAAAACGTCTCCAGAACCAAACAAACCATGGCTAGCTACTTTTTTCCCATAAATGACTTTAAAAAGTAACCACAGCAATAGTACACAGGGCTGGGCTCCTTGGATACTGCCTTTTGCAATTAAATCTTGTAGCGAAACAAGTCCTGTGTGCCTGCTTTATTTTAGAATGGTAATCTAATGTCTCAGGAGGTTTTAATTTTCTATAGGTGCCAATGTACTTACTCAGGCTAATGTGTTTTTTGGTCTTTTTCTCTTTTAATATAGGTGTTGGAGATGGAGGAAATGAATTAGGAATGGGCAAAGTAAAAGATGCTGTAAAGAAGCACATAAGAAATGGAGATGTGATTGCTTGTGATGTTGAAGCTGATTTTACTATTGTAGCTGGTAAAGGAATTTTTTTGTGAGGTGGGAAAGTTGTTATTTGAGAGCAGATTTGGTGAGAAAAATATCTATCCTCCCAGCCATTTTGTATTTGTCCTTTGTATGACCAAGCAAAAAAAGTCTGTATGTGCTATGTCAGGTTTCTGAGGAGTTCAGCAAGCACAGCTCCACAGGAACGCCCAAAAATCGAGGCTGCTTTGTGAAGAAAGAGCATTTTATTGGAAAGAGTTGGGAAAACACTGAGTATTCTCGAAAAATCACACCTTCGATAACGTAACAAGGAGGACTGTGAAGGTGATCCACGTGGGAATTAGTATCTATGCGCATACAAGTTTTCACTGTACTTGAGAAGTTTCTGCTGGTGTGGCCTGTCAGGGTCACACTCATATTGCTCTTTTATGAAGAGATTTTAAGTCCTTTCAACAACCACTCGAGGACAGATATACTTTCTAACAGAAGTCGAGTGCTGTAGTTAAAATTGTCCTCTACCCTAATGTCCTAACCAGCACAAAATAAAACAAACAGTGAAAGAGCCAGCTTCAGCAAGGACCAGTTTATGAGTGAATGTTCCGTAATGCCCTTAGGCTCAGTTTTGTAGGGATCTAAGGTAGTTATCTATTATTCTTGATACTAAACCCGCAGTCGTGGGGGTGAAATGAGAGTGTGGTGGTCATTACATCTTCTTATGGAGGTAGATACATATATTTATGCATCTGAAATACCACTGAAAACACCTTAGTATGTGAAGCAATTGTGTATTTCTGAAATGGATGTTCAAAACCCATGTCAGTAATCCATAGCCACATTCCTTTTCACCATCACTCTGTGCTACATGTCCAAGGGCTCATGCAAGCTAAGCATCTTTGCAATAATTCTTGTTTGGTGTTTTTTACAATTTGGTTTCGTGGCGACGTTCTTTTGCAGGAGTCTCTAACTGGGGAGGCTATGCCATTGCTTGTGCTCTGTATATTCTCAACACTTGTGAAATACATGACCGCTACCTAAGGAAAGCTGTTGGGTTTCCACAGTTATCCAAGCGGATGGTCTGGCTATCAGCGCTTCCATCAGTTGCCAAGGTAATGCTGTAGGGCCAAGGAGTTGGGACTTGCTCGGGACAGGTAGATGGAATCAGCTACCAGCAGCTAAATCCTGTCCAATCCAGTTCAACAACTGACTGTCACATAGTCTTTTGGGAATTCGTGGTCAATGAGCAGCCATACTATACTTTCTGCAAAAGGTTAAGACAAATTGAATGTAAATATCCTCCAAAACAAATGTGTTCATGTGCTGCAACAAGAGAATGCTACAGTTTTAGGGGAAATACAAGAAATCCTTGCGTTGTAACGCTGTGATTAAAATTCCTTGATCGCTTCCTTAGCATTTTATAAATCTCCACTGTAGAGTCCGTTTTCTGTCTCTTTTCCAGAGACGAAGTCGTAGTCATACTACAGAAGCTCCTCCATACTTCTGAACTTTGCACCTTACTTCTCATCTTCCCACCTTTTCTTGTTATGTTAGAAACTTTCTATAATTAGTTTTGTCTCAGCATTATGCCAGTGCTTTAGAGTAGGTCTCACTTTTATTGCACATTCTGGCTATTCTGGTTTTTCATCTGAAGGCCATAAAACTGAAATGGATCCGAAGACTTGGCATAGCCACATGGCCACTCACCCTTGACTCGGCAAAGCACATGTGACCTTTTAGTGCAATCTTTTCACAGAACAGATTTGCAAGTTCCAGTGCTTTCCTCCAGCTGCATCTGCTGAGGTGCTGAGCGGCACGATCTAGAAGTTAGATGTTAGGTTTACCTGGTTTATTTGGATTTAGGTTGGACTGGATGATCTTTAAGGTCTTTTCCAACCATATCATTACTGTGATACTGTATCCTAAAAACTACTATGGTCAGAGCTCTTGGTAATGAGAATCTGGAATTAAATGTAAAGTATATGTGTTATTGTGTACAGAAAGTCCTCCTCAGTTTTGTTTTATGAAGCGGTAGAGCTGGGAATATTGATAATGATCCCATAACAGGCTACGAGAAGTGCGGTACTAAAATCCTTTGAGGTAAACTTCATGGAAGTAGTTTTGTGGAGGAGAGAAAATTGCAAAACGTTTAATTATAAACCACACAGCAGTGCACAGTGCAGAAGATTAAACACATTACTGTTCACATACTCCATTAGCATTAAACAAAATTTCAGCCCATGTATGTTTATTTGGTTACTTCCTGCCCAGACCAGCTTTTTTAATGTTATAATGATTTACCCTAGTACCTTCACACACACCCACCTTAATGCTTGTGTTTATCTGTTTGTAATTGGAATGAAAACATGTGAAGGAGTGCCTGAGCATCAAACAGCTCTTCTCTTATAATGTGTTTTTCTTCCAAAATTGGAATCCCTTCCATGAAAACTAGAGTTCCTTGTTACTAAATAGTGATTTCCCCCGAAACACCGAGATGATTTCCCTGCAGCCTCCTGTGTGAGCAGTGTTAGGGTGGCACTGCCACAACGCCCGGAAGCATGGATCTCTCCGTTCCCACTGAACAGAGTGCTGAGGCTGCTCCAAGTGCATCAATTAGTCGATACATGTACGTTAATAGGAGCTACTGCACCGCGTTTGTTCCTTGTTCAAAGGATGAGCAGGAAACACTTTGATCTAAACAATCCTAAGCAATCTTTACTTACCTTGCAGTTGTAAAAACTGCTGGTTAAGACAACATTGGCTTCTGTTCCTGATTCAGCCCTAATTCATACCTGTCCAAATGTAGCTAATGCCAAACGTCCACAAGGCAGCTCTGCATTTCCTGGCAGCTTACAACCAGGTTAACGTATCGGGCGTTTGTTCTTTTGCTGAACTCTTCATTAATAGTAAGAGATTAACTGCATCATATTTATTTTGAAAGTAGGACCTGTACAAACATTAATTACTTTATCGATGAGCAATACGTTAAGCTGACGTTTGTTTTAGTATTCTTGATTAGCTGCATTGTTAATAGGGGAGGTTTTTTCCCTAGAGTAATGCTCGAATGAACAAGTTATTTTGCCATCAATGTGATTACTTTTTGCCCCGTTCCCGATGTAATTCTTTAAGCCTGTGAGCAAATTTCAGCACCTTAGAGCTAAGGAAGCGTGCTGCATGTTGTGTGTGTTCCTTACACATGGAAACAACAGCGTCTGATGATAGAAAACAGTTTATTGGGTGCAGTTGTACACCAGTAACCCAGGAAGCATTTCTTCCAAGAGCAATCAGATCAGAGAGTTCTAATTAACTAAATATGTGTGAGCAACAATTCAAATTAGAAATTACATTGTGTGTGCACTTTAGGTGTCACTTCTTCGACAGAAGAGATCTCCATTACCACTATGCATAGAGATAGTGCTAAGGAAACCCCTCTCATGCAGAAGGACTGGGTCCTTATATTTGTTTCCATATGTGTCATTCTCTATCATCATTCGCTTAAGCTGATGTATATTTACAGTTTTATAAGTGACAAAGTGCCACTTTTTATGCCACCAGTACATCCAGACAATTCCCTTAAATAGCTGCATCACTGCTCTATTGTGACGTGACGCGGAGACGACACGACGTAGTTATGCACTGGGGTTTTTTACTAGGAACCTAGTGCCTCACTTGACTTTGCAGCCAAGAACTAGGATGCGTTACCAGGCAATCTTTATAAAATGCGTTCAAAAAGCAGATTAACAACTTAGCCTACATTTTCTGCAGACTGATCGAGCAACTATGCTCTAATTCTTTCAGATACACTTATATTTTTTGCCATCTACTACGTTATATAAAATACAGCCATAGTACATCTAAATTCTGATCTAAAACTGTTATGTCCTTTACGGTTTAGAAGCCTTTCTAGGAAAAGCCTAACATTTAATAAGACAGCATTAGGCATTTTAACTTTCTAATTTTTTTCATCGTTAATTTGTGCCCAGAACATAAAGGACTTTGCTAGAGGTTCTTGTACAGGAATATCAAACAAGAAATAGTTCAGCCTACAGAAATGTTTGTCAATGGCACTGGCAGGACCGTTTCGCAGCAATTTCTGTCAAAGCAGGGTCTCACTCCGATGGAAACAGGATAGTAGATCAAGAAATGGAAAAGTCATTTCCAGTAAAGAAGAGGAAGATAAGGCAGATTCAGGGTTTATGTGCATTTCAAGGTCTTATGTAAATTGCTGTGGGGTTGGGGCAGGGGGAAGCTAAGATTTTGATTTTGCTTAGACTTTTATTTGTAGAATTAGAGAAATTCTCTTTATTGCAAATGCCAGTGCAGTTGAAAGAGCTGTACCGTGCACACGTCATGTCCAGTGAAAAGCAAAGCAGTTTAAGCTACACAAACGCCTCTATGAAGCCATCTCTTCTAATTTCACTTGTAATGTGTTTATTCAGAGCTGATTTTTATCCCATTTATTCATCTTGCAATGCTAATCAGCCCGTAGCTCACAACCCAGGATTTTGTTCCCTCTATGCGCTTTAGCAGCTCGGTTTGGAACGTGCTCTGTCATTACCATTCAGCCAGAACTTAACCTTTATAAATGTGAAACTGTGCTGCAGTTCCAAACTTCCCTTTCCTATGCAACCACAATTCTCATAAAACCTAGAGGAAAAGAAGAAATCAGAGAGCAAAAGGCACAGAGGTCACAGGAAATGCAGGAAAATGATTCTGCTGTCCCTTCAGGTAACCTTTTTCCCCCTGAAGTGGCCCTTTTCCCTTCAGTTCTTTTTTTTTAAAATGCCTCTGCAGGCAGCTGCTGTGCTGGGGAAATGACAGGTAGTGTTTTTAGTAGTTGCTTTGGGTGGAGGTTCCTCTGATTCTGGCTTGGACAATATAGGAATTGAAACCAGGCAAAAAAAGGATTGGTGTTTCTGAACTGACACTGATGTGCTGCTTGGAGGAGTGTGGGAAACAGTAAGGTTCTGCAATTAAATAGCAGTCAAGGACATAAGCCTTTTGTCACACTCTGAGTTCCAGAAATTATATCTATCCTTTGGGACAAGGGAAAAAAAGGTGTCAGCAAATTCCTGTCAAAGTAACCATGGAGGATGTGGACAGTCTTCCCTATAGTTAAAATAAAGGTCTTGATCAATGTTCTTGTCTGATTCAGGAATTGATTTATATTTTATTTCTTTGGGTTTTTTTAAGGAAGAAAAGCTTCTGAAAACACTTGTGAAGTATGGGGTCCGCAGTGGAAAAACTGCCAGCCTAGAAATGGAAGTGGATGGGCTGCCCTTCTACGACACCCATTCGCTTATGATTGAAAAGCTGCTGCGACAGTGCGACGGTGACTGCTGCTGATGGCTGCCCTACCAAGAGTTGCCCCCATGTTACTTCCTGATCCCCTTGGCTCTCACAAGACATAAAAGACCAGAAAAAGATGACATTTGATCTCTGGCTTTTTGAGCCTGCACAGCCTTTTATTGTAACCTTACATATTTCTGTGAGGCGAGAGGAGGACGTCATTGTGACGGCTTGCTCTGCTTTGCCACAGTTTTAGAAGGGAGAGTGAATATTAAACGATGCTGTGGGGTGGTCTCGCGTTCACGAAGAAAACGTGTCATTACAACAAAATGCTGCTGCATTGCTCTTCCTGTCTTACTAACCTCATAAACGCAACAGGAAGTGTCTCTTGCAGCAATTTGGATTTAAAAATACTTTGTGGTGGGGAAAGCAGCTGCCTTGGAGAGGAGAGCTTCGAAACAAAGAAAAACACCCCGCAAGCGCTGCAGAACTGAACATTGTTAAATACAGCTCCCTTACACACCACCTCCTCTAACAGCATCTCAAGGTGGTGGATAGTTCATGGAAGTGTGAGGAGGTGAGGAGCAGAGCTTTACCTGAGCTAATGAAAGTAAGGGCAGTGGTGCAGAACCTGTGTGTACAGGGTGGGCTGGTCCATTTGCACCCTTCACAGCAGTGGGTTGTCAGCTATATGTTTTGTCCCTTTCTGAGTAGTAAAGGAAGGTTGTAGACATTTCAGGTTGCCTTGATGTTAGCCATAAATTAATTAAATACATAAGCAGTGCTTACAAATTAATTGCAAGAAATTAAAGCATGATTACAAGTTTTTAAAAACTAGCATTCAGTATGAAATAAAATTATATAAATGAACATTTCGGTGCATTCCAGTTGTAGAAATTCATCCCCCAATAAGGTTAAGTGAAATGAAATTAAATTATATCTCAAAGCTTACTAACACTGACCCGGTACTTGACAACCATACGTGAATTGTGCCTGACTCGTGTCGTTTAAACCTGATTTTACTCTAACTCCGGATCAGTGTCAGGGCTAAATCCTGCTAGCTGTTAGCTCTCAAGGTGAAGAGAGTGGGGTAAATGTGCCACTGCACATCTCAGACACTGATGCTGTAGCTGTCAGAAAATGGTACCAAGGGCAATCCCCCAGCCCGAGTGCTTTAACAGGATGAGAATGGCAGCTGTGCTTAGCCACTGCTTTTTCCCAAAGGACAGTGGACTTCCAGCAGCCAGCAACTTGTTGTCCTTTCTTTGTAGCCTGTGAGTTTTAGTCTCCTTTTCTTATGTAAGACAAACACGTCACTTCTAGAGAATGAGGAAAATCACAGCACAAACACCACCAGATTTGAGCAGGGATCTTCTGAAGTCCTTGAGGACTTGAGGACTTCAGAACAGCCCTTAAAGACTTAAAAGAGTTGAAGACTTGAGAAAAAAAAATCTGCATGTCAAACTCGCCCACAGACACTGAGACTCCCCAAACCTCCCTGTGTTTATGTTACAGATCAGTTATTATTTTAGATTCGTTTTATTAAAGCCTTCTTCTTGAAGGGTGTTGCAGTGACACTACCTTTGAAGTTCCACCATTAGAAAAGTGGGCCTTTCAGAGTATCTCCAGGCTCTCCAGACTACAACTACTAAATACAATATGCAAGTAGAATATTTCATAGCAACCCTGCATGACCTCCTCGCCAGAGCCAGCGTCTCCACAGGATGGCATATGTTCACTGCTGCACAGCACCCACAGAACGCAGCTGATTTCCCTCTCTGTGTCGCTTACTGACATATCACACTGACTGATGCAATGCACATTATTCTTTCCCAGCACTCACTCTTGTCCAGAATCTTCGTTTAGGACCATTTGCTCTTTTTCCCCCAGTACACAAGTTTTACTAGTCAGATTTCATTAGGAAATACAAAACATAATAATTGCTGCTTTTTTCTCTAACATGTGTTTCTAAAATCTCTTCTGCGTAGCCCCAAGCCCTGTGTTTAACCCGATAGCCACAGGCAGCACATCTTTAGCAACTCCAGTAGGGCCAGATTTTGATCTGGCTGAGACAAACAGAAAAGTTCTGAGTGAGAGTTCCCTTCCCCCCGTGTTGCTTCCCGTCCTGCAGCCTAAGCCCAACAGTACCAATGCACAAAGAATTGATGAAATGTTGACTTCAAAACAGAAAAGAAGAAATGTGCTCCTTCTTCTTTTGTGGATTGGCAGGTTCAGTGCTGAGAAGTGCAGCACAATGCTGGACTGTGTTACACAAGGTTTGAAACTGCAGCGGCTGACCACGCTGAAGCACTCACCGTGATAAGCGTCAGTCCTTCGGACTGCGGGTCAGCGCAGTATGGCGTGCTCAGCACTGCAGCTGTCTGACTTAAACAACATGAGCAACTATAAAGGACAAGAGTATAAACAGGACAACAAATACTTCATCCTAGAACGAATCTTGTGCGTGTCTCACGGCCGGGTCACGCACGGCGTTGTGGCAGCTGGGAGTTCTGGCTTGCGACCTTGTTGATACAGACAGGAGATTAGGGGAAAGATTAGGAGAAAGGAAAGCTAAACAGCACTTAACAGGCAGAAGAAGAAAGAGGCATGTATAAGGGAATTAATCCAGCTTGGCGAGTGGTCTAAGTATAAAGAAATGTAAAATAATTAAACAAACCAAATGTTACCCTAAGCAAACCTAATCCCCTCTTGCGAGTAGGGACATTAATCCTGTTCTGCAAGAGGAGGATCTGTAACATCACAAGTTTAAACTGTGGATAAAAGCCATAAAACAGTCAGCTCAAACACAGAGAGAACAAATACAGAAAGAAAAAGAACTTTAAAATCTTCGTTAGGCACATTCCCTAATTGCTTTTAACATTGCACTCTCCAGATTGTTTCTGGAAAACTACTAGAACATATTCCTTTGAGAAACCGTGACATGCAGGGCTGGGTTACGATTACATACTTCCAGTACCCAGAGTGAACTGTCTAGAGAACCTTTTGACAATTAAAAAATAATGATAAAAAAGGAAACTAACCTAACTCTACTGCTGGAAGTCATTGGCTCTAGGTTGCAAAGACAGGGGCACTTCAAGAAAGGTTTCAAACCAGAGGAGCGAAAAGAAAAGGCAATATTCATGGTGTAAGAGCTGTAGATACAAGAAGGTACGACGAACGGATCAGAAAAGAAGAACCACACGGGATTCATTAGAATAATAAAGAACGAACAACCTAGAAAGGAGACGGCGGTAGAAGCAGTACTGCGGAGCATGACTCCCACGTCTTCAGCTGCCATTACCTCCACTTAGTCCTGTGTTTTTGTTTGTGTCTGAACCAGGAAACAGCTCATTCACGCGTCTTATTTCTGATACCGCATTTACTGAACAACCAAGCCCTAAGTTATAGTATCTGTGGGGAAAATCCAGAGTTTAAGCAGATTCCCTGAGAAATGACTTCTTGTTACTGCATCGCCTGTGTGGTCTGCGCTGTACAAGACACACAAACTGCAAAGGACACAGTCAAAACCTTGGCCAAGTGTCACAGAATTTGCTTGTAAGTGGACTCGTCTTTGAACACTAGCTCTGAGAAGCGCACAGGTTCAACGCACCTCAGGTGCTACCAATCTCCTGTACTGCACGCCAACAGACCCAACAATTTAGCCCCCTCGGAGCCAAGAGCCTTTCTCATACATCTGGAAGCCAATAGGAGTTTCACGATGAGATTCATCACTCTGAGATTCATCAGTCAATAAACAGACTGAAGGTCTAAAAGCACCTGTGGGGGCATTTAATTAGTCCTATCTCCAGCTTTCCCAACAAATGATGACAGGTTGTAAAGAGTTATTTTCTCTAGACGCTACAGGGTGTGGGGATAATTACTGGAGGTAACTTAAAAATTAAACTTATATTAGAAATGGAGCATTATTCACATATTAAGGGAAGTTCTAAACCTCCAGGGTGGAGTACAGCTGGTTCGCAGGAATCCCTCCCTCCGGTGGTTCCCCAGGCAACTCAACCTGCCACCTTGGAAACCACGTGGGGGGTGGAGCGATGTGAAGGCATCGCGGCCAAATCCTGTGGTGAGATGTGCAGCTGTGGCCAAGCCCTGTGATAAGGTGTACAGGGACTCAGTGGTACTTCGAAGGTGATAAGCTGTACTTTTGCAACCCTGAGCCATCATTCTGTCATCTTTCTGACAAATGGCTAGCCTTGTGCGAACTGTGCTCATTATAATGTCATTATAATACCAAAACACACCTCTGTCCCAAAACTTACCCGCCTCCGAGGGATGAGCCCCCGCTTATTGAGCGTGCATCTTAATTTTTTAAGTCTATATCTTTAAAAGCAAAGCGAGAGAATTTTATACCAATCAGAAACAAAAACACATATGACCAGAGTCACTCAAGCTCCACCTTGAAGAGAAGAAATAATATAAAATAGCCCTGCAAAAGGGGAATTGGGGGGGAAGATACCATCCTGAGCAAGTCAGGGAATATTCATGGACCTCTGACTCCTTGGAATCGGTCGATGGGCTGGGACCTCCTTCCCCCCCCCCCCAACAGGGACACCTTTGGGTGAGATACAAATCTTCTCGAGAACTTTATGAATCTCTATAGAGTTAATTTTACAATCTAACGCGTTGGTATAGAGCTGCTTTTTAACCTAACGCTTTGGTAATTTTAACACTTGCGTTCACATATTTTGCACACAGTGCTCATCACCGACACTCCAGAAGGAACCTGTAAATCTGTTGCTCTAATAAATTAGTCTTGTTCACGTGAACTAGCCTTGCCGTTTCTCACTGGACACCGCGCGAGTCCGTAGATTGTGGCTAGACGAGAACAGAACATGGTATCGAGGGAATCCGAGTTATACGGACTCGTAGTGTGGCACTATCGAGTGAATCCGACCTAGTTATCGGACTCATAGTGTGAAATTGGGTACTGCTCAGGATTTGGACCTGTAAAGTGAAGGGGCTTGCTCCCTGCCAAACCCACTGCTCCCTTAACACAGCACAGGGTCAGACAGACACCAGTCAAATACAAGCTCAAAAGAAGCACACACCGCAAATACTAGCTTACGCCAGTCAGTGCGGTCATCGAGACAGCGGTTTGCGAGTGGTACCACAGTGACAACAGAGAGGGCACTGCAACAGAACTGACTTCGCGTGCACTCGCCTCACATTTGCCGAGGCCCCAACAGCTTCGGAAACAACCTTGCTGTACTGCATCGCTAGCGACCCTTTGGGAGAGAGCACCGTTCTCATACACAGACGGACACGCAAACGCGGCCGCAGATTGCAGTTTAAGGTCCTTTTCCTGACGAATGCTATAGGCTGCCCATGTTGGTTGTGGAGGCTTCCCTCACTCCAGTGAGACTTGCAATAACCCCGCTTGTTGTTCCTGCGGTGGCCTATTGGG
Source organism: Rhinopomastus cyanomelas (assembly GCA_013400115.1). Lineage (NCBI taxonomy): Eukaryota > Metazoa > Chordata > Aves > Bucerotiformes > Rhinopomastidae > Rhinopomastus > Rhinopomastus cyanomelas. The sequence continues at coordinate 80,454 of VXBP01004728.1, forward strand.
AGTTTCTGAGGTATTCAGCGGATAGGACTCCTTCGTCTCGGTCCTCAGACACCCCAAACGTGTTAAACAAGAGTCTCGCATCTTGGCAAAGTTCTGGTAAGTACTTTCACTGGAAAAACAGTACAACACGGGATCAGCAACACAGTTAAAAGTAGTCAACAGGAGAGAAACGTGGTAAATATTAAATATTTTCTCAGCAAATGAGCAGCTATTCTCCAGCAAGCTGCGAATCACAAGCAGGATGTGGTATGGTCCAAAGCAAACTAAAAAAATCAAAACGGTGCTCGAAACAAGCCATTTGATTTGGATTTTCTTCTTCTTCTGAGTGCCGTGACTCCTGTGGACAACTCGTAAAATCCCACAGTAAGAGAAAGCCAGCAGAAAGAAGGGGAAAAGGAAGCCAGCAGAGAAGCGGTAGTAATTGACGTTGTGCTCCCATTCTTTGATGGGGTAGTGCTCGAAGCACACGATGTGGCTCTCAGCATCCCTGCTGGTCTCCCCGTGTGTAAAGACAAAGGAGCACGTCACGATTTCTTTGGTCCAGATAACGATGCTCACAACGGCAGCAGCCTTCATTGTCCGAAACTGCTGGAACCGAAAGGGGTGCACCACGGCGAGATAGCGGTCAATGGAGATGCAGCAGAGGAAGCCCACACTGATGTAGATGTTCTCATACAAAAGGATGCCACAAATTTTGCACAGCAGCTCATTGTATGTCCAGTTGTCATGCTGTAAAACATACTGGAGCCAAAAGGGCAAAGAAAATAAGTAGAGGAGGTCCGCTACAGTCAAATTGCAAAGGTAGACGCCCAACTCATTGTTGGTCTTGATCTGTAAATACCCATAGTACAGAGACAGGCAGTTAGCCGGCAAGCCCAGCACGAACACGAACACGTACACCACAGGTGACAGTGTCTGGTGGATGCTGTGATTAATGGTGCACTTCTCAGTCACGTTCTCTGTGAAATTCACCATCTTCTAGCTCTCCCTGCGTGTCGCTCATCAGAGTCCCGAGAGAATCGATGGAAGATTTTGTTTCACGTACTTCTTCCACAAACCGTCAGGCTGAGGTGATGACTTGCTGCAGCATACTAGTGACCTGAAGGCAAAACACATGAAAACTTGAGATGGGATATATTTGTGAAATACGTAGCTTGTTTTTCAGTAAGTAGCTTTTCCCTAGCCCTGTAAGAGATTTCTTACCGTCTTCATCGAAGAAAGACAGAGCCTGTCTGGGAAATCGTGATTCATATTACGTACCAGAACGGCACCAGAAAACCTTACGTCCAGGAATCCTACAAGCACTTGTTATTGTAGCTTTGTAAGCAAGTAAAACGTGAAGAATTATCACCTCTGCTTTGCCTCTGAGGCACAGAGGCTGAAATCTGATTTGCCCGTGATGGAAGAAAGATCTCTGACAAACCAGCTGTCCACTCAGACTTCCTTACGAGGCAGCGCGCAGCCCGCACCACCGGGAGGAAACAAGTGGGGTTTTAGCGGTGACTTGTAATCACAGCCCTGAAAGCAGGACGCTGTAAATACCTGGTGCAATGCAACCCACCGCTCTCAAATCTGCAGGACACGCTGTTACAGGGTCCATATTTGCCAGCGACTCTCAAAACCACTCACTTCCTGTTTGTCTTCACAAACTATTAATGCAATTGCTTTCATGTGAAGAATCTTCTAGAATCCCAACGCATAGCCACACACGCCATTCCTACACTCAGAATAATCACAACAGGCTAGTGCTCAGAGCGACTAGGAGAAGCGTTCTGCCCCGAGCCAGCTCACAGTGATCAAACCCAAAGCCAAATGAAGAGTCACCTGTGAGATACTCACTCTGGCGCGAAGGCTAAGGACCGGAAGGCAGGCGGGCGAGCGGTGCCCGGCCTGAGGATGCGTGTTTCACCTGATGACGTGGACCAGTGAGGCTGCATTTACTTTCATCTCTGCTCAGGACGTGCCCGGTCGCAGCACACGCGCTTGTAAGGTTAGCAGGTCGTGTACTGCCTTCAAAAGGGGCTTACGGATCCGGGGATGAAGATAAGGGCTTCGTCCCTTTTAGTTCTGTTTACCACCTGAAAGTGTGGTTTTGTCACCATTTTCTATCCTGTGTAGGAACACACACAGGATTATTTCTAAGAATTATGTCTAAGAATTATTTCTAAGGCAGCCCTTGTGAAAACATGACCCACTACAGTAAACTCATGGTCAGCGGCTGCATTTGAGAGCATTACTGCCAAATAACGGTCCTAGTGATATTTTCTAAACAGTCATGGGCTGGATTCCTGTAGGAATGTGAAATGAAAGAACTTCCTTCAGGCCACAGATGAATTGCTTGGGGGAAATAAGAGCCCAGACCCGTAAAGACTCTCAGCGCTTAGTTTCAACCAGCGTGGCACAGTCCCACAGAGATCATGGCAAACCTAAGGGCACGCGTCAATATTTAAGGACTACAGTGTGTTTCTCATTCCTTCACTTCTCCTCTTTTTCTTAACAGATAGAACTTTATCCCCAGCTTTGCTGGAAGAATTCTCAGAGATCTCAGACACATTTAGTCAATGAAACGAGAAGTCAACATCAGCTCAACTCTCCCAAAACTTACAGTCTCATTGTCTGAAGCAACTTGTGTGAAAGACTGGCCAAGTCCAGACGCAGCCTTCCCAGGGAAGAGTGATGATCATGTTAGCAGCACAGACGTGTAGAGCACAAATGAATCACTGAAATTGTGCAGGAACTCCCCAAGGGACTGTTACATGGGGACTGTTAGCTCTCCTGAGACACTACCCAGCTTCTTAGCAGCTCGTAACCACCAGGCAGCTTTGTGTCTCTACTTGCAAGGACAGTGCACAGGAACCTCAAGGTGGGTTTGGTAACCTACTTACACCTACCCCACCTCTTCCAGTCCACAGCTGCAGGCCAAGTACGACTGTATCTGAGTCTGGTTTTGTCACCATTACTTTTCTACGTAATGGTTTCGTGACTTCCCCATGAAAGCGCTCACCCGCACAGGATGATCGGCACACCTAGTTGTAGTCCAAGATGCCTGACAGTCCGGGATCCCTCAGCTACTCTGCCAACTGGAAGTGTCCAGCCAGCGTCCAGCCCCCGCTGGTGAGGCCCAAATATCAAGCAATTTGAAAACGACGGGCACTTTTGAAAAGCCAGAAGTGCCTCTGTGCGTGCAGCAGAGCTCAGCAGCGCGAGGGCTCGCTCAGCGTCGCCCAGCAAGCCAGCAGGGATCACAGCAGGACTGAAAGCCAATGCACTCTGCAGTTGCACTGGTTTTTGCTAGGAACTCAAAATGCTGCCATTAAATGATGTTTATGTCACGGACAGCATACTGTGAAAACAGTGTCTGTGTAGTTTGAAAGTCTTGCCAGCCTGCGAAGGAGACAGCAAAAGCCTTTTGGGCACGGCGCTGTGCTGGTGTGAGGCACACTCCTGACTGCAACAGCAGCTTAGCTCCTGGAGGAAGTGCTGGAGGGGCCGCTTCAGCAGGCAGGAAGGAAAGGCTGGCTACTACGAATCTCTTCACTTTGTGCTAACAAACCCTCTCTGGTTTCAGAGGTGGTCCAGGTTTTTGCTTGTGCAATAGCTTGCTCTTTTGGTGAGTGCCAGCAGTGAGTCCTTTCCTCGCTTCAGCCTCCTCAGTGTGGTGAGTTCCTGGACAACTTTGTGTCCTCTGACCCCTCATGCCTGGCTAGTGATAGGCTTAGAAGCCAAATGGGAGATGGAAAGGTAGTTCACATTTCCACAAGCACCAAGGAAACAAAACACAGCTCTACACCAGCCAGAGAGTGAAACTGTGTGACTTTTCAACCAGATGTGGTATGGAAGTACCGCAAGGGCAGCGTTCAGTGGGTGCAGAGTAGCTCACACTCTTAGTAAGAACACACTTAGTGCACCGCAACGTGACAGGAGAAGTGGAAACTGAAGGAAAGGCGTTGCAGGGTATGAGAGAGACAAGACAAATAGCTCCCCCCAAAAATTACTGACCTCATCTGGACAGGAGGAGGAGAAGAACAGAAAAGGTTGCTGTATGAAATCTGTATCTGACGCTCGGATAATCACAAAGCTGAAAGCAGTTACTAAAGGAAATGCACATGCATTCCTTTTAGACAACCTTCATGTGGAAATAGTGCAGCTGTGTGATGTTTTAGGGCACTTAGAGATTTTTTTTAAGCCCAAATATTGGAAACCAATTAGAAGACTTTTGTCATCTCCATGAGCTCTACACAAGACAGCCACATGGTCTGGTCCCCGGGCGTACAACTTAGAACTAAAGCAGAAAAGACAAAGAAATTTAGTTTTTGTCAAACTACAAGGAATTTCGTCCCGGTCTCCCGCTGGTTTTGCTGTTTGTAAGGCCATGGCTCTCATACACTTTCTTCCCTTTCTTAACCTGTCTGCTTGCTTTGCACTGCAAGAACAAACTCTCCATGGCCTCTTTGCAAGAGTGTCTTACTGGAGGGACGGCATCCTTTCTAAACCTCTCAAACTCTCTTACATAAACTGGAAAAAATAAAAAGGAAAGATTCCTCCTGAAAGTCAGTTCCCTTGTGCAGTCAGTTTAGACCTCTGCACAAGCCGTGCAGCGTGTGTTAACTTGTGAGCGCGCACCCCTGTGTGCAGCGACAGTTACTCTGTGCGTCCGTTCCAGCGGGAGCAAACCGTCGGCGTGGTCTGCAGATTGCGAATCGCTTCACCTCCTCCACTGTGGTGTGACTCCATTTATAAACCCATTGTCAAAGAAGGAAGCCAGCAATATTTCTTCAGAACCCACACAAACAAAAGACTGGTTAGTCACCAATGTCCAGTTTTGCCTAACACGGAGAGGCAATTATTCGCAGCATCGAGGGCGTGGCTCCATCTGCTCAGCTTGGCCCGACTTCATAATCCTGCTCACCAAATTCCTCTGAAGTATGAAGTAAACTAGTTACATTAAACACGTCACTGCCAAAACCTCAGATGCCATCTGGCCCACGGTGCTGAGGTAGTTAAGGGCTTCCAACCCTCTCTGTGTGAATTTGACACTGGGATTTGATCGTGCGGATCTGAGCAGCTGATTTGCTGGTTTTAGCTGGAGTAGAGGTAATTCTTTTGGTAGTAGCCGATACAGGGCTTGGTTCTGGGTTTGTGCCAAAAACACTGTTGATAACACCGGGATGTAGGATGTGATAATATGGTGAGTGGGCAGAGGTGCGAAAGCATTTGGGAAGCGACACAGAGGGGACAGGCGAGCCCAAATGACCAAAGGGATATTCGTATCGTCGGCAGGGTTCCATACCGTGCCGGTATCGAGGCTGGGGGAAGAAGGAGGAAGGGGAGCGGGGAGACGAATGTGCACTTGGAGTGATAGTATTTGCCTTCCCAAGTGACCACGATGCCTGATGGAGCCTGGATGTCCTGGAGATGGATGAGTACCTGCTTGCCAGTGAGGAGCTGTGGATTAATTCCTTGTTTTGCTTTGCTTGGGTGCACAGCTTTTGTGTTACCTATTAAATTGTCTTTCCCTCAACCCACAAGTTTTCTCACTTTTGATATTCCAGTTCTCTCTCCTGTCCCACTGGTGGGGCATGAGCAAGCAGCTGGCAGATTCCTAGCTGCTGGCTGGAGTTAAACCACAACAATCATGAATCTTCTTTTTTCTGATGTTGAAAACACTAGATTGGATATCACCACAAGCTGAGAAATTTGACCTGGGCAGCCAAACACAAGCAGTGTGGGCTGATGAATGCAGTACAGTTAGAAGCCAATAAAGATAGCTCGTGTTTATTAGTCACATAATTAACTGAAATAATTGTATGACCTCTAAGTCCCAACGCTCATTTCCCATCAGCAACATCATAGGAATGTAGCTTAATTTGACAAGTGTCCTGGCGTTGCAGATCATGAAGCTTTGTAAAAATGAACTGAATCAGGATGGATCACAAACCTAAACATTCAATATTCAACCCACTCCAGATGTAAGCTCTCACTTAAGTGGGAAGCCCCTCGCAAGCAAGCAGCCAGCAGCCGAGCGCTTCCAAACGTCCATATGGCAGCTAAGGTACCAGCCATCAGTAACTTGTAATAACACAGAGTTCTGCAGCCTACAATGAGAGAGGTCACAACATTTACATTCCTGGAAAATCATAATATTTCAGAAAAAAACCACCCTGAATAGCCAAGAGATCAGCCTAGACTCAAATCTTTCATTTTAATTAGAGCGCTGAGTACTCAGCTTCTTTCTTACCTGATGTGCAAACTGCTGCACATGGCACGTTACGCATTTCCATTAGACACGAGGAGTATCCTAATTTTCAGTACAAGCCTGGAAAGATTCCAAGGGTCACCTATGAAACTGGAGTCCATAACACACTTTTATAGAACCCCACACGCACACAGGTATCACACAGAGACATCCATCCCCTCCATCCTGTGCACCTTTGTCAGGCTCCGCGTCGGCACGTGGTTCCTCCAGGCTCCACTGGCTGTGGTCAAGAGAAGTGCAGGGGAAAGGTCAGAGGTCTAGAAAAGCTGAAGTCTGGGGGAGTCAGGCTTGTTTAGTCTAAAGAAGACCAGATTGAGGGCAAACACAGCCACAACCTTAAAACATTTTAAAGACAGGTTGACAAGATGAGAGAGGCCGGGCTAAACACCATGAAAAACTTTCCACTAACAAAGGCGAGCGGAGTGCTGGGAGAGATGGTGCATGGGATGTAGGGCTATCACCATGGAAGATCTTAAAGTCTGGGAAACAGCTAGACAACTGTTCAGCTGATGCCTCTCGAAGGCAAAAGAAATGTTTGGACCTTCCTATTCTGTTCTCACTATTGTTTGCCAGGTGACACGACACAGCTCATCCCTCTTGGCAACATGGACCAGGTTGGAAACGAACGGTGCAAATCTGACATGAAGTAGAATAACTCCTTCAAAGGAACCTTCTTTAAAAGGAAATAATCCTTTTCCAAAGATTTTTTTAAAAAGCTTTTTATTTCTGAGGTTTTTTCATAGAAAAGAGAGTGGTACTGAAGTGAAACCCATATAAGACCACGTATAAAAAAGCTAATAAAAAAATCCCTGCAACTTCAGTCTTTTATATCTTTGACCTTCTCAGATGAGGCCTGCACATATGAAGGACAGCTTGAGACGAAGGGTGAGGAAGACAAGAAAATAAGCAGTGTTTGTCTGATGTCTCAGACTACTTTTTTGTCTTTATCAAGGATTAGGGCTTTTTAAGCAAATGTGAGGTTTGAATAACTGGCTGAGGACGGGGAGGTGCGGAAAAGGAACAGCACTTTGGAAAATCCCTGTTTATGGCAGTAAGCTCATACAGCAGACAAGCGGTCCAAGTGGTGTTGGGACGGTGAATCACCTAAGAGGATTCGTCATGCTCAGAGCTTTTGAAAATGACCCTCATCTGCCTCCTCCTTCCTGCTGTTAAAGATCAGCCAGGGGGACAGCGTGACCCCTCAACTATTGCCTTGCTGGGTTGTTGTGACTGGCTCATACCTACAGGGACATCTCCGTAAGGTTTCCTGCATGACTTGCATGATTGTGGGAGAGTGGGTGGAGGAAAACCCATCACAGCAAGTTCTGCAGAAATCTTAGACCACAGGATCATGAAATTGCTTTTTTTGGAAGAGACTTTTAAGATCGTTAAGTCCAGCTATTGACCCAGCACTGCCAAATCACCACTAAATTGTGTTCCTAACAGCTACTTTCGTTTGTCTTTTCATTACACCCAAGGATGGTGACTCCACCGCTTCTATGAGCTGCATTGACAGAATCACAGAGTCACTACGGATTGGAAGGGACCTCGAAAGATCATCCAGTCCAATCCCCCGACACAGCAGGATCACCTAGACCAAGTCACACAGGAACACATCCAGGCGGGTCTTGAACATCTCCAGTGAAGGAGACCCCACAGCCATCCTGGGCAGCCTGTTCCAGTGCTCTGTCACCCTCACTGTCAGGACATTCCTTCTCATATTTATGTGGAACCTCCTCTGTTCCAGCTTAAAACCATTGCCCCTCGTCCTATCACTGGATGACACTAAGAATAGCCCGGCTCCATCCTCCTGACAGCCACCCCTCAAATATTTGTAGACATTAATGAGGTCACCCCTCAGTATCCTCTTTTCCAAGATAAAGAGACCCAACTCCCTCGGCCTCTCCTCATAAGGGAGGTGCTCCACCTCCATCATCTTCGTTGCCCTACGCTGGACCCTCTCCAGCAGCTCCACATCCATCTTGAACCAAGGAGCCCAGAACTGGACACAATACTCCAGATGTGGTCTTACCAGGGCAGAGTAGAGGACAACCCCAAATCTTCCTTTCCCTTCAACAGAAATCTCAGACATGTCAACCTCTCTTTCCCCCACAACCACTCTTTGACCCAGAAGTCAAAGCACCATCCTGTCTCTATTTAAAAAGCAGCAGGCAAGTAAGTAATGATCAAACATAGACAACAGAACTACTTATAATCCTGAATCTCTGCAGGTTTTACTGATGATCAAGATGCAACACTTTAAGGAACACGGAATGGAACAACTGCTGTAGCCTGGGATTTCATCCTTCACCCTGAACTACATGATCTTGATAAGGACTTGAGCTTGTCTGGAGGTCCTAGTAGGGGAGTGCAGCTACCATATACCCTTGACCGATGAGGGTAGGGAGGCTCTTCAGACAAACTTGAATAGATGGGAGCAATGGGCCAATGTTAATGGCAGGAGCTTCAGTAAGGTCAAGTGCCAGGTCCTGCACTTGGGCCACAACAACCCCCTGCAACGCTACAGGCCTGGGGAGGTGTGGCTGGAGAGCCGTCTGGCAGAGAGGGACCTGGGTGGTTCTAATTGACAGGAAGATGAATAAGAGCCAGCAGTGTGCCCAGGTGGGCAAGAAGGCCAATGGCATCCTGGCTTGTAATAGAAATAGTGTGGCCAGTATGAGCAGAGAGGTTATCGTCCCCCTGTACTCAGCACTGGTGAGGCCACATCTTGAGTAGTGTGTCCAGTTTTGGGCAGCTCAGTACAAGAGAGATGTGGAGGTGCTGGAGCAGGTGCAGAGGAGGACAACTAAGCTGGTGAAGGGCCTGGAGAATAAATCTTATGAGGAAAGACTGAAAGAGCTGGGGCTCTTTAGTTTGAAGAAGAGGAGGCTGAGAGGAGACCTCATCGCTCTCTGCAGCTACCTGAAGGGATGTTGTGGCGAGGTTGGTGCTGGTCTCTTCTCACAAGCAATTAGTGATAGAACAAGATAGAACAAGAGGGTTCAAGTTACAACAGGGTAGGTTTAGACTAGATATTAGGTAGAATTTTTCACAGAAGGGGTGGTCAGGCACTGGAATGGGCTTCCCAGGGAAGCGGTTGAGTCACCTTCCCTGGATGTGTTTAAAGATTGTTTGTATGAGATCTTGAGAGATGTGGATTAGGGCTGAACTTGTAAGGTAGGGTGGGTGGTTGGACTCGATGATCCCAGAGGTATCTTCCAACCAGAGCCATTCTGTGATACTGAGTTGATACTGAGTTCTGATTCCTTTCACTATCTGCAGTCTTGAGGAAAATGACTCTTCTGATTAATTTTCCCAAGCTCTTTCCAAAGCCTCTTTTGATGCTGCAGCCTGCTCCGACACCAGCGCTGTGTGTCACGTGCCAATCGATCAGAGAAAGGAGTGACTCAGGTTCCTGGGTTTGCTTGGGGTCAAATTAAGGACCATACATCCACATGGGAATTAAAGTTTCACTAGAGCTATTACATCTCAACCTCTGCAAGCACAGAAATCACTGAAGTTACTGGACACCTAACTTGGAGAGTAGAGGAGAGCAAAAGGGGAAAGGGAGAGAACACAGTTAAGAAGTTAGGGTACCGCTCTGGGTCAGCGTGGTGTTTGCCGGGCTCCAGGCTGTTGATCAAAGTCTTGACCCTGTGCTCCATCAGGCAACAGCTAATGTCTGGTATAAAAATCAGTGACTTGATCACCTTTACCACATTTCAGTGATCCTTTTCATTCCTTGATCTCCCATTGTACCTCTCTACCTCCAGCATTGCCACACAGCTCTGCTTCACAGAGCAACTGGCCACAGGGGAGCCAAAGGGTAGCTTGGTGGGCCCAATGAAACATTAGGACATCTAAGGAGAGCCACAACACAAAGATGGGCTCGTGATCAAGGTGTGGACCTGGCCACAGAGGCCATCACAATATGGGACCCTCATCCTCTCCCACTGCATGCAGAGGTTTTGGGCAGAACCAGGACTGTGAGCAGATTCTGCAGCGTTAACCAGCTAAATGTACACCGCAGCGCTCCCGTACTGCACCGGACGCCGTGTGCGCCGAGAACTGGACTCATTCCTCTGTGCCTCTGTGCTGCATGTGTGTTCCTGGCTGACACCAACCCCGACAGCACCTTTCAAACATCTTTCTGCTCCAGGCGCAACTCCTTCCGCTCTGGCACACCACCCGCCCGCCACGCACCGTGACTGAGGTGCCCTCAGGTCCTGCCAGGATCCGCTCAACCTCCTCTTGCCCCTGGATCCAGCACTGCTGAGGGGCACATGGTGGACAACCTGTGCACATGCATTTGTGCATGGCTTCAAGTAGCCCACAGCTAGCCTGCAGGGACTGAACTCTTTTAAGCAGCCCCGGTTTTGCTGCCTTTAATGAAGCTTTCTTTTTTTTGTTGTTTAAATTTCCTTTTTGGAGACTCACCAATTTTCCAGCAGCTCTAAGTCCATATTCACAAGGCGTGTTCCCTGACATCGTTTCTCGGACTTCTCATGATCACGCAGAAGCCACAAGTCTTTGCAGGTTTTCCTCTGTGCTCCTGCCCTCATTGTTGCTCCTGCTCCCTTGATGACTAAAAACTTCAGTCTCTCTTTTTTTTTTCCTGCTCGAGGATACAGGACCCCGATGACCTTGTCCCCTCTGGATGAATCACTCTAAACAAAGTGCTGGCATCTGCGTCTGCAGGCCTGCTTACACACTCATTTCCTGAAGTTTTAGTTCCTCAAGTCCCTTAAGCTTTGTTTTAAAAAATTATTTTAGTACTCACAGGACTTCAGGTGCTAGTACGGTCTTGCCTCTTGCTTTCACTAAGATTTAAACAAATCTGGTCTTTCCTTACTTCTGAGTACACTCATTTCCCAGTGTTTATCAGTTCCTCTTCCTTCCTCCTTTGCCTCAGTCCCACCTGGAAACTGTGACTCTCTGTGCCTCTGCCTGGCCTTGTCTGTGGCATGAAAAGTCTTCCTCAGCACAGCGCTGCCGAATCTCTACTTTGAGTCCTGCTAAACTATTACCCACAGTAAAAATTCTCCTTCCTCCATTGCAGAGGGAAGACAAACTGCTTCCAGATGCACAGTGATCAAAGGTTTAGTGTTGCAAAAGTACTGAGTTACACGACAGCCAAACCAAGAGACCTCTGTATAACAGAATCACACAACATCAGGGATTGGAAGGGACCTCGGAGGATCATCCAGTCCAGTCCCCCCAACACAGCAGCATCACCTACACCAAGTCGCACAAGAACACATCCAGGCAGGTTTTAAACTTCTCCAGTGAAGGAGAGTCCACAGCTCCCCTGGACAGCCTGTTCCAGTGCTCTGCCACCCTCACTGCGAAGAAGTTCCTTCTCCTATTTATGTGGAACCTCCTCTGTTCCAGCTTACACCCACTGCCCCTCATCCTCATATGACATTGAGAAGAGCCTGGCTCCACTCTCCTGACACCCCCTCTTCCAATATAGTTCCACTTCTCCCTACCAATACTGCCCATTTAGTTCAGGTGTCATTAAAACAACTTAGTTTTGATGGTTTGCATTTGCTTCAGTAACACACGAAGTTTTTATCTCCCCTTCCTCTGACAGCTAGCTGGCTTCTCTTGGGAGCTGTGTGTCTTTACTGTAGCCCAGAGCAAATGTGGCTACAAAAGGAAGCCTGAGAGCTTGTAGAATAAAGCAGTGATGTTTAGAAATTAAAGACTAGGTTCATCCCAGCAGCAATAGCTGCCTGCAGCAACTTTGGTGTGGAGAACATCAGAAGGACATCCCTTGTGAAGAGGCATTAGTGGCACCAGAACACCCTCTCCATCACCTACAGACCAGATCAGTTCTGTCTTTCAATTTGCTTCTGGCACGGTGGCAGATCTGAGCCCAGGCAACCCCAGATCAAACTCCAGAACAACCCACAGAAACAGTTTCCAGCAAGAGAAGTCCATGGAGAGGAACAGAGCGCTCTTTCAGGTGAGCCCATCTCTCAGTCTCCTTCTCCAACCTCACTCCTTTAGTGTTGTAACACTATTATTGGGGGGTGGGGGGGGTGGACTTGTGGAGTCTCCTTCTCTGGAGACATTTCCAACCAGCCTGGACATGTTCCTGTGCAGCTGGATCTGGGGAATCCTGCTGTGGCAGGGGGATTGGACTGGATGGTCTTCCAGGGTCCCTTCCAATCCCTAATTGTTCTGTGATTCTGGGTGTCTTTTCCGGACAGATTAGCTACAGCTTCTGGAACAAGTGGCTAAAAAGTTTACCTTTTGCTGGGCAGCAGATGACAGAGTTCAGAGGGTGGTGGAGGAAAAGTCATGACAGAGGATGCATCCCTCAGAGAACAAATGGCAAGGCTGTTTTTAGCTGTGGCTGCTTACCACTACCTTTACTTAAAATCATTGGCCGGCTTCTTTTAAGCATTAAAAGTGCTCTGTGCTTTTTCAACACCAATTGCTAACCACGACCAGGGACAGCAGCTCTGCAAATGCTTCAGCTGGCAGAATAATTCATGACAAGCATTAAAAGCCACTCAGAACAAGCTTCATATAAAAACAAACCTCTTAGAGGAGACATTTGGCTAATTAGGGGCGTAATGAGACTCAGAAGGCCATGATGTCTGGAGTTCTTTCTACAACGCTCGTAAAAATAATCGGCGAGTTGTGCAATTGTCCTCAGGAGTCCTAAGTCACTTTCCTTCGGTTAGCACCGCACCGACGCAGGAGCAACCAGCAAAACAAATGCACCTCAGGCCAGGTCTAGACAGACCAGGAGGGAGAAAACGATCTTCTCCCTGTGCTGTCCAGCGAGACACCGAGAAAACTCACGGTCCCAGCAGCTGGATAATCTGCGTGACAGCACCCACAGGGCTGGTGGGGGAATAAAACTTACGTCAATGCCCACGCCTCTGCACATCTGGCCCCATGCAGCTGCGCTCAGCCACAGGTAAGGAGTCTCCTGACAACCCGGCCTCTGGAACCGGCTACCCCACAAGTTCACTCTTACATCAAGTATGATGAGGTCTATGGACGCCTAGCCTGACCAGGACTCTTTTTCCTCCCTTCCTCCTTTCCCCTTGCCCCACTGTCTAAGATCGCTTACCCTGCTCAGGTTCCAGAACAGAGGGAGTAAATTTTTGTCCATCAGCCACAAAGTGGGATAAATACACGTGACTGCAGGACGTCAGATGAAACCAGGTCTTGCACTGCATGCTGTAACTGCCACATCTTTCTCCCTCTAAAACTGATTCTCAAAGCACAGTGCTCTCATTGAAACAGCATCACCCACCCTGGGGCACAGAAGGACATGCTTCTCTGGTCCTGTAGAACAAACCTTTCCTCACGGTGTGCTCCTCAGAGCCTGAAAAGGCACCTAAAGCTTTGAGGAGGTACCTTCCATATTGTCTTCTAAATTACAGCTGCACAGCACTGAGCACAAGGAGAGTATCTCTCCCCTCCTGCAACAGACAGACCTTGCAGCCACAAGTGCAGGAACAGCATGAAAAGGGCAAACACCACCACATGGGCAACAAGATGGGGAGGGTGGAAGGAGAGCAAAGAATTTTGTTTCCTCAGGAAAGGAATGGAAGAGTGGGTGCTGATAAGCAGGATTGAGGGTACAGATAAACAGGATTCACTCACTTTTGCTGCCTTCTTGATGAAAGAAAACTTGGAAGAAGAACTGGTCAGACACCGTATTTCTGGAGCCAGCGTGAAACCGTGGGTGCCGCTGCGGAAAAAGTCACCAAGGGAGCTGACTAACAGCTGACAAAGGCTGCTTAGAAAGTCCCGTAATGCTCACAGTGCCAGGCTCAGGTCTTATGAGCCCACGTGTAGCCTTCTTCCCTTGCCTCGTTGTCAGGTTTCCTTCATTTTTATTCATGAACGTCTGGCAACCTACAAGAATGAACCAAGAGGTTTAATCCTATATTAATAGAAGATTAATTTCTGACCAAGTGGATTTGATGTCACTGAAAGGACCTTCACAGTTCAAGAAGTTTCCCAAGTCAGGTTCTCAACAGCAGCAAGGAGAGTGGCTCAGTGTTTGGAAAAGACAGTAACAACAGACACAGAGACCAACTTCTACTGATGCTCACAGAGCAGCCACCCACCCTTTCAACCCATGCAGCTGAGCAGCTTCCCGTTAGGTGCAACTTTAGCCCTGTGTTCTCAGGGGAAATGAAGTTGTCGACAGTGCTTATTCGTCGTTCAGAACAGCTCATATCTACTCATCTACAGCAGTAATACTGAGTCCCCTGGAAACGGACACTGGGACTTACCCACAGGCTACTGCTCCCGTTGACCTCTGCAAACGTGAAGCGTTCTCTCAGCTTATCTTAACAAGCTCCTTCCAACATCCAGCTTTCCTGGCACCTAAGTGGAACTGATGCTAGCTGTTGCTGGAATAAGTTTGATTGGAAGTTCCCACTGGCGGGGACTCGCTGAGGAAATCAGCGGCGAAGCTCTGCGTTTTTTGGACACATCGTTTTGGTTGTGTCCCTGGGCTGACTCCTTGTTCTGCCTCGATGACCGAGGCAAGGAACCAGTCCTGCCGCCTACCCAGCGCTCAGAAGCTTGGAAAACTGTGGACAAAAGTGAAACTCACCTGCGAGCAGATTTATGCAGAGATGCTTCCCCCAAGGTGTGACAAGTACACTAGTTCCCCTCTTGCAGCTCCTGCTCAGGCTGCCGGCACGGCCGTGCCACGGGCTGAGGTTGTCCTGCTCCAACTGTGAGTGAGGCTGTCAGTGAAGCAGTGCAGGGAAGGAGGAGGAGATTGTATTTCAGCTCCTGTGGCTCAACTGCAAAGGAGTCAGCCCAGCCCAGCCCTCTCTTCCCTCACCCACTCATTCATAAGTGAAAGAGATGAGACTGCCAAAAGCAGACACTAAACACGGAGACTGCCACGCATGCGGAGCAGTGGTCATACCCACGCCTACTGTCAAGCAGGAGCCCGTGGCTCGCTGCCCAGCTGCTGCAAAGCCCAGGCACGGCTGCTTACAGCTCATCTAAACACGCACAGATGATGCCACACACAGAGCATGCAGAGGGCTAGAGCTGTTACTAGCATTACTTACAATTGCTTCCAGAGCTTGCTCAGATCAGACCTTCGTTATGTCCAGCCTCAGCAGCCGCCGGTCTCTACGCACCAGAGCACCTTCTCTGACCGTGCGAAAGCAAAGGCTGTGCGAGAGGCTTCCTTCCTCCCTCGCCTGTGCAGCCAGACACATGAAGGCACAAACAGATCAAGGGGCTTGTCCAAGGTCACTCAGGAAGTCTGCAGCAGGTGAGGGAGCAGACGTCCTGCTAACTTACACTGCTGCTCCCGTTCTTGCCGAAGTGAGAGGTGCACAGTGGAGTTTGAGCCCAAGTGTCAGCCACATGAAACGAAGTATGCTGTCCTTAAGCTAAGGTAGACATGAATGTCACCACTGAAGCTAGAAATGAAAGTGGTCACCAGTTCAGGCTCCGAACTGGTACGTAACACACCTGACACGGAGAGGGTAGCCTGGCATCTTAATTTGGAGCACTGGAATAGGCTGCCCAGTAAGACCGTGGAGTCTCCTTCTCTGCAGAAGTTTAAAACCCACCTGGCCATGTTCCTGTTCGACTTGATCTAGGGGATCCTGCTGTGGCAGGGGAACTGGGCTGGATGATCTTTCGAGGTCCCTTCCAATCCCTAATGTTCTGTGATTCTGTGATCTGCTGCAGGGTGACACGACCTGCTTACACAGCTAATGTCAGACCGGCCTCAAACATTGCTCCTCATTCCACACTCAGGCAAAGGGCTCGTTAGGTGTGACTGGCTACCAGATGGCTGAGCCCTTGCTCTGCCAGAGTCTCTGCAGGCAGCACAAGCACAGGCTCCCGGGAGCACAGACAGAGGCTGAGCACATCGTGCAGTATTCCAGAATAGGAAGAATGGGTGTAAAATTCCCACATTCACTGGAGTTCTCCTCCTCTGATTTACGTTTTTTATGTAGCGCTCACTTACAGTTTGTTCTCCGCAGGCGCCTGCGTGTGTCCAAACGAGAACACACCCGTCAGGGCAAGCACCACAGAGAATGGCATCTCTGAGAAAGCGAAGCTAACCATCTGTTGCAGTGACTTTTACTCCACAGCTACGTACCCTTGGACATCACGGCTCTTTTGTGAAAGGATTTATGGAAGATTTCTTTTTTAAATGAACTGCAATGAATTTCTTAGTGACGTGTGTGCTGCCCTTCAGTAAGGAGCAACAGGACATTGCACTGGACTACTTGCCTTCCCCAAGAGCCTGCCAGAGATCACTTGGCCTCTTTGGTGGCTGCAGAGAAAGCATCTCCTCTTCTGGCAGGGTCCAGGCTGTAGATGGGGAACAAATCCTGAGAAGACCCACAGCCAGTGACTACCCTTTTGGGTGCAGGGAGAGCAGAGACACTAGTGAAAGAAACCTCAAGGAGATCATCTCTTTCCTGTTTCCCACCTTGGCTGCAACTCTGTTGTGCCGAACTGTGAACGTGCTCCAGGGTGGGTCAGACAGGTCGTAGATGCAGGCAGACAGAATATCCTGAAAGCAGAGGCAGAGCCTCGGTCATCGGCGCCGGCACTTGACCGGTGCAGCTGGTGAGTCAGTCCTTGTAAGTGCAGCAGAAACAGCCACTTCCACAAACCTCCTTTTCAAAAATGGCAGAGCAAAACAAACTCCAAGAAATTCCTAGTTTGCTCTTCATTCATCCAGCCAGTCTCGGCACCCAGAGGCTTTTAAAGCTGGTTGCTAAAATAAAGGGATTTGGGGGCTTGGGCCACCTGTCCCATCACTTCCAAGGGGCAGAACAATATCTGTTGCAGATGACAGTCTCCACCACAAACACTCAGCAACTGCACATTTGGCCGTGTCTAAAACTCTGAAAAGTAAAGTAAACCAGTTCTGTAGCTTTTTGTGTCCGTGAATGGTGGAGCAGCTGTCAAGGCTGACTTGTTTGGTGCAAGTGGCCATGCCTGCTTTTTGCTGGCTTTGGCCAAGTCATGGCAACGTGCGCGATGATTCAGTAGCTCCACTGAATCAAATGGCTCCTGACCCGCATGTGTCAGACGCAGCACGCTTCAGAAAGGCCGGAGCTAAACCTGTCCTGCGAACGTCACAGATGCCACAGAAAGACGGCAGGAGGGAGGTCACCTGCACTATTTCCGTACTCCGAGGCCCAGTCAGGGAAGCTCAGTTACCTCCTCCAGAGCTGTAGCTGCTTCTTTTAAACTGCTGCTGAGGAAGATCCTGCCTCTTCTCTGGCAACGTCTCCACTCCGTGGCCAGCCTTGCTGGCAGCCAGTACTCGTGCAAGAATCATCATCTTCATCTTCCAATTCACTTTCTCCTTTTCCTTTAGCGAACAGACCTGCAGGACAGGTGATTGCTACCCTTCCCTGCGTAATCATTTACAAGACTGATGGTTGACTATGTTGTCTCCCTTTGGCTTTTATTTTCCAGACTTAACAGTCCCATTTTTTCAGTCTTCTCCACAGCCCAGGCTTTACAGACCTCTGCTCACTCATGTTGGTCTCTCTTGCAGTCCTCTGTGAGTGTATCCCAGAAGAGGCCCCTTCTGGCAGTGCTGGGTCTTTTAAACCCAAACTAGCTAACCTATGACTTGCTTAGACAAGGATCCACTTTCCTATGCAGCTTGACCTGAATCCCTCCAAGCACTCATTCCTCTGTGAGAGCAAGAGGAAAATACGTTTCTCCTTTGCAGTGATAGTCCTGATCCACATGCCCACTTCATGTAGCTCAGGAACAAGCTGATGCCGCTGCACTTCCTGCCATCCTGGTACCATCTCTAGAGCCCTTACACTGTCCTGAGGGGTGACTAAGGAACAAAAGACTTTGTTCGATTCAGTTGCCAGGGCAAAAGTTCTTGTCCTGCTCTGCACTGCATCATGGTGTCAGCCTGGTTTCAGGAGTTCTGCTCCCAGTGAAAAACACCATTGCTCAACATACGCTTTGCAAACAAGCTCCATCACCCCGGCCACCCTTCTACCTCCAGGAAACACATTGTGTGGCTGCCCTTGCCACCACATTGGCAAACTGACAGGTTAGACCCACCTTCCTCCTTGTCAGCGTGTCATTTCATGGGATTGCCCAGCCTCCCTTCAGAGCCTGCAGGCTTCCCGTTCCCCCGGCAGTCAGCTCATGACCTACGTCTCAGCACTTTCTTCTGAGCCAACAGAGGCAGAGTCCCCAAGACAGGGAAGAGAAGAGAAGTGCCAGAGCGCTCACCAGGCAGAGCACCACGTGCATCACTGCTCTGCCACGATCATGAGAGAGCTCGGGCAAGGACAGCACCAATGGAAGCCTGCACGCAGCTGATACCATGACAACACGTGACGCTCGCGGCAGGGGTCACCTGCAAGCAGCACCTTGATCACCCTCCTGAGGTCCCTCACATGTGATGCTTGCTTCTAGAGAGCTTCCACCCTTCAAGTATTGAATCTCTGAAGATGTTCCAAATCCGTGATTACTTTAATGACACCCACTTCTGTTAGTAAAGGCTGTTGACTTGGTGGGTTAGTGCCTCAGCTCTGCTTCACATCTTCCAGTACAACTCTGACCACATATTAGCCAGGATCTACAGGGCTAGAAACACAACCTGGGAACTAGGAATCTAGCTTGGAGGACTGATGCTTTCACAATTCAACTTACCTTATCCATTTCCAGGAGTTCTCCTTACAAGAGCATCCTTCTGCAGGTATTAACTCTCTCTGGGCTCGGATACTGTTGAACTGGCTCTCAGTTGTCACCCTCAGCAGCTACTGTACAGAAGGTGGAAAATGACTGGCAACAGCTTTGGGAAATCAGAAAAATCTGGGATCTTCTGTCACAAATTAAGGCCCAGTGTGATGGCACAGGCTGAGACGTCTCGCCACGCGCCAGTATTTCTCCTTCAGAACGTAAATTCAGAAGTGCTCGTAATTCCCTTGTTCTGCCTTTCTCCTATAAAGGAAGAAGAGTAGAGAGTGACAGGTGAGGTGACTGGACTATGACACAGACACACGGCAGCTCTGCCGGCTTCAAGTCACTGTACTGAACCAGTTAAAGACGGAGACACCGGTGAAGTTGAGAGTGCAGGAATTTCTACTCAAAGACAATCACAATGACTGAAAAGTTCTGTCAAAATCTAGCAGGCAGGGACAGAGAAACTGTAGTCACCGCGGCTACCTTAGAGTCCTGGCCAGAGTTCTTGCTACGTGCAGAACAACCGGCTGAACATCCTTCCCACAGCTATCATGCCACATTCAGACACGGGGCGGAAAATGTTCGTCACAAGTAAGTGGAGTTCTGCAGGATCAAGAGCTGCGTGGATCAGAACAACTGTGCTGCTGCCCTTCCTCCTACCAGCACGGATCTGGGAAGTTTAGTTTGGAAAGGACTGTGGTCAGAAGGTGGTCTATATACCAGTGTCCCAGCGCACTGCCACAGTGCTGCCTAAAAGCTCTTGAGCCAATATTTCAAAGGCAAAAATTCTCTGGTCTTCAGTAACTGCAGTGGGCAGTCACTCACAGAATCACAGAACATCAGGGATTGGAAGGCACCCGAGAGATCATCCAGTCCAATCCCCCTGCCACAGCAGGACCACCCAGACCAAGTCACACAGGGACACATCCAGGCGGCTTT
This sequence comes from Rhinopomastus cyanomelas, assembly GCA_013400115.1. Classification (NCBI taxonomy): domain Eukaryota; kingdom Metazoa; phylum Chordata; class Aves; order Bucerotiformes; family Rhinopomastidae; genus Rhinopomastus; species Rhinopomastus cyanomelas. The sequence continues at coordinate 100,345 of VXBP01004728.1, forward strand.
TAAACATCTCCAGTGAAGGAGACTCCACAACCTCCCTGGGCAGCCTGTTCCAGTGCTCCGTCACCCTCACTGGGAAGAAGTTCCTTCCCATATTGATGTGGAACCTCTCAAAGCATGGCCACCCGCAGGTGCTGGCATTTCCCATCAAACGCTGCCGCAAAGGCATCACGCTAAAAACAGCAGGACAGGGTTACTGAGTTAGTTCATGTTTTGGTTTTCTCCTCACTTTTGGACTCTCTGTAAGGAGAATTTTGTTTTCCCAACAAACATCGCGGGAGTTTAACACATGGTAGGGACACGTTCTTTGAATCTAGTTACAAAACTTCACCTGGGTGCAAGTGGACGCAATAAGGTCTCGTCAGCATCTTGTTTCCATTCATTCAGCTGATTACACAAGAAAAACCCAAGCAAGTGTTAGTACAGGACAGGGTGAGAGACGGAAGGGAATCCGGAATCTGCCAAATGGGATGCTGAGGTTGTGGAGTCTCTTTCACTGGAGATGTTTAAAACCCACCTGGATGTGTTCCTCATGATCCTATGGGATGTTAGGGGTTGGAAGGGACCCAAGAGATCATCGAGTCCAACCCCCCTGCCGGAGCAGGACAAAACTATCTAACACAGATCACAGAGGAACGCATCCAGGTGGCCTTGAAAGTCCCCAGAGAAGGAGACTCCACCACCTCCCTGGGGAGTCTGTTCCAGTGCTCCGTGACCCTCACAGCAAAGAAGTTCCCCCTTGTGTTGAGGCAGAACCTCCTCTGCTGCAACTTACACCCATTGCTCCTTGTCCTATCACAGGGAGCAAGTGAAAAGAGCCTGTCCCCCCCCTCCTGGCCAGCCTTCAGGTACTTATAAACATTTATCAAATCTCCCCTAAGTCTTCTCTTCTCCAGACTAAAAAGCCCCAAGTCCCTCAGCCTCTCCTCATAAGCCATGCCCTCCTGTCCCCTAATCATCCTCGTAGCCCTCCGCTGGACCCTCTCCAGGAGATCCTTGTCCCTCTTAAACCGGGGGGCCCAAAACTGAACACAGTACTCAAGATGAGGCCTCATCAGGGCAGAGTAGAGGGGGAGAAGAACTTCCCTCGATCTGCTGGACACACTCCTCCTAATACACCCCAGGATCCCATTGGCCTTCTTGGCCACCAGGGCACATTGCTGTGCCATGGTTAACCTGTTGTCCACCAGGACCCCCAGGTCCCTCTCCACAGGACTGCTTTCCAGTAGATCGCCTCCCAGCCTGTACTGGTGGAATTTGTTATTCCTCCCCACATGCAGGACTCTGCACTTGTGACTTGGTCTAGGTGATCCTGCTGTGGCAGGGGGATTGGGCTAGATGATCTCTCAAGGTCCCTTCCAATCCCTAATGATTCTGTGATTCTATGATTCTGTGATTGAGGGGGCTGATTAAATCAAAAAGGAAAAGGATCTGTGTTGACAGGAGCTGGGTAACAGGACCAGGCTTCAGGAATTCAAGGTATTTTTCAGTTAAAGAAGCCAAAATAAGCAAGGAAGGAAACTCTAAAAACAGTGAAGCTGACATGGAAACTTGAATGGTTGAAAACACCCAAGACTAAACAGAAACAGTACTGGCTCCATATGCAAACAGTGATGCAGACCCTCTCAAACGCATTGATCATCCTGTCAGCACTTCTAAGGGCTCTCTCTCTCTCTAAGCATCACAGACACCTGCTGGTCCTAAAATGAGCTGAGCAATCGTTGTAAGACCTTGTATTGATATCCTGCTACAGACAGGGGAAGTCTGTATTCCTTGTGATGAAGAGATGTGGGAAAGGTGTCTCAGTAACCAAGAAACGGATTTGGAAATCTGAAAACAAGACTGGCTCTAGACTTTGGGGCAAACATGCATCTCCTGCATCCTGAATGCCCGCAGCTGCATCTGTGGGCTACCTCCCACCTCTGAGTTTGGCCATCCCTTGTCGCAAGCGCAGAGCAAAATGGAGCAACGCACATGAACTAAGAGAAGATGTGTGGAAGAGACACAAGGAGAACATGGTGACCACAGTGTTTCTATCATAGAATGCTTTGGGTTGGAAGGGACCTTTAAAGGTCACTGTCATGGTTTAAGCCCAGCTGGCAATTAAGCACCACACAGCTGATTGCTCAGGATGACCTTTAATGGGGCAGAGAGGGAGGGAGAAGGAGAATGAGAAGTGAAGCCAGGTGGGTTAAGGAGAGCTTATTCCAATGGCACAAAGACAGGGAAAACAACAGCAAGGACCACGTGGGTGAAGAACAGCGCACGGCTCGCCTCCACACTACACCAAAACCTGCTGCCTGCTCACCCGCCTCTGCCGGACCCCCAGTATGTACCCTGGGCATGACCTAAACAAGGTCGTCAGTCAGTCAGTCAGTCAGTTGGGTTGGGCTGGGCTGTCCTGGCTGTGGAAACTAACCCCGTGCTGACCAAACCCACTTAAGTCCAATCCCCTTGCAGTGAGCAGGGACATCTAACTCAGCCTTCTCAGGGCCTCACCCAACCAGACCTGGAGTGTTCCTAGGGATGGGCAATCTACCACATCCTGGGGAAGCGGTGCCAGTGTTTCGCCACCCTCACAATAACAATGTTCTTTTTATCTGGCCTGATTTTCCCTTCTTTTAGGTGGCTTTCTCAAAACCATCCCCCCAGTCCCTCTTTGAGGTGAGAGGCTGCAATAAGGGCTCCCTCAAGCCCACTCCTCTCTGGGCTGAACACCCCAACTCTCTCAGCCTGTTTTCATAGGAGAGGTGCCTCAGTCCTCTGATGTGACAGACGTGAGAGTGGAAAGGCCCCTCGAACTGATGGCACTGGTGAATTTGGGGGAAACAGAGAAGCAGGATGAGGCAAAGAAAGTGGGGAACGCTGGAGACAACAGTGCGTGCAGAGCTAAGGAGGTGTCAGAACATGCTGCACTGAGAACGGGCAACGAGGTCCGGACTGTAAACTGACCTCACAACTGGACAACGTGATAGTGCCCAGCAGAGCCTTGCATGGGTGGGCGGCTACAAAGACGTGACAACAGCAAGAAGAAGTGGCACTTTTGAGAGAACTGGTTGATAAATGACCAATGGCTTTAGCAACGGAAGTGGATATGAAAACAGTAGAGAAACTGGAACGAGATGTAGAGCAAAACAGGGTACAAAAAGTGAGCTTGAAGGCAAGAAACATTTAAAGACAACAGTCCAAGGTGAAGAACAAAAAGATCTCTGATCCTGGAGAGAGTCACAAAGGAACTGAAGTTGCTGGAGATAGAAGCATAGGATCATAGAATGGTTTAGGTTGGAAAAGACCCTCAAGATCACAGAATCACAGAACATTAGTGATTGGAAGGAACCTTGAAAGATCAGCTAGTCCAATCCCACCCCCACAGCAGGATCACCTAGATCCAGTTGCACAGGAACATGGCCAGGTGGGTTTTAAACCTCTCCAGAGAAGGAGACTCTACAACCCCCCATGGCAGCCTGTTCCAGTGCTCTGTCACCCTCACTGTGAAGAAGTTCTTTCTCATATTGATGAGGAATCTCTTCTGTTCCAGCTTACACCCATTGGTCCTTGTCCTATCATTAGATGACACTGAGCAGAACCTGGCTCCATCCTCCTGACACCCACCCTTTCTATATTTATAAATAGTAATGAGGTCACCTCTCAGTCTCCTTTTTTCCAATCTAAAGGGATCCAGCTCCCTCAGCCTCTCCTCCAAAGGGAGATGTTTCACTCCATCAACTTTGTGGCTCTGTGCTGGACTCAGTCCAGCAGCTCTGTGTCCTTCTGGAACTGAGGGGCCCAGAGCTGGACACAATACTCCAGATGTGGTCTCACCAGGGCAGAGGAGAGGGGAAGAAGAACCTCTCTCGATCTGCTAATCAGTCCCCTTCTGATCCACCCCAGGATGCCGTTGGCCTTCTTGGCCATGAGGGCACACTGCTGGCTCATGGTCATCCTGCAGGTCACCAGGACCCCCAAGTCCCTTTTGTCCTGCACTGCTCTCCAACAGGTCAGTCCCCAGCCTATGCTGGTACCTGGGGTTTTTCTTGCCCAGATGCCAGACTCTGCACTTGCCCTTGTTACATTTCCACCACTATATACAACTGTCCCAAGCCCCCTGCTAAACCATGTCCCAAAGCTCCAACCAGCCTGACTTTAAAACATCCAGGGATGGCAATTCAACAACAGCCGTGGGCCGTCTGTTCCGAGGACTGATGACCCTTTCAACAGAGAAATTCCTCCTAATGTCTAATCAAAACTTTCCCTGGTGCAACTTCAGGCCATTTCCTCTGTTCCTATCACTTGTTCCTTGTGGGAAGAGACCAACATCCACCTCTCTACAACCTCCTTTCAGGTAGATGCAGACAACAATGAAGTCTCTCCTTAGTCTCCTTTCCTTCAGGCTAAATAGCCCCAGCTCCCTTGGCCATCCTCATTTGTTTTGTTCTCCAGACCCTTCACCAATCTTGTTTTTTCTACCTTCACTCACAAATAGCAAAATGGGTCCCACAGCAGACTCTTAAACTGACCGGGAGTTTTCTGCCGCTGTAGAAGGCCAAGATGCTGCAGCCGAGCCAGTGGCTCAGAAGCACACACCTCCATGGCTTAGGCACTGTGTGGGCTCGCGGTGCACACTCTTGCACCTTCCAAGTTTTGGAAAACTAGAAGAAACCAAATCTTCTTGCAAAGGTGCAAGGAAGCATTTTTGATGGCTTTAACAAGAGTGGGAAATACTTACAGCGGTGAGGGAACACGAGGCTTCCATATCACACAACATTCAAAACACCGAGCCAAACAGTGAAAGAATCAGGCCTCAAGCACCGGAAGCGCTCACCCCAGCCCTTCCGAGGCGCACCTTCCCACTCCGTACCAGCGTCTGGAGATGTCTCAGCAGTCCAGCGGCTCCAGCTGAAATACGCCTCTCGATCTCTTGTGTTCTTCCTTAGAAGCGTGCTCCCAAACACCGGCTGTGTGTTGCGTCTCCAACTTGCCATCACCACGTCTCTTGCCTGCAGAGCACGCCAGCTACGGAGAAAGGGAACGTGAGGTACCTGTGACTGATAAATTCCATGGATTTTCAAACGCAGAGGGCTCCCACCATTTGCAGTGCGGTAGCCCAGCTTCATGCCGAATCCAAAGGCAGCCGACAACTGATACTGGATGTACTGGAGGGGATGCCTCTTGTATTTCACCCAACTGTGTCACTTCAAAGCAGAGGCTGTTCAGCTCTGCCGTGAACGATCTCATACCATAAATGAAAGGCATTAAAACAAGCTTTAAAGCCCTGCATCAACAACAAAGAGAGGATCTCCACCCCTTGCTGGACGTGGAGGGGCACACTGCAGCCAGCGAGGAGGGAAAGGCTGAGACACTTAATGCTGTCTTTGCCTCTGCCTCTAATGGACAGGCCAACTGCTGCCAGGATGTCCCAGCCTCCTGCCCTTGAAGGGAAGGATGGTGAACAGTACAAATCCCCCATAATCCAGGAAGAAATGGCTAAGGATCTACTTCTGCACTTAGACACCCTAGTCTATGGGGCTGGACAGCATTCACCCAAGAATACTTGGGGAGCTGGCAGGAGAGCTCACCAAGCCCAGCAGGGGAGGTGCCAGATGACTGGAAGGTGGCTGACGTGACACCTATCTACAAAAAGGGCTGGAAGGAGGATCTGAAGAGCTATGGGCCTGTTGGCCTGGCTTTGATACCAGGAAAGATGGTGGAGAAGGTCATCTTGAGTGAGCTCTCACAACAATTGCAGGGCAGCCCAGGGATCAGGGCAGCCAGCGTGACTCTGTGAACGGGAGATCTTCCTCAACCAACCTGGTCTCTTTCTATGACCCCATAACTCACCTTTCGGATGGGGGCAAGGCTGTGGTTGTTATCTGCTTGGATTTTAGCAAGGCTTTTGACACAGTCTCCCACAACATTCTTCTGGAGAAACTGGTGAATACCGGTATAGACAAATGTGCTCTTCACTGCGTTAAAAACTGGCTGAAGAGCCGTTCCCAGAAAGTCGTGATTAATGGGGCAAAATTTAGCTGGCTGCTGGTCACCAGCGGCGTCCCACAGGCATCAGTTTTGGGGCCAGTCTGGTTTGGAGTCTTTACTGATGACTTGGACGTGGGGACTGAGAGCACCTTCAGTAGGTTTGCAGACAACACCAAATGGTGTGGGAGGGCAGGAAGGCTCTATAGAGGGACTTGGACAAGTTGGATTGATGGGCCAAGGCCAGTTGTATGAGGTACAATAAAGCCAATGCCGGGTCCTGCACTTTGGTCACAACAACCCCGGGCAACACTACAGGTTTGGCTCTAAAGCTGCCCAGCAGAAAAGGACCTGGGGGTGTTGGTAGACAGCTGGCATGCCCAGGTAGCCAAGAAGGCCAACAGGAACCTGGCTTGTATCAGGAATAGGGTGGTCAGCAGGAGAAGGGAAGTTATCGTGCCCTTGTACTCGGCCCTTGTGAGGCCTCACCTTGAGTGCTGTGGTCAGTTCTGGGCTCCTCATGACAGGAAAGACATTGAGATGCTGGAACGTGCCCAGAGCAGAGCTACCAGGCTTGTGAGGGGTTTAGAGAACAAATCTTCTGAAGACAGGCACTGGGATCTGGGCATGTTTAGTTTGGAGAAGAGAAGGCTGAGAGGGGAACCTCACTGCCCTCTACAACTACCTGAAAGGAGGCTGTAGAGAGGTGGGTGCTAGTCTTTTCCCCTTCGTAACTAACGACAAAACCAGGGGAAATGGTCTGAACCTGAAGTTGGGAGGTTTGCATTGGCTAGTAAGAAGAAATTCTCCATGGAAAGAGTGGTGAGGCACTGGAAGGGAGTGGTTGAGCAGACATGGTGCTTCACAACCTGCTACAGTAGCAGGCGTGGAGGGGGTTATTTTGTACTTGTTGATCATTCAGGTGTTTAGGTATTCAGCTTTTTGTTGTTACGGGTATGGCTGGACTCAGTGATCTAGGAGGTCCTTTCCAACCATCATTATTCTGTGATTTTGTGACTTGATCTAAGTGCTCCAGCCCTCTGATCATCCTCGTGGCCCTCCTCTGCACACACTCCAGCACATCCACATCCTTCTTGTAATAAGGGCTCCAGAACTGGATGCAGTCCTCCAGGTGGGGTCTCACCAGAGCGGAGTAGAGGGGGAGAATCACCTCCCTTGACCTGCTGGCCACACTTCTCCTGATGCAGCCCAGGATCAGGTTTGCCTTCTGGGCCACAAGTGCACACTGCTGGCTCGTGTTGAGCCTCTCATCCACAACCACCCCCAAGTCCCTCTCCCCAGGGCTACTCTCCAGCCAGTCACTGCCCAGCCTGTATTTGTGCTTAGGATTGCCTCAACCCAGATGCAGGACCTTACACTTGGTCTTGTTGAACCCCATCAGGTTGGCTTGTCCACCTCTCCAGCCTGTCCAGGTCCCTCTGGATGTCATCCCTGTCCTCCAGGGTGTCTGCTGCGACACACAGCTTGGTGTCATCAGCAAACTTGCTGAGGGTGCACTCAATGCCCTTGTCCATGTCACCAACAAAGATGTTGAACAAGACTGGTCCCAGGACCGATCCCTGAGGGACTCCGCTTGTCACTGGCCTCCACTTGGACATGGATCCATTGACAACCACTCTCTGGGTGCGGCCATCAAACCAGTTCCTTACCCATCTAGTGGTCCACCCATCACAGCCAAGTTTCACCATCTTGGAGACCAGAATGTGGTGTGGGACAGTGTCAAAGGCTTTGCTCAGGTCCAGGTAAGTGACATCAGTCACCCGCCCCTCATCCATTAATGTTGTGACCTGTTCATAGAAGGCCACCAGATTTGTCAGGCAGGACATGCCCTTGGTGAAGCCATGCTGATTGTGCCCAATCACCTCTTCACAAATCTCCTGTCTCAGTAGTGCCTCCAGGAGGATCTGCTCCATGATCTTACCAGGCACAGAGGTGAGACTGTCTGGCCTGTAGTTCCCTGGCTCCTCATTCCTACCCTTCTTGAAAATAGGAATTATGTTTCCCCTTTTCCAGTCAGTGGGGACTTCACCAGACCACCGTGACTTTTGGAATAGAATAGAGAGGGGTCTAGCAACCTCATCTGCCAGCTCTCTCAGTACCCTTGGGTGTATCTCCTCAGGTCCCATGGACTTGAACACTTTCAGGTCCTTCAGGTGATCACGAACCAGATCTGCACTTCTGATGGGCATTTCTTCCTTGCAGTCCCTGCCATTATTTTCCATGACTCCAGGAATGTGGCTGGAGGCCTTTGTGGTGAAGACCGAGGTAAAGAAGTCATTGAGAACCTCAGCCTTTTCCATGTCACTTGTGACCACCTCACCTGTTTCCTTTCTGAGGGGGCCCACACCTTCCCTGGTCTTCTTTTTACCATCCATATACCTGTAGATATTCTTGGTGTTCCCTTTGACCTCCCTGGCTAGGCCAAATTCAAACTGTGCCTTGGCTTTCCTAACCAGATCTCTAGATGTTTGGGCAGCTTCCTTATACACCCCCATTCTAGCTGTTCTTGCTTCCACTCCTTGTAGTTTCTTTTTGTGTGAAACCTAAACAAACAAAACCACAATTCAAATGCTCTCAGCACAGCTGGGATCACGTTTAGGAAAAAAAGTGCTGCTTTCTTTACATCCATTCAGTTCCCAGAGGGGTTGTGGAGTCTCCTTCACTGGAGACATTTAAGACCCACCTGGCTGTGTTCCTGTGTGACTTGGTCTAGGTGATCCTGCTGGGGCAGGGGGATTGGACTAGATGATCTTTCGAGGTCCCTTCCAATCCCCAATGAGTCTATGATTTCAGGTGAAGTAACAACCTCTGCAGCATTTCTTCAACATTCCGTCTTAAAGCCGTTGCCTTTGCTGAACTTCGAGTGTATCCCCCAACATTTCAATGATCAGCAATCATTTCTAGCCACAGGGTGATTCTCCATGCCTCATTTTTCTACGCGAAGCAGGAGCCAACTTACAAGCTGTTTACACTTGCGATGTCCCTCTACACAGAAAAACGTAAATGACACATTTACACTCTTTTGGAGATTGCATATTCTGCACTCAGAACAGGTCTGTTAACAATCAGCTCCCGAGCTTCAGAACAGCTGAACGGAGAACAGGGAGGAGGTTTCCATGGGACAGCATCTCTGTAAGTGGCCTGAGCTGCAGACTTCTTGCTAAGGACTTACGGCCACCGCAGTGTACAACCGCAGTCACTCCTGTTCCTTGAGGCAAGGACCAGCTTGCTTTCCTTGCGTCAAACAGTTTCACCGACTTCAGAGATTGAGCATGCTGCTCAAAGGCAAAGGCACAGCCCCCTTGGCTTTCTCAGAAACCTCCTGGCTTGCAGGGGTGGGATCTCCTTCAAAAATCTGTCCTTGAACAGAAACCATGTTCTCGAGAACTAATGATCCGCGCATACAAAGTGAAGCGATGGAACCAGCACACATGACTAGCGCTCTTCACACCATGCCCTTCACCCACGCAGGAAATACCAGCATCCTACAGCCCTTTTGTCATGCAGAGCTGGGAAGAGCTGGCCTTGCAGCCTGGGGCTCCTATAGACAAGAGGTCCCTTTTCCCAGGTGCTCAGCAGGTGCCGGTGGACAGCTGCAGCTGGTGCTTGCCAGCTTGCTGCTGGCACTCCTGATGTCCCAGGCTCTGCGCCCACAGAGAGCCCTGCGTGATGCACTGTCAGTAGCCTTCAAAATTGTTCAAATTCAAATAGCCACTATTTCACTGCAGTTCCTCCTCTTGGAACTTAGAAGCCTGAAACAGTCTGAGCAAGCCTGCTCCACTGTTGCCTCCCCGAAAAAGCCCTCCCAGCAGCTTCTGCACTTCACACAAGCCAAGGTGTCAGCTCCACCAGTGCAAAGGCGGGAGGGTTTGCTGATACTCTGTGTCTCTCTAAATGCAGCTGACTTCTGTCCCACATCAGCTCTGCCAGGCCAAAGCACCCATTAATGGAACAAGTCTGGGCACCCCACCAAGGCAGAGCAGCAGCACCTCAGCTGCAAGTGGACCGTGTTTTCCCACCCCCTCCACGCTTCTTACCTGATGGTGCAGCACAGGAGGAAGCATCCTGACCCAGGAGCCATCGTGTCTATCAGAGAGGATCAGGAAAGAGTGAATGAATTCAGCAGACTGCAGCACGACTGCTCTTGCTGCAGTACCTACACCAACACTTTCCTTAATGCTCTCAGGAAGGCCCAAGCACCTCAGCATCACTTGCATCAATAACTGCTCCACGTTGTAACGCCCGTGTTTAGAATGACCCCACACCTGAAAGGTGCTGCCTAAGTACTAAGGACGTTTTTATTCAAACTCACTAGAAGTGAAAAGGTAAATCACAGTAGATAACTCAGGAAAGGCCAGCTCAGGTGTAGGTAGCTGGGCAGCTACTTGTAAGAAAAGGCAGACCTACAGGAAGTGACAGCTCACAGGCAAATTCCTGAGCAGTCCAGCCCGCGGGGCAATTGAGCGCATCCCCCCCAAACCAGTGCTGAAACCAGGGAGATCCAGCAGCGTTTCACCTTCAGTCATCTGGCCAAGAACCAGTGAGGAGAGGGAACTTCTGGAAGCAGAACTTGTTTGCCCCGAGCACTCTCAGCACACTCCAAAACCAATGCAGAGCACATAGTTTTAGAATGGTTGCAAAGCTGTGGTTTGCAATTAAAACAGCAGAGGAGGCACAAAGTTCCTTTTGCCAACCCCCCAAGTGTTCAAAGATGAATAATTTCTCGCTGTTGCAAGTGTCCTGAGCGTTAAGCACAAAACAGATCGTACAAGACACAGCCTTGGTCAGGACTGATTGCATGCTCGGTACTGTCTGGAGTGACCCGAGAAACACAAAACACTTCCAGTCTGATTCTAAGGCAACCTGCAAGTCCCTTAACTAGCCCCATCAATCCTCAGCAAGCAGGTCACAACCAAACAGAAGCATTTCTGACACACCACCTTCTGGGGCAACATCATGAGAACAACCCCAACCCTGCTACACAGAGACACAAATCAAAGCTAAAGCTTACACTGGGCTACTGCAGACACGTCTCCACCCCGCAGCACTACGAGTCATGCTTTGGGCTGGGGTTTTTTAGGGTTCCTTTCCAAAGAGAAAAAAACCCACCACAGGGCGTTCAGTTGTTTTGTTTTAATCTTTACTACAAACAATTTTGTCGTTTCCAGAAAGGGGTTACTAAATGCTAGGTTACAAGCTGCACCAGTTTTAGTTTCTACTAGATTAAGTCAGAACCAGCAAAACAACCACCGTGTTTTTAGAGGGTTTAGTCGGTTGCAAGAGAAACAGCTTTACAAACACGGAATAGAATCGAGGACGCCGTTGGATCGTATGTACATGAGCAGCGGGGGACACTCTGGACAGAAACATACAAGGAACTTCTTTGCACATAAATAGATTTTTAAAAGTATCTTTCTTTCACATGTATACAAAATTATTTTGCTTTCTGTACGCAGTAAAGTCCCTGGAGACACAAACGAGGATTCCTAAGAGACCAAATCCCACACGTCACTGAGGAGGCGGGCTCTCACGCACGCCAGGGTGTCATGGTACTATTTACACAGCACTCGTGCAATACTCGAGCCTCTTATATACACACTTAGGAGACGCTTCTGTACACGAGATGCCACGTTTGCATAAAGGACAGGACAAGTTTCAAAAGGCAGCACCATTAGGCTTGCAGAGTCAAGGATCCACTGAGCTGCGTTTATTGTAAAGGCAGAGGGGCGACTACGCTGCCTCCTCTGCGTTCAGAGTCCTCATGGGGAAGGCTGAGATGTGGCCCTTGAAGTCTACATATTACCTCTATAAAGCATGGCTGTGTCAAGAAAAATTTTACCAAATCCATGGCTAAAACCACACTTTTGCTTTTCAACTTTCTCTTTAAGCTACTTAAGACAAGAATCTGGTTGTCCCTGCAGAAGAGGTTTCCCTCTTACACAACCCGCTCAGTGTGGTTAAATTCATCAGTGGTGGGGCTCAGTTCAGCACACACACACAACCTGTGAAACTCTTCTTCAATGCTGATAGAAGGGGTGCACAGCACAGCAATGACAGAGGACCCTGCTAAGCTTCTCCTGGTGCAGGGAATGCTCAGCACCTCTGAGAATCAGGTGCCAAACCTGCTGTGAGATTAGGTCAGGCTTTCACATTGTTTTAGGCACAACAGTGTCAAAAGAAGGGCTAGGGTTCTGCTTCTTGTTTCTCCTACTATGTCCAACTAGAGGACCAACAGGACCCCGAGAACGCTCAGAGCAGCATACACGCGATGCCTCTGAAGACCTGGCACAGTGCCTAGACAAATCCTACCTGGACACCAGCAATGCCAAGCACACACAGCCGCCTCCACACGTTACACGCACCCATACTCATACCAAACGGTCTGCTGATCCCCCTGGGGGTCTGGAGACCCGGGAGTGCTAGTGGAGCTGCTTCCTCTCATGGACTCTTCCACCATCCCAGAGTTGCTCTCTGGCAGTTTACCCTGACACTTGGTAAGTTGGGCATCACCTTGGCTCTGCCCTAGGGAAGCGCTTCCCTCAGTGCTACTGGAAACAGCTCTGGCTGGGGCCACTGAGGCCACCTCCCCAGTACGAGGGGCTGGCTTGGGTTTGACTTTAGAGGGAGCGTGTGATGCAGGTGAACAGTGTTGCCCAGGGTTCACATGCTCCTGTGGCTGCACGTTTAGGTTGCTGGTGGATGCAGTCGGGGAGGCAGAGAACTGGTGGAAGGAGAGCGGCCTCTCATCCTTTGGTGGGGCCAGGGAGAGGCGCCTGGCATCAAGCTGCCGACAGCGGGAATCAACAGCTGGTAAGGAACCTGCCACCTTTGCAGACTGTGGCCTCTCTCTTACAGCTGCCTGGGAGCTCGCTGGCACAGAAGCCCTGGTGCTCTGGCCGACAGCATCCTTGCCCCCACGCAGGTCTGCTGTCGACTTCTCAGGGCTCTCCTGCCTGTATGTCTCTGGGACGGTGGCTCTGAGGAGGTCTGCAGAGGCTAAGCTGAATGCCCTGCTCAGTGATGCACTCCTCCTGCTACTGGTCCCAGGCTGCTGAGGCTGTGCCATCTGCCGCATCCCACTGGCAGGCTGGTGCTGTGGTACGTGAGGAGGTTTAAGGGACTCCTGGGAGTTTGCCAGAAGCTCGGGTTTGACTTGTCTGAGGTTTGGCTTCACATAATTTCCAGGCTTAGCTGATCTTCCTTCTTCATTGGCCATGGCCATCTTTGCAGTTGGAGAAACAAGACCAGCGGACATCTTGGCAGGCTCCTTTCTGGATACATGGACCAGCAGGTTCCCAGTAGCTGAAGGTTCATTTGCTTTCCTAAAATAATCTCTGAGCAAGTCATCTCTGTTACTGGAAGCGTCCTGGTGTGAGAAAAGAAGCACATTAACGACAGCAGTTTTTGTTTAAAGAATCATGCAGAGCTGTGTGTTGGGATAATCTTCCTTCCCACTTAACTCCAATACAACCACATTTAAAAAGGGGAACGCGTTCACAGTGGCATAAGTCCAAACCAAGGAGCAACGTGCTCATCACAGTTAGATTACGACCGTTTTGTTTGCCAGATTACTTGTCCTAAATCTAGAAATGTTTGTCTCACTTTGCAAGCCGGGCAGCAGCAATTCTGCTCCCTTTCACATCAGCCACCGCCACCGTAACATCGTGTTAACGACAGACACGGGTATGAGCAGAGATCCATCCCAGTCTGTCATCGTCTAGAACATGGGTCACCTCAGAAACCTCTGCTGTAAGGTCTCTCCTCTGGGAGACGTGCCAGCATCAGGAGAAACTCCTACTGCTTCTCCACCGCTTCCCCTCACCTCTCCCAGCCAACAGACCACGTTGTTGTGCGTGCCGAGCTACAAAAGGCACTGAAAAACCGTTAGGGGTTGGAAGGGCTTGTCCACAATTAATGAGCAGATTTCAAGTCAGACAGTTAACCTGGCAGCAAGAGAAAATGCACAGTGACTATTTCCTAGGCATGGGCCATGCAGTCTGAAAATGGTGACACTTGATCAGCTGCCACTGGCCTGTTAGCACAAGGCAGGCTCAGAACTGTTAAAAGACACAGTCTTCACCAAAAAGGCGCTGAAACAAGCTGTACAGGAATACAAGAATGTACTTCTTTAGCATCCTCCAGGGAGTATGTTGAAGTTTAATTAATATACTCATTCCACGAGCACTGCAAATGTTTTTTCTAGCAACCTCCATTTCCTAGAAGTGAGAACCACCAGCGGTAACACTGCGGCAGAAAGGTATCTGCGCTCAACTGCACGCTGAGGCGTGAGGGTTATTTTTAACCTCACCTTAAACTTCTGCTATGCACATCAACACTACAGAATGACTAGGCCTCCAAAAGGTGCATGTTTATGAACCAGCACTGGAAATATTTGTAAGAGAAATTAACGCCAGTGATGTGGCAGCCTTTGGCAGCTAAGAACTACGCGATGCTTCTACAGGCATCCACGTGCTAGCAAACGCTGTGCTAAGTTGGGAGCTGCTGCTTTCACAGCAAGAACAAGGAATACCCTGGGGATATAGAGCGATGCAGATCTCCTGCTTCCCCTGCCTGTTCTCTGCCTCACGCTGTCAGGACATGAGTGACTGCTAAGGTTCTTGATGGAGGGAAGGATACAGTGAGTAGGAAGAGGGATACAGTGCATCAGTTTCTAACAGAAGTTGGTGCAAGGAAATAATTTCACTCTCATCTGAACTGTGCCAGCGCTGAAAAGGAATAAGGATGACACAAAGAATGAAATCAGAGACACGGTCAGGCAGCTGCAGACAAAACCACCCAATGAATAAAATAGCCACCTTCTAGACAACTCTAAAGCTAACAACTGTATTTAGGATAATAAGAAAACAGGAGGCGTAGTTAAATACTGCTCTGAAAACTCGAGGCCCAGAACTTACTGATGCCATGAAACAGCAGAGAGCTCTGCTGACCTGTTACCAAGACATTAATGGAAGAGGAATACCCGTCCACTTACACAACCAGTGAATTGTTCCCAAGGGACCGGGATGCTCAGTACCGTACGGCCTCGCTGCCAGACAGCACGCCTGAGCAGTGGAAGACAACACCCTCCAGAACACAAACACCTCACTTCTGACAAAGCACCTCCACACGCAGCACACCCAGCCACTGAATCAACGGAACGGTACCGGCCAGAACACAAGCACACAGCAGGCCAGAAGCCCGAGAGCTTCCTTTGGCAAGAAAAACACCCTCTCTCTCCCAAATGCTGCACTGATGGTGTCTTCAGATGAGAAGTGCATATTTTGCACTTCAACTGAAAACTACCACTAGGTTTCACTTCTAATGCCAGATTTAGTGGCTGAAAATTGGACAGAAAACATTTCAGTTCAGAAACAAAAGTATCAGAAGCTGAGAACTGATGACAATACAAAACCTTGACCACCAGCATTAGATAGCAAAACGCCCCAGCAGTCCAACACGTGGGACTTGCAGTCAATTACCTGCCTGGCCTGCCATAGCTGATGCACCACAATAACTTACCAGAGCGCTGTTCAATTAGTTTTGTAAGGTCTGATAGTTTTCTGCAAGTTCCACACACAAGAACAAGGACTTTCCTGTCTCTCCTTGTTTCCCTGTGTTCCCACTTCTCTCAATCAGCTTTGAAGAGCTTCTGGATATCTGAGAAAGGCTATCTAGCTCTGCTCACTTACGCTCGGCGGGGACAGCTTATTGCTCTCTTCCAAGAACTCCTCCAAAGTGACCATCTCACTGCCAGGTGAGGTAGACCGTTGCCGGCCTGTGCAAGACTGGGATGGAGTACTCCTCTGAGGGGTATCGTAAGAGATCCGTCCGTTCCTGTGGGAGGACAGCTCATGCCTGCTGCTAGGGCTTAAGATGGCAGAAGCAGAGTGAAAGGGATAGCTGTCTCGGAGCAAGGCTGATGCCTCTCTGCTTGGCACCATTTCTTCACTGCTGAGACTCTCAGTTCTTCCATGGATATGATCCAAAGAACCTGAGGAGAAGCACAAATATCATTAGACACTGTTCTTCCCTCATTTCCAGCAGACTCCTCATCTTTAGCGTCCAGGGCCACTTCCACACAGACTAGGTGGCCTTTTTCACCTTACTTTCTTGTCTCACAGAACTCAGGGACAGTCAGAACTCTGAAAAATCAGGACTAGTAATATCTTCCAGTACGTGTACCTTAGAGGACACGCTTTGAGCGCCTCTCTTAAATAAGCCCACCGACTTGCCCAGAGAACAGGAACAGCACAGACAGGAAGGGGTCCTCTTTACCATGTCTGTGGCATTAGAAGATTTCCCAGTTTTGGCTCTGTGTGACCCGAGAGCCAGAACCTGGCACTCAGAAAGCAGAAAGTGGATTTTTCCACTTTGCAAGGTCTCCTGGCTTTCAAGAACATACGGTCTCAGCGAAAGCAGGTCTCCAGAGCACAGGGATCCCTGACACAAGCTGTGTACAGAGTAAGAGCAGCAGTGACCCATCCTCGTCAAAGGCGTGGACCGATACTTCCCATGGTATGATGGCAGTCAGACTGAAACAGAACCAGACTGCTTGCCTCAGAAGCCACTCCTTGCCAGAATCGACCTTAGAGAAATGCTTCTTGCCAGCAGCTCCCATTCCCAGGACAGCTGTTTCCAAATGGCATAACCATTACAATTTCAAAACAACAGTCTCCAAATCTAACTGGAAGGAGAGGAGCGCTTTGCACACAGCTTCATGGAATTCCACCTCCTGTTTGTCAGGACTCGGCTGCAAAAGCTTTACCTTTCACGTTGAGAGGCGAACTGCTGCTGGAAGGGTTTCTGCTGCTCTCTAAGCTGTTTGGCCTGGACGCTGAAAAACACAAAAAAGCCCCGAACAAACAGACCTTCAGTTCCTCTGATTTTCTAGAAGTCTTGGCTACAGTCTGCCTTCTCAAAATAGGACCCGTGCAACTAAGTCACTTTGAAAACATTAATAACACAGCACACACTGGATGCCAAAGCCTGCACGGAGCAGAAACCGTCTTCAAGACACGTTTTTCAGGATTCATCTTGTTTTTCTCACTTATTCTTGGCACAAAGAAGTGTGTCCCAGGTTTTGCTTTTACAGCAACTACAAACAAAGCAATGCAAACACCGAGGAGATTCAGCAGTAAGTTCCTGTCTCTTTCTCAGCTTGTTTCGTTGGGACGAGCTGGTAACCAGCCTGCAAGTGAAGTCAGGCACAAACCTCTAAGCAGGCGGCGCCGCGCCAGCGCTCCCGCTGCGCATACACCTCATTTTTAAAAATTGCTGAATTGCTCCTTTAAGGGAAGAATTGATCATTGTCCAGGAAAATCAGCAACAAATCTGCAGGACATGCATCAAAGGGTCTGTTGCTGGGACAAGGCCACTCGTCTCAACGTCAGCATTGCTTCTGAAGTTATTTTGGACGACATCTATTAAAAGCTTCTCAGTAGAAAAACAGAAGTTCTTAGACCCACATTCCCAAAATGGAGCTAAGTTACTGCATCTTTTTCTAGTTTTACTAAAATGTTCCAGGACAGTTCACATGGGTGCATGGAAACAAGTCCTGCTGTAGAGGTTTCGAGCAGTCATATCTGCTAAGAGCTTACCGTACGGTCTGCTGCTCGCAAACTCCGCCTCGGGGGACTGCTCACATAGATTATCTTCTGAACTGAAGCCTGAATAGAACACAGAGCATAAAGGCCAGTATTAAACACGGAGAAGTGAATCCTTAGGTCAGTCTCCAACGCACTCTAACAGTGAAGAAGACTGAGGTGATCAAGAGTCTTTTATGGAGCCAGCACTGGAAAAGCAGCCAAAGTGCCGTGAACCGCTGGGCAGGAAACCACGGGAGAACTGCCGTGCACATGTGGTCTGTTAAACTGATGACGCGACACGAGCGAGGGAACCCTGTGTCTCATCAAGGATAATGCAGGCATGAAAATACTAGGGTTTTGGTTTTGTACTTGAATGCCAGCAGTAGCCACTTTTCATGCTGGCAGGCACTACAAAGTAGCCTGGCTGGCTCTAACATTCTGTGTACCACCGGCACTGCACACCTTTTGGTCTGCTCTGGAGCCTGGAGATGGGGGTGGAAGTGTGCAGGTGAACAGCCGAGTTTGAGAATGTTCTGGAACCCAGTTCCACACAGCCGTGCTTTGTCACAGAGTCTGCTGAAATGTCAACGTTGTCATTGCTGCCTCCGTGGTGGGAATTCCTCTTGTGCTTCAGGTCCGTTAGCACTGAGGGGGAGAGAGGGTAACAGTCAGCGGAGAAGGCCAGTGGGAGATGGGTTGTTTAGCTGCCCATACGAACGTGACAAGCAGGCACAAAGAAACTGCACAACAGAAGCACCAGTTCTGCAAGCGTTTCCATAAACAGTTCAGTACTGGGTAGGAAATTTCTGCCACCAGTTTTTCACTCATGTGAGCTGTCTGTAAAGTGTGGGAGTGACACAGGCTGCTTAGTGCCAGTGGGAGGGTTGATATTATACATGCAACAACTACCGTGAAAGGAGGAAGGAAAGGAGCAAAGGCACGAATACCAAAAAGATAAGTGAGGTGTGAAACTCCCGTAACGTTAGTCCTTGCAGGTACATTTTATAAGCACTTACTTCAGTAACAACATGGAATAAGGGAAGAGTGACAGTAGTCACGCTCTTACTCAAAGAGAAATTATCTAGCATGATCAGCGCAGTAATTGCTTTCCAGTTTAGATCTCTGCTGCAGTTTAAGAGCTCAGACTCCACACTGCCGCTCTTACGATGTTCTGGTGCAACGACTTTTAAGGGGAGCACATGAGGACAACAAGAACTACCCGACAGAACATTGTTTAGATTCATAGAGCTGAAGACATCTTTCCTAGCGATGAGGTAGGTTAATGAATTTATTGTGATGTGAGTGTACTGCTTAAGGCACACACAAAATACAACCAAATTTGGAGCATTTACTCTGGGATCACCCCCAACTATATTTCGGTGAAGTACTTGCTTAACTAAATGCTGAAACACAGCAGAGTGCAGTGGTGAAAAAGAACAGCTCGCAGAGCCAACGGACAGGCAGCTCGAAGCGCACGGCAGCAGCAAAGCTGTCCTGGAGGAACGGACCAGTTAGTCACCTCACACTCTGGAAAGCTGACTGCAGAACAATGTTACCTCCCACCCTCTGCGTGGGCTCCGCAGCACAGTCCAGCACTTTCTCTCAGAACTGAAGTTTATGGGACTCGTGCAGGGGCAATCATTGGCTACCACTTGGCATGCAAGGCTGTATTGGTAATTGACTGCAGAGATGCACTAAACACCTCCCACAGTTGCCAGAGTTTTCAGTTGCCCTAAAGACAAATGGTCTCTGCAGGTCCCCAGTCAGGCAGCAGCAGGCTGCCGTGCCAGCGTCCCTGGCAGTGCCACTGAGAATTCTCAGAGAAAGGTGGCGGATGCGATCTTTTGGCTGCTCTGTTGAGCTCCCCAGAGTGCAATGCCTGTGCTGCTTACAACTCGCTAGCAGGGAGTGGAGACTGGACCCACACAGTCACTTTAAAAAAAGTGAAAAAAAAAGAAGCCACCACATCACGACTATCAGGCAGTAAGAATTCTGGGCAATGGATCCACGATCACAGTTACTCCCAAGCTCAGGAGAAAAACGTACTTTCTTCTTCCAAAACAAATCTGTCAAAACTGAAGCTGCAGAATCTGAAGCTTTAGTTCAATTAGAGCTGAACTTTCGTAGCTGGAAGCGTTAAACCTTGCTGAACAGCAGGTTCGAATGCAAACGCCAAGACGCTTTGCAGAGAACGGCTTGCCTAGTGGCTTCCACTCCGTATTTAAAAGCAGACAAAGACGTTAAAAACCTGTCATTTCAGAGCATTAGAAAAATCTCCAGGACGTTGTATCAGACCTCTCAGGAATTAGATTTGGATTTTAGCAGGACTGCAACACTGTGGAAAGCAACAACAGCAAATGGGTTAAAGGCTTCAACTGGACACCAGGCAAGGATATAATTGCAAGAAGATAACGCAGCGCATAGCAACTTCACGTACTCAGAACATGCACCACAGCCAGTATACATACGCAAACTGTATGCCATGAGGTCCCCTAAAAATGTGCTGCGCTGAAGAAATGATCCACAGTGTGCAAGAGTGATTCCTCTTCTACAGGGAAATGTAAGTCCATGGTCACTAATCTGTGCTCGCGTGTACAGTACCGTAAAGACGTGCCGAGTGTTTCTAGCAAGGTGTGTGTTCTTCTAAGGCATGTGGGAATTTTTTTGCTTGTTTAAAATATTTCTCAGAAATAAATGAAGATTGATGCTAACTAGAAGATATTAGAAATATCCCAATTCTGGGAAAGAAAGAGGTTCGTTAGGAGAGGGTGGGGTGTCGAAAGAAGACCAGAACCGGAGCCGATTAGAGAGAGACTGATGATGTGATGGAGACTTAGGAGACTTTTCTTTATCCTTGATTTTGCTTCTCAAAAAGGCAATCTTTTTGCGCTGCGCAGCTAAATTGTTATCACCCAGGTATTCCAAAAAGAAGAAGAAGAAGAGAAAAAGTAAAATAACCCTTGTAAATAAAATGTAGTGTCGTAAAACTAAGACTAAAGACTACACAACCAGTACAGACAAAAAAGGTTAAACAAGGACTAACACATGTATTTGGAGGCCTGATTAGCCCAGAGTTACTCTGACTCAGGTTAATGCAAAGATTCACACAGAAACATAACATTTGAGTGAAATTCGTTAACAAACCGCTGCTAGATGGCCCAGAATGCTTTTACTAAATAAAGTCAAATCAAATACGTGCACGGTACTTCGTGACAATATAATCGAGTTTCCCGCTTGTCTTCAAAGCTCATTCACCGATGGCTCACCATCTCAGCATCAGCACGTTCCATGTAACACCAACGTGTTCATTCAACCAGAACGAAGCCCCAGACACTTCGCTATCTCGGGCTCTCTCTATGAGGAACTCACTCTGTGGAAATCCAAGCCCAAACTTGGATGCATATTAAACACAGGATCTCCTGGTATCACATGGATGATCTGAGACATGCTTTTTTATTTACAGTGAAACAATCAACTCAGAGAAAGGGAAATATAAAACCCCATCAGAGCAAAAACTTGAGCCAAACAAACACCTGCAGTAGTTTTAAACGAGCGTTCCACTCTCCTCGGCTGTTCCCCTTCTGTTTCCCACACCCTCCAGTGGGAAAACAGGAATTATTAATTTTAAAATGGCTTCTTGAAAAGCATTCCTATAGGACAACAATCTGCATCAAAGCAGCTGAGAAGCTCAACAGAATTAGTGAAGCTTAGAGATCTCTATCTGTATAGAGCACCTTTAATCGAGATCACGTTGTGTTTATTTTAAGGCTCTTTTAAATTTCTCATAAGCAGAAATCTCTGATTTACTGTTGGACCTAACTAAACCCTCTTCCTTACAGCCACCTCACAGCATTAAGAAACTGCATTTCACTATTTCATGTTATGAACTTTAGCTTGGGTCAAAGTCAAAACATGGTACCAGCCTTCAAAAGAATCGCGCAACGACAACCGGCCGCGCTCTTTGTCATCTCCTTTGCGTGCGCGCCATCTCCTGGCGCCGGCTGTAAGCCCAGCATTTGGTGATGCGTTTGAGGAACAGTTGCTGGTGAGCTGGAACACCGTACGGTCCAACTTTAAACTGCTTTGTTGCAAGACCCCAGTAACTGAAGTATTTCCACCACCTTGTTCAGTTACACGTGGTACATCCAGGCAATACAAGAAACTACATATAAAATCTGAACGGAGAAGTAGCAGATATAAGGAGCAACTCCAACTAAAACCAGAACAACCTCATCTTCTAGTTCATTCAGTTTTTTGGTTTAAGGAGTTTTTGCTTACTCAAACATTTACTCCTTTTTAAAGTATATTAAAACATAGTGTGATGGATTATTAACACGACCTCTGTACTACATCTTTTTAATGTATTTAAAAATATTTTTTAAAAATACTGTTTAGGTCATTAATTAACTAAAGATAATTCCTTACCTTTGTTTGAAGAACCCCCAGGGCTCTCTCTCTCTTCCTTAGAGTTTGACCCTTGGGAGGTACTATCCTGAGACTCTTGATGTTTCAGTTTTTGGGAGGCAGATGGGGAGTTTGCCACCTCTGGGCATTCAGAATGCCATGGGGGGCTTTCCGTTGCTGGTTTCAACCGTTCCCTTGTAGTCTCCTTCTTTGGCTTGATTAGTTTGACTAAGGCTCTGGCTCCAATCCAGTGGTTTTTCCTGATAAAGCAGGTTTTGTGAATGGGACTAATAAAGTGCTACAAGAGACGCTTGTCAAGTAAGTTCACGGGTTTGTCAAAGCCATCGAGACACCCACCCTACGTCCTTAGTTGTTTATTGTCATTAAAAGGTTGGAAAGACACAGCATGAATTTCACATAGCTTGAGATCAAGTTCTTTCCTAAAGTCAGATTGACAGAAATATTGCTGTGGCATAAGATATACAAGAAAAATAACTGCTCCCTCTGCCAGAAATCCAAACTACACATGTGGACCCCCGTAAGACATTTTTAACAGTACGAAAAGCTCTACTTTAGGAACAGACTGAGAAGGAAAGAAACAAAACCTGCTTTAAAGATGAATCCCTCTCACTGCTAAGGCTACCAGCCAGAACTATGGGGTGGAATTGGCTTGGCTTTTCTTTGTTCTTCTTAACATCATTTTTCTAAGTCCATGCTTTTGGATGGACTTCTCATACCCTTGGAAAAGGCAGCCCCAGAAGCTCCTATTGCTGCTTAAACACCATGCTGGGAGTCTTTCCCCCTGCTAATAACAACGTGGTATATTCTTCAGGGCCAAGTGGCTCCTTTTCAATTCATACTGCTTCAGATTGCGGCATTAGAAGTGGAGGCCTCATGTGCCCTACGCTGTGCTCTGTATTCACACAACCTGGCACTTCAGGTAACAGCTTGTGGAGTAAGAGTGGAGTGAGTGGACATGATGCTGTCCTTGTTTCCGATGAAATCTGTGTTATGTCCTGTTATGGAGAGCCCTTTCTCACCCTCACAAACCATGTACAACAAGAGTAGAACTGAACCCATACAGGACTTACTTTTTTGGAGTAGGATCATAAAACTTGTACTGATCCATTATCTTCTCTTCGAGTTTTTCCTTGTGCCTCCTTAAAGCGTTCAGTTTATCACTGTGAGGGGGGGAAAGCACATGCAGAATCATCCACATGCAGTTAAAGAGAATCCAAAAACCTGAGGAGAGTCACTGCAATACCTTCCTATCAAGCAATCTTCAGAATCTGGCTTGGCTCATTCACTGTTTAGAGAGGACAAACAGAAAAGCCTCGTAAACTTGCTCATGGGTGACTTTTATGCAACTAACATGACAGGTGAAAAAACAACAGCAGATTGGTTAGACTGGTTCTAGTTTACTCACCAGTAACTCAGGCAGAGTTTGTTTTGTGGGTGCTAAGATTAATCTTATTTTTTTTCATTCCTTTGCTTGTTTATAGATTGCTGACAAGTACTCAAGGGTTAAGACCCTTACGTATTTTGAACTCGTCTGTGTGACAACTGGTTTTTATTCCTGCTCTGCTTACTTTCATGTTACTAGAGAAACACACAATGATCTTTTTGAGATTAATTTGGTGTCCTGCAAGCGGTGTCCGAGCACTTGCAGCAATGCCATCTAATCTTACGATGTCCTTTTTACTTATTACTTTTTTAATCTGCACAGTCCCTGTTAAAACTCTTTTTCTCATTCGAGTAGGTCTAATGTACCTCCGTCACAGAACTGTCTGACATCTGGATATATACATCTGGATATATACACCTGGAGGAGATTAGGACTGTATTCCGACAGTTTTAGCAAACAATTTCTAACACTTGAACCTTGTAATGCGGTACTGAAATAAAAGTCAGTAACTCCCACATCAGCCTCAGACTAAAATTCCTGGGATTAAGAACAGTTTTCTTCCTTCTTTCATACCTACAAAACAAATTAACTGCAGTGCAAACAGGATTCTCTGCAAATGTACAAGATGTTGTACACGTGGGGTACCCCACCCCGCTTAAGCACGTCAACACGCGTGTGAGGGATGCAGAAACGTACACCGAAACGTGCATCTTCAAAAGGGACGTCAAAGGAAAAGTTTCTTACAGAGCAAATGACAAAAAGATGATTATTTGCCTTCCTTTGGGAATCTAAATTTCTCTGAAGAGTGTTAAGACAAGTTTTGTCGCAACTCAGCTGTTTGCCAAGCTGTTCAGAAATCGTTGAAAAGTACCGCTAGGTTCCCTCTTTTACAGCTAAGCCTTCCACACAGACCCAGCCACACTGTGTGAAAAGAGCTGTGCTTGTCCGGGTGTCTCCTGAACATCCTCTTCTCACAAGGCAGCATGAAGACATTTTGTAGTCTCTCCCCATTACACTTATTTCCTCCTACACACACTCTTCTCTAGCCAGATATCAAGACATCAGGTATTATTCCTCTGCCTGCCTTCTACTCCAGATACATGATTTGTATTCTGTGATTGTCTAGACGGCTTTTATAGGTTTCACAGTTCAAATTTCTAGCTTCTTACATGTACTGTTTCTGCTCTTCATGATACTGCTCCTTGTTCTCCATGTTCTGCTCCAGTAACATCTGATTCTGCTGACTCAGCATCTGAATCTGACTCAGGAGATGATGGTTTTCTTCCTCCAGATTTCCCTTCAGACGGGACAGCAGCTGTTAAACAAGACAGATTAATCTCTGGCATCCCTGGAAGTACCCCACAGTCAAGTCAACACAATAGTACAGGTGACCACATCTTAGGACCCCATACATTGTGTGCCGAAAGCCTCTCACAGCGAAGGTGAACTCTCTGACAAGAACTCAGCCATAGACCTGCCCACAGCTACTCACCTCACAGTGGTTATCCAGCTTGGTCAGGGAGATATCCATGGACTGGTGCTGTTCTTTCAGCTCATCATAGCGCGCCTGCCAACGATTCAGCTCCAGCTGAGAGTTGTTCAAGGAAGTTTTCAGCTCTTTAGTGTGTGAATGCAACTCTTCATACTCTGCCTTTAGTTGGCTGTGCAAGAAATTCACCCTAAACACAAGAAAGCCAGCGGGCTTATGAAGGACGCTTCACAGAGAGTACCTGAGATTCCAAAACCACATCATCAGTGTGTAGCTGTCACTGAATCAAACACTGAGTTCCAAAGACTAGCTCATGACGATGTATTTGTTCTAAACATATAATAAGATTTTATTACGAAAGTAAGTAAAATACTTCAAGTCTACTAAAGAACTGAAAGGAAAATAGACAAAACATAAACCTATTAAATTTCTCTATGTGTAAGAAACATGCCACACATTTTGAAGCAATGATTTAATTTCGAGCATTTGGGGATAAATTTAGCACAAATTATGAACACTCACATAATTGTTTTGCTGATGCATGAAATATGAGTGTTAAAGCTAGTACTTCCTGAATGGTGAAATACTGTTAAGATGATGCCATGGCTTCCTTTTTCATAGGTTCTGGCACATCTGAAAATGTCTATAGATCACGAAGGCATAAAATTAAATAAACAGATAAACAGAAGAGATTCTGTATCTGCTCACAGATCAGAGGATCGCAGAATCACAGAACAATAGTGTAGGAGAAAGGGACCTGGGGATCCTGGTGGACAGCAGGATGACTATGAACCAGCATTGTGCTCTTGTGGCCAAGAGGGCCAACAGCATCCTGGGGTGGATCAGAAAGGGGGTAGTTAGCAGATCAAGAGAGGTTCTTCTCCCCCTCTACTCTGCACTGCCGAGACCACATCTGGAGTATTGTGTCCAGTTGTGGGCTCCTCAGTTCAAGAGGGATGTGGAGCTGCTAGAGAGGGTCCAGTGTAGGGCAACAAAGATGATGAAGGAGGTGGAGCACCTCCCTTATGAGGAGAGGCTGAGGGAGCTGGGTCTCTTTAGCTTGGAGAAGAGGAGACTTAGGGTGACCTCATTAATGTCTACAAATATGTCAACATTTTGAAACCACTTCCTCTGTCCCTAGAAAAACTGAGCTGAAAACAGGAAGCTTGAGGAAAGCTCCCTTGCAAAGCTTGGCAGCTCTCAGGTACACTGCAACTGGGACAGCGTATGAGACTTGTGTGACCGAGCCTAACACGTGGCTTTTGATTCCAACTGACATGGCTTTAACTTAATAAGACCGTGGCCCCTTATTTACATTATATGAATTTCTCAAAAGGCCTTCATAGCATTAACTGATTATAACAAAGAAAGCCCCAGCAGGGATACAGTTTGGTGGGGAAGGTTACTGCTGCCTTACGTGACTACACACAGTTCAGACACTAGCTCATACAAGGGGTTTTGACTTGAATTAAGTTACCTGGTGATCATATGAATCACTCAACCCATTTTTATTAACAAGAATCAAGTCTCAAGCATTAAAAAAAGGCAGCTTTCTGTGAGCAGCAGAAAATAAACAGGAATGATAACTATTTTAATGAAATCATATTGTGCAAAAAATAGATAATGTTCTCTTTTAAGGGGAAAAAAAAAAAGCCCAGGTAGGAACCATTTCACACAGCTCTAGATATCATTGCACAGTTTAAGTAGCTGTAGTTCAGGGGTCCTCAAACCCCAGCCTGCGGGCTGGATACGGCCCCCCAGTATTTACAGAACCCCGCCGGGGGTTGGGGGTGGAAACCAAGCAGCCACAGATGACTTCCTGCCGACTGCATGGCTGAGCTGAGGGGAGGGGGGGGCGGCAGCATCAGTGAGGGGGGCGGCTCCCCCATCTCTCCCTCCCTCCCTCCAGCTCCCAGGCAGGACAAGCCAGGCAGCACAAGCCAGGCAGCACCAGTGGGACTAACTGGTGAACACTTGCATCACTTGCTGTGACTAGCAGTGACAAATACGGAACCTAACATTGACCATCTCATTAGCCCAAAGCAGGTCCATAGTCCACATTGAAATATTACTTGTTTTTGTTGGTTACCATTGTTCTTCATTTTAAATATTGCACTCTTTTTCCTCTTTTTTGTGCACTACTACAAATAAAATACGTGCAGTGTGCAGAGGAATGCGTTCATTTTTTTCCAGACTATAGCCTGGCCCCTGAACAATGTCTGAGGAACAGTGAACCGGCCCCCTGTTTAAAAAGTTTGAAGACCCCTGCTGTAGTTCTACCGAAAGACAAGTGCTTGGAAACAACTTATTACAAAAACACTTGGACCATGGAATCTTATTTTGAATCAGTAATAATTTTTATAAGTTAAAGTGATCAAATTAACAAGGCAGAAATTGAGAAAAATTAAGACATTTTAACGAAGGGCCTTGTGGAGCACCGGCCAACACAACACAGCAAAACAAGTGTGTGCTGTGTGCAAATGACTTTTTACATATTACATTCAAGAATTTAGCAAGGGAACAGTACCTGTCTAGTTCCTCCTTCAGCTTCTGATTTTCCCCGGTGGTTACTGCACTTGATCGCCTCTCTTGCTGCAGGACTTCTCTCTCAGTTTTTAAAACTCTTTCCAACTCTTCCAGTTCTGCTTTGTGTTTCATTAAACTGTTGTACCTGCAAAAAGTGGAGGGGCATAACCTCAGGTGTCATGTCATCATTTTTCTTCCTCTAGTTTGCCATATTTAATACATGACACACCACAGTGACTAGAAAGCATTTTTTCTGTACAGGTCTGCCTAGGTTCAGTCACACGTGTGGCTGAACAGCTACGAAAGCTGAAGAAGTCCACGTGA
This sequence comes from Rhinopomastus cyanomelas, assembly GCA_013400115.1. NCBI lineage: Eukaryota > Metazoa > Chordata > Aves > Bucerotiformes > Rhinopomastidae > Rhinopomastus > Rhinopomastus cyanomelas. Next base: position 128,069 of record VXBP01004728.1, read on the forward strand.
CGCACGGAAATTCGGCTCAATCTACCAACCAACAGAGCGACTTTCAGGAAAAAAGACACAACGCATTTTTTTAAGCAGACTGGAAGGCAAACTGGGAACTTCTTTCAATTCCAGATTCTGATCATCTGGTAAGAAGTACACAAGCATCCAGGGTGAGTGGAACAGGACCATTAAACTAGAGTCCCATTCACAAATTGTCAGTGGTAGGTTCCAAAAACCCGGCTAAAAAGCAGAAAGCAGCAGCCAAAAAGCAGCAGAATGAGCAATGGTTTACTAGGTAACACCCTGATACATACTAGGTTATTTACACAGGTAATGTTCTCCTTCACATTCAGCAAAGTTGACAGCAAAACACTTTTAAGCAGGGACTGACCCACCTGCTCGAGCGTTGGTTCACTAGTGAGAAACCCAAGAGCAGCACTGGTGTTCATGGCTGGTCTTCCATCGTTACGCGGTTTATGGAATGTGTGTGTTAACCATACCGTGTAGGGAGCCAGGCAGAGACAGAGGGCAGATACCACCAGTCATGTCTTTAATTTCAGTCACAGGAAAGCTAAAATAACAGAGGTGTGGAACCGCCACCCTGAACTAGGAATCAGGCAGCCCTCCTGAGCTCCTAGCCTACCTGCACGTGGAAAACGCTGCAAAGAACGCGGCAACCTGAGACCACGTGGCAACACAGTAAGCTGTTCTCAGCAGACTTTTCCCTCGCTCTGGTGACCTCTGTACCCATACACATACACCAGCAGCAACCACTAGGACACCAGGGCAGCGAAAGCCAAAAGTCATCAGCGCATTTCTCTGTGGCTGTTATGAAAGAATATTGCTTACGTGGACCTGCCTGTGCCACCCCTGGAGAAACAGCTTTCTAAGCAATTCTAAAACAGCAGCTAGGTGGAAGATGCAGCATCGCTTGGAAAAGCTAGAGAGAACAAGCATCATCTACCCATGACTCAGCCCAGCGGAGATGGATGCAGAACACAATCACCCCACAGCGACAAAAAACTTCAAAACAAGAACAAAGGACAGCACCAAACACAGACTCCTGCCAACTTGTCTTTCTTTCAAACTACCCTTCCCTTCATCCCGGGGTCAGATTACAGCCTCGTCCCAAATTCCTGTCTGTTGAAGAGCCACACAGAAAAGTACCTTTCTCCCAGACAAAAGCTGCTTTTTACTATTCATTCCCAGTAACAGCAGTGGAGTTTAATGAGACTTATTTGTTTGTTTCTTCCTCTATTTACGTCAAGGACATTTCAGATTCAATGTCTGTACAACAAATGGAAGAACCCGAAAGCAGAAGAAAGTCTCACATCCAGCTCCAAGGATTTTAGACAGAACGCATGCCAGTCCAGAGTCGGAGATTACCAACTCCACAGTGAGTCCCTTGGCAGAGATTACCATGGCTGCCTCTGCAGAAACTGAATTCTTTGGCTCTTACTGTATGACAGGGCTACTCTGATCACTTTCATCCAAGCCTTGTATTTTTTTTAATAAAAGGGCTACCGAAGGAGAAGCAGCATACTGGTCCGGTTTTACCAGCTTGGCCCAGCTCCACATGCTGCCTTTGAGCATAAGAACTGCTGAGGTAGACCACAGCTGCTCCCCTAGATATTAGGTGAAATGCAAAAATGCCAGTGAACCTTCAGCTCTGGGGCCCTAAGGCAAAATTTTCTTGTAGTCCCGATTCAGCATGAAGTCTACCATATGAGCAGGATCTGTGCAAGTTGACAAGCTCCACCTCCAGGGGTGAGGTTGCACATCCTGAAGGCTCTTCTGCACTCATGATCGCTCCATATGTTCAAAGGACTTTGTGCAGAGGAGGGCTACGAGGATGATCAGAGGGCTGGAGCATCTCTCCCATGAGGCCAGACTGAGAGTTGGGTTTGTTGAGTCTGGAGAAGAGGAGGCTCCCAGGTGACCTTATTGTGGCCTTCCAGTATCTGAAGGGGGCCTACAGAAAGGCTGAGGAGGGGCTTTCTAGGATGTCAGGTAGTGACAGGACTAGGGGGAATGGAGCAAAGCTGGAGATGGGTAGATTTAGAGTGGATGTGAGGAGGAAGTTCTTCACTGTGAGAGTGGTGAGGGCCTGGAATGGGTTGCCCAGGGAGGTGGTTGGGGCCCCATCCCTGGAGGTGTTTAAGGCCAGGCTGGATGGGGCTCTGGCCAGCCTGATCTAGGGTGGGGTGTCTCTGCCCATGGTAGGGGAGTTGGAACTGGATGATCCTGTGGTCCCTTCTGACCCTGACTGATTCTATGACTTGGTCTAGGTGATCCTGCTGTGGCAGGGGGATTGGACTAGATGATCTTTCGAGGTCACTTCCAATCCCTAATGATTCTGTGATTCTATGAAACATTTCTCATACATGCTAATAAAATCTACTTTTGGCTCTGCTGCAATCAATTCCAGGGACTGAACAATCATATTTCTCTTCTTTTGGCTTCCACTCTTCTATTTCATTAGAAATACTGTGGGTAGGTACTTGCTCAGCTGTGACAAACGTGTGGTAAAATGAACCCAGAAAAATCACTGCCAGCCAGGAATGTTAACATAATATTACAAGTCCCTGCAATAGGTAGCCCTCCACAGCAGGGATTTTGCTTTTCCAGAGTCTCTCTCCAGGGTAAGTGAAAAAGACACATTCAAGGATCTGCTAATCACGTGTCAGCACATCCCCCCGGTGCTGTGCCATAAGTAATTTGTACAACGCAGCAAACAAGTCCAGCCTCTGCATTCACCAAGACAGGCAGCCAAACACCACAACATCAAGAGACTGCTATCAATGGTAAATGATCCAAATACACTAACTCTCCTCTTCTTGCTAAGTCAAACCCAAATGTCTGTGGTTTGACCATTTCAGTCTCACACAACCCATTATCCAATCCCCACTGCAGCGCTAACACCGGGCAGAGAGAGCCGGAGCAGGTTTCACAAAGTTTGCTCAGATGCAGAAACTATTCTGTGGTTAGAAAGCACCAGAGTGAACTACACAGATGTGAGGGACCTCAGCTGTACATGCTGTCAGGAGGATGAGCTTTGATGATCAGCTTGTGCAGGAGTGCAGTCCTGCCTTCAGCAACAGAACTATGGTATCAGAGCTGTTACTACCTGAGGAAAAACAACTACCTTGCTGCTAGGACAAGCAAAACCTGTTCCTTAGACACTGCACAAGCACATTTCTTGGCTGCTCTGAGAAAACTTAGCAGGTGATGTATTCTAGCTGAAGATTGAAAGCAAGATACTTAATCTTTGCAGTCAAATGCCTCAGAGACACAAAATAAAACAGTTTTCATGGATTCACAGAATGGTAGGAGTTGGAAGGGACCTCTGAAGATTTCATCTAGTCCAACTCCCCTGCCAGAGCACGTTGTCCTAGAGCAAATCAGGCAGGACAACGTACAGGCAGGTTTTGAATGTCTTCAGAGACGGAGACTCCACAACCTTTACTACTCTGTTACCCTTATCATAAAAGTTATTCCTAATGCTCAGACTGAATGTCTTATGTTCCAATTTAAACACATTGCCCCTTGTGGCTTGCCACTGGGCACTGCTAAGAAATGTGTGGTGCCATCATCTTGACACTTGCCCTTTAGATATTTATAAGCATTTATGAGATCTCCCCTGTCTCCTCCTATCCAAGATAAACAGACCTAGCTCTCTCAGCCTTTCTTCATAAGGAAGATACTTCACCCCTCTGACCATCTTGGTGGCTCTGCACTGGACTCTCTCCAGTAGCTTCCTTTCTGCCTTGAACTAGGAAGCCCAGAATTGGATACAGCACTCCAGAATGTACCCCAAGAGACCACTGTCCTTCTTGGCCACGAGGGTACACTGCTGGCTCGTGGTCAGCCTGTGGTCCTCCAGCACACCCAGGTCCTTTTCCCCAGAGCTGCTCTTCAGCAGGCCAGTTCCCAACCAGTATTGAACATGGCATTCTTACAGCTGCTTCTTCTCACTTTCTCCCCTCTGCTCCCTCAGCCAGCTGAACTGCACACAGCATGTCAGGGAGGGAAAACAAAACACACATACACACACACACAAAAGGGCTTGTCAATTTTTTTGACAGCCAAAGGAAGATACAGGCTGTCACTGGACAAACCACCTTGGTAAGTGTCTTTTGAGATTGATCTGCTGAAGAGAGTCGTACACTGTCAAAACTGCCAAAAAGAAACCTGCTTTTAGTACAGGAAAGGCTCCCACCTGCTCCTCTAACACCGCTCACTGCCACTCACATGTCTGTAACAAATGGCCCAAACTGATAATGTTTACAGTGATCACCTGATCACTTAGCACTATAAACAATCTGGTTTTGGAAAACAGCTTTTTCCTTAGGCTATAACTTCATAATAATACAATCAAGAAGAAAAGAAAGAGCACTGCAGTGAGCCTCACCACACCACAGCATGATAATCTCAGGCAAAGCCTGGATCAATGGGAAGCATTAATCAGTCAGAGAGAGACTTAGTAAACAGGAACAGTGTCTGTGCAATCACTTACAGCTCATTTAGTTGACAGCCAAAGCAGCTGTCCTGTCACACAGCCCTGTGGATATTTTAATCACAATGGGTTTATTTCTGTACTTTATTAACATCTACCACACACTGTATTGCCAGGTCTTTGGGAAAGAAAAGTTTAGTACCTGTTTTAAGCTCACCCTCCAAAAGTACCCTTTAGTTGCTCTGAATCCAACTCATGCTCTTGCACAGAAACAGCTGTTTTGAGGAAAATCACTCAATTCTTTAAAGAAAAGTTCTGAAGGGTAGGCAGAGCAGCATTTATATTACAGTACATTACGTATGCGATGCTCAACCCGTGGAAAACTGCCACAAAATGACAGTGACTAAAGACTAAACAACAGACAGATTACTCTGACTTGCCAATTCAATTGAAGGGCCTGAAGCAAAAGGCAAAGAGTGAGAACTAAAAGAAAATAAATAACACACCCCCATCTCGCAGCTAGTCAAATACAGCTTCCTTCATGGAGCCTCCTTTGTCAGGAGACTGATGCCACACACAAGGTTCACTGATTGGAACAGCTCAAGATACAGACTACTCAAACATTGGTGGCTTGCAGACCTAGTAAGGTGAGATACGATGAGAAAAGATATCCCACACAGTAGAACTGGGAGAATCTTTTCAAGGTTCCATGTTACAGCACACATCCTTAGATGCAGTGAGCACATTTAAGCTACTCCTGACAAAGTCATCTGTGGTCAGCTGCCTTTGGAGGTCTAAACTCTACAGCTTTGCAAATATTTTCATCTTGTCTCATAATGACAACAAGACTGAGAAGTCACTTTTTCAGAGGAACAACTTGATAGTTTCTGCTTGCATTTGCAGACCAAGAGCTAAGGCTGGACTTGTAACATGGGTGCTTTCCAGCCACAGTACCTCCTTGTGCAGCGAGCATACCTCTCACCCAAACCTTTGTGCTCCAGATCCAGGTTTTTGTGCAATGCTTTCAGGCAGCTGTGCTGGTTTATTAGCATTTCGTATTCTGCAGACTGCCGTTCATGCAGCGAAGCAAGATGTTCATGGTCCTGAAGCAACGACTCATACTCAGCTTTCAGCTGCTCCTTCTGCTTCAGTAGATTTTCATTCTCATTCTCCTTGGCTGTCTGCTGATTTTGAAGTAAAGTATTCTGGGCCATCAGTGAAGCACTCTGGGAGTTGAGGGTTGAATTTTCTACCTAAAGTTTCTCAAATAAAAAGCAAGCATTACTTACTTACACCTACTGGTACATAAATCAAACACATGGAGGCAACTTGTCTCTGTAGAGATTTGAGCAAGAATGCACCTTATGACAGCCATGGACAACTTGGCACTGGCTTAATATTACTGCTGACAGTATGCACTGTATACGACCACGGAAGAGCAGTCTGAAAAGTACCAGGGTAACTGCCAAATCGTAAGAACACTGGTCTACTTACAGAAGTTCTTGAGCCTGAGGACCAAGATGAGCTCGCAACTCAACTGTGACAATCTTGTACAAAGCCAAGTTTGTGTACAAGAAATGAAAACTGAAGTTCACCCAGACTCGACAAAATTAACTGCACCAGTGTGCACGGAGACAGCACTTCTAACACGTCTCATTTCAGTAGACAGGTAGTGCATTGATTTTATATACTGCATCTATGCTTCAGCTACAAGTGATTAATGATTACAGGGAACAAAGGGAAAAAGATCATGAACATGCAAGAGCAGAAGCTTAAAAAGGGAAATTCCCATGAAGAAGCTAGAGATAATAACACTACATCCTGTAACACTGTTCTCTTTCTCAAGCTAAGTTTATTTTTCCAAAATTAATGCTTAAGCATTCTGTTTTCCACCAGTAACATTGACAGTTTGCCTGAAAGTATAAAAATTGAGACTGGAACTCACTGCTACAATGCCTCTTGGGAGCTGACTTGTGCCCTTTTCTCCAAGCTCTTTCACAGGCACAGTGTTACAGAAAGGAGGAGCAAAGATCTTTATTCAGAAGTGCAGCTTCTGGAACAACATATCTGAATTTGCTGTACTGACTTTGAAAATTTCTCTCTAAATAACCATGTTCTAATGAAGAGAGCTACTAGGCATCAGCTATGGAGCCAATCTGCTTTCTAGCTTGGAGAAATTCAGATCTCAAACTAAGCTCCATCTTATGGGCCCCATCTTTACATCACTACGTATGCCTGCCAATACAAACGTTTTACTATTAGCTGTCATCTTCTCCACACCACTATGATCAAATCCAGTCTCCTGGCACAGTGATGCCAAGGCTGTCTGACCTGGAGTTTGGCCGTCTGTGTCTGCAGGGCAGTGTTGTGCTCCTGAAGGAAGACGTTCTGCTTCTGTAGTGTCATGATCTGATTGTTGAAAGAGACATTCTGTGTTTCCAGATGCTTTAGCTGGTCTTTAAGCAGCTGCTTCTCAGTATGCAGGGCTGCATTCTGAAAGACAGATCACACTGAAGGGTGACAAGAAACAACAGCTGTCCGGATCATTTGGAGTCCTATCGAAGATCAGAACCAATCAATAATGATAAGTCTGCAACAAATGCACCAAAGCAGACTCTTTCCAGCATCAAATGAAGGTGGGACAGACGTTTCACACATGATTAACCCCTGCAATGATGCAGGGATTGATGCAAGACCTATACAGCATTGAGACCCCATGCCTCAGGAAGAGATCCTTAAGGAATCTGGTAGATATATGTGGGGCAGAACACCCACCAGGTTCCTACCAGCTCCACAACCCAGTTCCCAGCAGCCCACTCGTGACAGCAAGGGAAGTTCGAGATAACAGGCAGCAGGAGAAGGCTTACATTCCTTTCCAGTTCAATTGCCCTGTCCTTCAGTTTCAGCAGCTCCAGGGTAGCTTCTCGGTGCCCCATTTCTGATTTCTCATTCATTTGGTGGTTGGGAATGAGTTTCTGAGTGTGCTGCCCATCCTGCTGCGTCTGCTTAAGTGCATCAAAGTCCTTTTTTACCTGCAATTCCAACAAACAACAATCTACAACACTGAGTTCACAGCAGGATTTTGTAACAAACAATGTGATGGGATATGGAGTTCCTCTCATGCTGCAGGGACTTTTAAGAGATTCAACAACTATGACCCTCATTTCATAGTTGGGGAAAACTGAGACACAGGTGGGAGAATCCACGTCTCTTGTCATATCTCATGTGTCAGCCAGGTGAATTCTGACTCAAGCTCACTGTCACCTAATAAGCAAGCTGTTCTTAAGTGAGACCTTTTAACAAAGCTATCATTAAACAAGGCAGAAGAACAAGAGCGTGGCAATGGAGGAAAAAAATCAATCAACCTCAACACCTGCAGGTAGTGGTTGAAGCACAAAAACTCTGGTGATGACCCCAGCCCAACAGTTTTTCCTGAAATTCATGCCATTATAGAAATGGGGGAAATAAAAGCTGCCCAATCAAAAAGGTTTTTGGGAAGTGTGTGTGCATATGCAGGGCATGTGGGAGAAGCAGAGATGACACTTGTGAACGGGCAGAACCACACAGCGAACAATTACAATCCAGTTAAGCTCTTACCATATTTAGATCATTCTGCAGTTGCTGGTTCAAGTTCAGACAGTCTTTCACTTGAGCTTCCAGCACTGCGATCTTTTCCTCTTTCACAGCTAGTGTTGCTTTTAGTGCTGATTCAGTTTTGTTCTCCAGAATCTTGTATTTTCTGAAAGACAGGAGAACAGTTTTCCAGAACCTGCCACTAGGATATGAGCCAACGTCTAAACAGAGGACTTCACCTTCACCCATTCCAAACCTCCCCACACACTGCATGACAAGTGTTTGCTCCTTCAGGAAGCAAAAAATCATTTTCTCTAATGCAACAGATCACCATTGATACACTGTAGCTGGGGAACCTGGTTTCAGAAAATCAAATCAATTTTAACAGAGGTAATGCCAGCATGCTTCTACAGAAACAGCTAAGAACTACAAAAATTATAAGAATGTAAGTTTTTATTGTTTTCCCCTAAACACTACAGAAATTTCTTCTCATGGCTCTCTTATATGTTCTTGACGATGAGAAAAACACGCAGTAGATTCAAGAAAGTCCTACAGGAGTAGCATATTTCTCTTATGAGGTCCTAACAAGTGGCCTACATACACACAGGCTGTTTTGTTCATTACTACACGACTGGCGAAGGAATTCCATGCACTCAGGAACGTCTTAGGCAACATCTCTGTTGGTGTTAACAGGTGACTGTATCACCACTTACATGAAGTCAGTTTAAAAGACACTACTCCTACCTGTAAAGAGAATGTGAGGGGGAATGCACAGTAAAATATCTACCCAGCTACGATACCGGGGAGCAGAGGAGGGGCTGCAGTAACATCAGCTGGCACGGAGACAGGAAAAGATACTCCTTCCTTCCACCCAAGCTTTGCAAAACTTGTGATATGCTTGGAGTAAGACAGCCAAGAACAAAAAAAGAAAGGCAAAGGGCCCAAGTTAGGCTGAAGAAGAGCCTGCAGAGGCAACACAATGACTAAGCTAAGTATCCTTACGCGTCTTCATTGCCGTTGTCATCCTGCAGCAGCAGCTCTTTGTTCAATCCTATCTTCTCCAGCTCCTGACTCAGTTTGTCTAGCTCACTAGACAACTGTTGACTCTTCAGTTTCTCCAGGACCAAATCCTGTAACAGCACTAACATGATTAATTGTGCAGAAGGTGGTGGTAACTATCCAGCTCTATAGTTGTGGGCTTTTTTCAAGTGCTGAAGAAGTCACTGGGAAAAAGTCCTAGTTCCAAGAAGGTCAGCTGAAACTCTTCGTCAGCGACAGCTGAGAGCAGAATCAAACTGATTACTTTTATTTATAGTTTACTTGGAATAAATCTGAAGAATGCTGCCTTTGGCCTTTGTCTCGCTCACTGTACTGAATGACTTGTGCCAGCACTGGCATCTTGCCCGCCTGCTCACAGAGGGAATGTGTGCGGGCCAGGAGATACCCTGCCCGCCATCCACAGAAGGGATGTGTGTAAGTCAGGGACACCAGCACAGGGAGTTTCCACCTCTCAGTTAGGGCACAAAGCTCTGCTGAAAAACCCAGCAAGATGAGTTTCCAGAGGCAGCAGCCCTAAGATGTCATTACCAAGGAACTCAGTGATACTGCATTTTCACTACTGACTCTGAGTTCCTGGCATATGGCAACTCACGGCCAAAACTAAAAACACGTAATGACATTGCCCTCTAAGACACAGGCCAGCTCTTGAGACTGGAGAGCTTGGTCACTTCTTCCAGCATCTACTGCCCTGTACTGGTTTCATTTAGGTTTCTTGGAAAGACTCAAACAAGGAAGTCGTAGAAGGAGGAGGTTTGGTGGAGCTGCACCACAAGTTATACTGGGACAATCTGCTGTTAGGCCAATAAAGCAGTCCGTATGGAAACAGCTTGGAAGACATTTAGGAGCCTGCATGTTTAAAAGGACCTGTCATTTTTGGTGCATGGCCAGGTTCAAAGATTTCTACTATGCAAAATTCTCTGAAATCAAACACACCACAGAGAGCTACACTGCTGGTGTTTCTGCTCAACAAAGCACGAAGACAGAACAACAAAGTTAGTGAAGCACTTCAGGTAAGAAAAAAGTCTTACCCTTGCCTGCTGTATTCACCTTGCTAAACTTACGTCGCTGAGCTACTGCAGGGCAGCATTGATCGTTTACCTTTGGGTGTTCCTCCACAGGAAATCCTGTCTCCAGAAGGCCAAGAGCAGCTGAGGCAGACGGCAAGAGCAAGCTGCCATAACGTGAATCTGCTCATAAGCAACTCACCAAGTGTCAGGTTCTGGATACACATCATTAGTTTGCCAAGGCTAATTATGTGTTTTTCAAGAGGAAAAATTTTTCACTAGGATTAGTACAATTACTGAATCCTGCAGTGGACAGGGGAGCTGGAAAAAAATGCTGTTGCTTAACAGCAGGAGCTGCTTAGCATGTTCTTGCTCTTCAAGGAAGCATTTGGGGGAAAATGCTGCCAATAGTTGTAAATCAAAATCTGGGTGGCTCTGCTCATGAAAGGGTCAGGCTGGTCAGATGGGATGGTTCTTGGCTTAGCTAAGTCTGTTTTATAACAGGGATGTTCACGTGTCCTCATTTTAAGGCTTAAGGATCAACGTCTCCTGCTGGAGCTCTCACATTAGCAAACAACCACAGGTCTAGAAGCAGTATCAATGCCTTTGGTCTACAACTACCACGTGTGCACTGTGTTGAAACCCTATCCTGTTGGGAAGAAATGGGTCATTTGGAGACTCTGTGTTCGGGGACACAAAGTGGTTCACAACCTTGAGTGAGTCTGATTTCATAACTTCTCCAGTGAAGTGATCCTGCTGCGGCAGGGGGATTGGACTAGATGATCTTTCGGGGTCCCTTCCAATCCCTAATGATTCTATGATTGCTTTTCAAAGCAGCACTGATCAGTGATGGCTGCTAACGATGTGGCTCACACATTAAATAAGTAGTCAAGAGAGAACTATTTCCCTGCAGTACTTTCAGAACAGAAAAAACAAGCACTGCATTGATACCAGTAGTGTTATTTTGCTTACCTCTCTCAACGTAGCTAGTGTTCTTTTATCAATTGTGACTTGCTTTATGAGATCTTTATTGTCTTTTTCAAATTCTTTCAGCTTATTTGATGAATCTCTGAATCGAGCAATTTCCTTTTCTAGCGTCTTGTTTTCTTTCTCAGCAACCGCCAACTTCACCGTACTATCGTCCAAAATAGCATCTTTCAGCTCCACTTGCTGCCAAAGCCGTTTTGTTTCCTTCTCCAGCAATTTTTTGTCTTTCTCAAGCTGAGACATTTCTTGTTCTAAGGCTTTCTTCTCGTTTTCTAACCTCTCTAGCCGTTTGGCAGAAATCTTTAGCTCCTCAAGGTTTCTCTGAAGGACTTGATTTTCACTCTCCATTCCCTGAATTTCTTTTTCTAGCTCCTGTATCTTTCTGCTGCTGTTCTCCACGATTTGCTGAAGTCTCTGGTTTTCCGAGTTGACACTCTGATAGCTAAGCTCTAGTCTCTCTGATTTCTTGTTCATTGCTTTTAACATCTCCACGTTCTTTCGTAAGTCCTCCTTCTCCCTCTCCAAATCTCGATTTTCTGCTTCTATTTGCGCCATTTTTGTGCTGGTAAATCTCATGGTCTCCACCACTCTCCTAAGCTCCAGATTTTCTTCATCGAGTTGCTTGTTGTCCCTCTCCAGATCCCCGAGCCGGATGGAAATATTCTGCAACGTGTCCAGGGATTTTCTTAGCTTCCTGTTTTCCACTTCCAGATCACCATTCTCCTGCTCAAGAACTTCCACTTTCTCTGTCACTATTTTCATTGCTGCTGCCTTCTTTGTGAGCTGATCATTCTCCCTTTCCAGCCGATGGAGTTCCTTCTCCATTTCTTCCACTCTTTCCACTTTTTCTTTAACCTGGTCAAAATCCTTTTGCAACTGCTTCTTCTCGAATTCCAGCTTGCTCAGTTTGCTACTAGTCTCTGTAACTGCTTCGTGAAGAATCTTGTTCTCTTTTTCGATATCTTTCACTCTTGCCTCGCTGCTCACTTGAGATCTTTGTCTCAGGGATAAGACCACTTGATTAAGGTGATCATTTTCTTGTTTAAGGTCCTTTATCTACATAAACAATTGAAAAAACAAGTCACACAAGTACTACTCAGGTACCCTAAAAAAGGCAGTAAAAATTAGTCCTGAAGCAGGTGTTCACAAATCCATTTAACACAGAACAAATTTCCTAGCAGTTTTCCTTTACTAAAACAAAACAACCCAAACTAGCGACAGATAATCGTCACATCTGATAATCTCTGATTCCAATGAATTAAGAGCCAGGATTCTTCTAAGTATTTAAAAGACATAGAGATGTGATGCTGAGGAACATGGTTCAGTGGCGAGCTGGCAATGTCGTGTCAATGGCTGGACACAGCAGCCTTAAAGGTCTCCTAAGCAAAACAATTCCGTGATTTCTGCTACCAGCTAAGGTCAAGACAGAAGCAGAAAGACACGAGACCTGCAGAAAAATATCTTCAGGAGAAGATCATAGAACCACAGGGTTGGAAGGGGCCTACAAAGGTCATCTAGTCCACCTCCCTTAGAACAAACAGGGCCATCACTCACCAGACCAGATTGCCCAGAGCCCCATCAAGTCTGACCTCGAATGTCTTCAGGGATGGGGCCTCAACCACCTCTCTAGGCAGCCTGTTCGAGGGATCCCCCACCCTCAGAGGAAAGAACTTTTTACTGATGTCTAACCTAAATCTCCCTTTTTGCAGCTTGAACCATTCCCTTGTGAACAGTTCCTCTCCAGCCTTCTTACAGGCCCCTTTGAGGTATTGGAACGTCACTGTGAGTCCCCCTCAGAGTTTTCTCCTCTTTAAGCTGAAAATCCCAACTCTTTCAGCCTGTTTCCTTAAGAGAGGTGCTCCAGCTGTGTGTGCATTTTGATAACCTCCTCTGGACATGCTCTGACAGGTCCTTGCCCTTCTTGTGTTGGGGGCTCCAGAACTTGATGGAGTACTCCAAGTGAGCTCTCACCAGGGCAGAGTAGAGAGGCACAATCCTCTCTCTTGATCCGCCGGCCACACTGTTGATGCAGCTCAGGATGAAGTTGGCCTTCAGGACTGCAACTGCACATCAGCGGCTTACAGCCAGCTTTTCATCCACTAGTACTCCCAGGCCTTTTTCCAGAGGACTGCTCTCCAGCAGGTCTTCCCCTGTATTGATACTCCTGGTTGCCCTAGCCTAGGTGCAGGACCCTGCACTTGCCTCTGCCGGACCTCATGAGGTTTGACTGGGCCCATTTCTCCAGCTTGTCAGGTCCATCTGGATGACCTCCCATCCCTCTGGCTATTAACTGCTCCAGCCAGTTTGGTGTCATCAGCAAACCTGATGAAGGTGTACTCAGTGCCACTGTCCACATCATTAATGGAGGTATTAAACAAAACTGGTCTCAGTATGGACTCCTGAGGAACTCCACTTGTCACTGTTTTCCATCTGGACTTTGAGCCATTGATCTCTACTCTCTGGGTGCCATCACCCACCAAATTCCTTATCCACTGAACAGGCCACTCATCAAACCCATATCTCTCCAACTGAGAGAGAAGGATGTTGTGAGACACTATGTCAAAGGCCTTGCAGAAGTCCAGAAGATCACACCCATAGCTCTTCCCTTGCCCACTGATGCAGTCACTTGATTGTAGAAGGCCACTAGGTTGGTCGTGCAGGACTTGTTCTTAGTTAAGCCATGCTGGCTATCTTGAATTACCTCCCTGTCATCCATGTGCCTTATCAGACCTTCCAGGAGGACCTCTTTCATGATCTTGCCAGGCACACAGGTGAGGATGACAGGTTGATAGTTCTCAGGGTCCTCCTTTCTACCCTTTCTACAAATGGGTGTAGTGGCTCCCCTCTTCGAGTCACTAGGGACTTCACCTGACTGCCAGGATTTTTCAAATATCAGCAGAGAGTGGCTTGGCAACTGCATCGGCCAGTTCTCTTAGGACTCTGGGATGCATCAGGTCTCATGGATTTGTGGATGTTTAGGTTCCTCGGATGATTGTGACTCTTGTCTTCACATACAGTGGGAAGGACTCTGTCTGATTTCTGTCTTGTGAGCTACTGACTTGAGAGCTGTGAGGAGATAGGTTGTTAGTGAAGATTGGGGCAAAAAAAATCTTGAAATCTTGAAGGTCTCAGCCTTTTCCTCATCCATCATTACTAGCTCACCATCATTACTCCTCAGGATGGGGGATGCTTTCTTTCACCCTCTTTTTTTGGTTTGCATACGTGTAGAAGCCTTTCTTGGTTGCATCCCTTGCCAAGTTCAGCTGCAGCTGTGCCTTAGCCTTCCTGACCTTGTTCCTACATACTTGGGCAACATTCCTATGCTCTTCCCAGGATACCTGTCCCTGCCTCTCCTGCGGGACACAGTGACCTTACAACAACTGGAGGATCCATCTCGCCATGGTAACAGGGCCAGTAGCTAGCAAAAGGTGCTCAGCTTTTTGCTTGATGAGGCCTTCTGCCTGCACTTGAGCAAGTTCAGCCTGCACTTAACAGCTGTGAAACTGCCCTGTCTCCCTGAAAGAAAGACAAGTTCTAAATTGCATCAGTAAATCACCACGACCGAGTGTACGCTACTATATTTATAAAGTTTGCACCTCTCTGTCTTTATCAGCTTTTAGAGTCTCCATTACGACTTGCAGTTGCTCTTTATCTTTTATCAGCTCCTCACTCAAGGTCTCCATATCTTGATTGCTTTGCTTCTCTTTTTCAATTTGATTTTGCAGCTTCTCAATCTGTGTGGAGAGAACACACCAGAGCACATCAGCCACAGCCTGATACGCTGACTGTTTGCACTTTGCATTATTGTAAAGCCTTAGGATGAATCAAATGGGGACTGTGGCTGAAAGACACGTCCCTTTCCTTCCGCAGCTTGCCAGTCTAGAGGAGGAAAAGGACTATTTTGCCTTTCTCAGTGCCAAGAATCTCCTTCGTGCCTATTAAGATCAGAGCCTATAAGGTAAAGCAGTAAGAAGTGCTTCACCTGCCTGCCTGAATGCCCTGTTGTGTCCCTGTCATTAAGTTCCTGCTGCTCACCACTCTGAGGGACGTGCTTCCTGAAGTGCTGAGAATTAAAGCTGACGGACCGATGACTCTTTCCTCTGCTGGGAAAGTGCCATGGGAGCAGCCTGGGAGCACCCAGCACTGGGACGTGCACAACAGTGAGAGAAACACTCCTTTTGGCTTTCACCCAGGACTTGGCCGACCTTGAAGGAAAACCAATAAGGTGGACAACGACAGATATTTCACTTTAAAAAGATATCTCTGAAGGATTGCTTACGCAACTGGAACAGTACAAAGCAGGCCCGTTTCCAGAAAGAGTCACTAGCCTATCTGTGGGTGGATGCACAGTCTCACAACGAACCGTTGTGACTCTCTGGCAGTTGGAGATTGCAGCAACAGCGAGACAGGATGAGCTGGACCAGGGTAATGACTCGGATTATTGGGTATTTTCTGTGGTGCAGTGGGACACAGGCTGTGGCTGATTTCTCCGTTGGGTTTTTGGCTTGGTTTGCTTGCTGTTGCCCTCACAGCGAGCGAGTCTATTGTTTCGTTTGCTCCCTCTGTTACCTGACTGTGCTATTTTTCACTCCATAGAGATAGATAATAAAAAAGACATTTGCTTTCTGCTGATGGCTGCATCCCTTTGGTTGTTGGCAAAACACTTCCTCCTAGCTTCTCTGTTTATGGTAGCCTTAGTCTACCAGTGAATGAGGAAAAAGTTGATAAAACAATTCAGTGAGCAGAAGAATAAAAACAGATAAAATTAATATTATTAAGTCAGAAACAGAGAAAGCCCTGGCATTTCCATGTTTACCTTCCCTCTCCCTGTATCTGTTGGTCTTTCATTTTCCCTTATAGGGCACAGAATCACAGAGCATTAGGAACTGGAAGGGACCTCGAAAGATCATCTAGTGCAATTCTCCTGCCAAAGCAGGATCACCTAGACCAAGTCGCACAGGAACACATCCAGGCGGGGTTTAAATGCCTCCAGAGAAGAAGGTCATCCCACTGAATTTGAAAGGTTTGTGAATAAAGTCCCAGTCCTACAATTAACGATGTCTTCTTACTCCCCCTCTTCTTACATTGTATTTGCAATGCATGAAGCAGTGAAAAGCAGTAGCTCTTCAGTATTTAGAAGGAGATGCAGAGAGCCAGGCTCCCCAGGTCAGGAAATAATCCTTCCATTTTATTCTTGTGAAGTACATGTGAGCACATACAGCTCTGCGTAAGTATCAGCTAATGTTTTTCTGATGGTATTACAAACTTTGCCAACAGTGAAAATGTCAGTGAAAAAGGTATTAATAAAAATTCTTAACAAGTGGGAAATAGCTGGAGGCTGGGCTCTGCCTATGTCAACATGTGCCTCATTACAGGAAATGTTTAAACAAGCAGGGGCTGCCCAGATTTGAGATAAAAGAGCTCAACAGTTAGAAATGTAACCACGTTAAGGTTCATTGGTCTCACAGGAGCTGTTCAGAGAAAGCTAGAACAAGCTCAGTAGCTCAGCAATAGCTGGTCTTCATTAGCACCTCCCAGAAAAACAAGGGAAAGTAAAAACTACCATTTACAGCTTGGTTCAGTCCAAGAAATCAGGAATGCAGAGAGAGCAGATAGGTGCTAGGACAGCTGCTACTCGACTGTGCCTAAAAGGAGAGATTTCTATTAATAGCTCCTCTGAAAACCTTGCAAGGAAAAAAGGATATATGTGACTTTTCCATCATAGGATCTTAGATTCATTAAACCACTGAGGTTGGAAAAGACCTTTAAGATCACTGAGTCCAACCAGTAACTTAACTCTCCCAAGCCCAATGCTAAAGGATGTCCCTAACTACCATATCTACATGATTATTCATATCATCTCTTGCACTACCTGCATGACCTTACTTTGGCTATGTGATCCCTCCAGGCACCAGATGAAGAGACAGGCAGGCAGTTTCTTAAAGTCCCAGACAGCAGATGAAGCCTGACTACAATTAAATTACTTTAGAGAGGCAAGACTTTGGCACGGGTAGCTCAGGAAAGTTAACAAAAAAGCCCCACCAGCACACAACACTTGAGAAAAACACCTGTCCTGCGATTTTACGTGTGCTTAACGGTCCTTACGTTGTCCTCTCTTCTGCCTGTAACCACCATTTGACAATGAATTAGACTGCCCCTGTTATCCTTTTTTTCCTAGCACACCCTCCTGGGGACATTAATTACAGGGGGGGATACATGCCTGAGAGAAATACAAAAACACATTAAAACCAACACAAATTCAAACATCTCCAACAGGTATTATTGCACATATCACACACATCCAGAGACTACTTCGCGCGTGTCTCACACAGACAACCAAACACTGCCTACTGCCTTTTTTTATCATATCTCCCTGAATGGTCCGTCAACATCTTGACCAAAGTGTGGTTTTCAGTCAACAGCTCCCATAGTATTCTGTGTTTCTCTGGTGAAGAGTTTACATATTGCAGTTGCTTTTAATCGTAATATATTTACCTGCCCTTTTCCCCCTCATTGGTGTGATACCAAACAAGCATTCCCTGCCACTGATTTTTGCTTGTTTAACTACCAGACCTGTAGGTGACCCCACGACATCAACATAATCATCATCAAAACCAGCAGACTAGTTCTGGAATCACAACTGTTGGCACCAATGGGGTGCCTTAACAAGAGGTGCCCACAGGAATGTGCCTGGGGCAGAGCCAAAGGTTGATCTCAGTTTTCAAGTGAACTGCTGTGAAATGCTGAGTGCGTTATACGCCTTGATCTCAAATTTTAGGCATGAGGGAATCACTGACAGACAACAGGTCATCGATGGGAGTGCAGAAGGGAGTACAGTGAATTCAATTTTTACAGTTTGCCTTGATTTGGCAAAACAATCCTCAGAAGATGGAATATGCAATAGTGGTGCCTGGTCTTCCTTCACAGAGAAAGTGTCACTTCACAAGATCCAGTCTGGTAATCCAAGACGACCGTTTCAGATCTGGACTCTTTCTCCCTTTCTTTAAAGCAGGGGTCCTCAAACTTTTTAAGCAGGGGGTCAGGTCACTGTCCCTCAGACAGTGTTGGGGGCCGGTTCCCTGCCCTCAGACAGTGTCAGGGGTTGGGCTGTAGTTTGTGCTGCCTGGCTTGTCCTGGCTGGGAGCGGTAGGGAGATGGGGAGCTGCCTGCCCCACAGTGGGCTGAAATCTTTGTACAAGTGTCTCTCACATGCACAGGTTATAGCAGGAGTGGGAAAAGAAGGGAGGAATGACAAAACAGCACATTTTTACAGTGAAACAAGTGAGCATTGTCCTTCTCAGCCAGCACTTAGCTCAAGTAATGAGAGTTTAGGATGCAAAGTACTAGCAAAACAAAAACAAACCTAGTGGTTGGAGGAGAACCGAGCACTGTGCTTCAGAAGGACAAGAAGATTAACAAAGTTAATTTAAAAAAGCAACAACCTGCATGTTTGTTACAAAATTAAAGAATCTTTGCAGAGAGTGAGAGATTGGCCAAGAGAACAAGACCTAAGAGCTCATCTAGGACTATGAACAGCAAATAAGATATTTAACACGTACTAACTTGAGTTCTCCCCTCTTACATGAAAACAGCATTGAATAAAACAAAATTACGATGGCCCCAAAAACCTGCCCAGTCTTCTGGGGAACACAGGTGAATTCCCTGCAAGAGCTCACTGCTGTGGAACACCGCAGAGCCCCGCGTGCACCGTGCTTACAAATTCACGCGCTCTCTTCCGGTGAGCAAATTACCTTTTTGCTAAGCTGTTGATTTTCCTTTTCCAGTTCCATAAACTTCAGGTTGCTCTCTCTGGAAGTCATGGAAGAATCTCTCAGCTCTTGGATTGTGTTCTGCAAGCTCTGATTATCCTTCTCCAACTTCAGTATACGACTGGAAGCACATTCATTCCACTCAAACACAAAGGGTTTTCGGGCTGTTGAAACATTAGAATCAGAAAGTGCCACGAACCAACCCATCACATCTCGCTTCCTAGGACCTTAGGATCCGCTTGTATGAAGGCAACTGCAGTCAGGTACTTCTCGCTGACTGCAAAGTTTGACTGATAAGCAAATACTGGGTTAAAACAGAACTTGTTTTCACAGATCACAATTAAAACCTGTAATAAATAGGGAAGTGTCTGAACAGATAACCATCTTAAAAGTTACTTACTGTCCTAATTCTTCTTGAAGTTGCTTTTAGTAGTGCGTTTAATGTTTGTAGCAAATATATGTTGATGCCCTCTCATGCTTCCTTCAGAGGATGTTGAGGCACAAAGTATACCACTGAAAAATGTTTGCTGAACTCCCAAAAGCTAATGAAAACGTAGGTCAGGGGTCCTCAAACCCCAGCCCGCGGGCCGGATACGGCCCCCCAGGCTCTCCCAGGGTCTCGCCGGTATTTACAGAACACCACCCACCCCACCCACCGGGGGTTGGAAACCCAGCAGCCACAGATGACTTCTTGCCGACTGCTCGGCCGGGCTAAGGAGGGGGCGGCAGTATCAGCGAGGTGGACTGCTCCCCTGTCTCTTCCTCCCTCCCTCCCTCCCTCCAGGTGGACAAGCCAGGCAGCACAAAGCAGCCAGCACCAGTGGGAAGCGCACAGTGAAATATTATTTGTTTCTGTTGGTTACAATTGTTCTTCATTTTAAATACTGCATTCTTCTTCCTGTTTTTTGTGCACTACTGCAAATAAAATATGTGCAGTGTGCACGGGAATTTGTTCCTTTTTTTCCAAAACTGTAGCCCGGCCCCCGACAGGGTCTGAGGGACAGTGAACCGGCCCCCTGTTTAAAAAGTTTGAGGACCCCCGACGTAGGTATTCAACCATGTGAAGACACATAAATATATGTTAGAAAAGCAAGTTCTAATACTTATCTTCACAGCTACTTGATCAAAAACACGCTGAACCTGGGAGGGTATTTTACTACCAAGCAGGGGCACCCATCAGACTGAGAAATGTCTGAAGCTGCTATCTCCGACCTAACAAAACGTATGCAAGTTTTACAGCAGCACCAGAGATGATTTTTCACATTCAGTATTTGAAGAACATCAGTATTCTGTTTATTTCTTTGATCAGTTCCTGACCTGCTTCAAATGGAATAATTGCTACCCTTCACCTCAAAACCACATTTCAAATGACAGTGAAATTCAAAATGCCTTTCAATTTCAGAAAATTATTCACTCCTACTAAATTATCAGCGCTATTGTCTATAGCACAGCCAGTACTTTAGAGCCAGCAGGTTACTGAGAACAGTAACATCCTATCTGAATCTTTTACGGAGCATCACCTGGAGAGCTATGGTCAAATGAGGACTCAAACAGTTGAGCTCTGTTCTGAAGCAAAGCCCATCTAAAAGACTTTTTCTCACACTTACTTTTTCAATATTTTGGAAAATATTTTGAATAAAATATTCCAAACTACCAGATAAAGTCCTGTGCTCTCTTACAGTTTTGCAGACTCAACTTGAAATCTAGAGACAGGAGGTTTTCCAGAAGAGCTTTTCAGATATACTCTGTTGGTACAAATAAGCTGCCTCCAGAAAAGCCACATGTATTGAAATCAAAGTTCTTAAAGAGAATTACTGTCTAAGCAGGACAGACCATCTATGAAACGATTCAAAGTGTAATATTCTTTGGTTTTTTAAATATCTGGCTTCCTTCACTCTTTTTTTTTTTGTCCTACTAAATGCAACAGATTACTGATATTCTCAGTTAATCTTACTCTCTTCTTCTTTGGTTAATCAGAGAGGTTTTAGAGCTTCAGTGCTGAAGCATCAGTGCAGTGAAGGAATCTCATCCTTTTTGGTTTTTTTAAACCACTCTGCTGAACAAATGTTTAAAGTTATATTTAACAGAAATTAATAAGTAAGAGATAACAAAATAAAACTTAATATCCTTCCTTCTATTACATCACTATTAAACCAAATCAGGAAGAGAGGGGAACTTGCTATTTGAATCAAGCAAGAAATTAACATAGTTTTAGATATATGGTCCCAAAAGACTCTTCATCAAAATCTGTAAATTTTGAGAGAACTGGTTTTTCTCCAAACTGACCACTACAATAAGCAATACCCTTGACTCCACATAGGGAGAAGCAAAGTGCCACTCACTTCTCAGGCTAAGACAAACCTGGCTAAGGTTAGTAAAGGTACCTGTCAGCCATTAATACCAGCAGAAAGAACTCTGATGCTGAAGTAGATTTGAGAACTGGTATCAGGCACACAGTCAGTTATTTTACAAAACAAAGTTGTTATTCTAGACAGCTTTACTGAAAACAGAACATCTGCTCACTCTAATTTATTCCTTTGCCACCAAATGATAGTGCTCCTGGCAGACAGAGCCAAACATGTGGGTCTTAGCAGAATCAGGTGAGTAACCAACAAAAGCTGCACGCTGAACTGCATGAAAGAGCTGGTATTTCCCCAGTTCCGTTTGGCAGTGCTGTTACAGACAGAACGGATGCTAGACACAGACATCAGTGCTCAAACCTGACTAGAGACGGGAACATCAGTTACATTTGGCATAGTTATGTAAACCAAACCCTAAAAAAACCAATCCAAAGCAACCAGCCAATTATTTTAACTGTAGCCATTTTTCAGTATCTAGTAAAAATAAATGACTTCAGCGTACACTACTTCCTGAGACTTAAAGACTAGCTAATGGTCTGCACTAATTGCACTAATGAATACTAAAGATCACAGACTCATCTGAGCCATTCAGTTGGAAATGCCCAGTGTTCAGAGTGACATTTGTGCTGTGTCATTTACAAAGCTTTTCT
Source organism: Rhinopomastus cyanomelas (assembly GCA_013400115.1). Classification (NCBI taxonomy): domain Eukaryota; kingdom Metazoa; phylum Chordata; class Aves; order Bucerotiformes; family Rhinopomastidae; genus Rhinopomastus; species Rhinopomastus cyanomelas. Next base: position 149,909 of record VXBP01004728.1, read on the forward strand.
CATTTTTTCATTTTGTTTGAAAGTGATTCTCTCAGTGATGAATGAAATAAAGAGAAAACATGCAATGCTTTTAAAAGAAAGCCAAAAAATGACAAAGAATACATTTTAGGAATTCTGAAAGCCAAGTTTGAAATCAAATGGCTGAATGAGGGAAGCTCAACTTGTGTCGTCATCCCAGTCAGCCAACTTGTCTACTCTGAAAGAGACCACAAACACAACAGGTACCTAGCTGGAACTCACTGTCTGCAAGATCTGTGCTTTTAGACAGCTGCTCTAGTTCCCAGCCCAGGTGTGCAGACTCATTCATGCTCTGTTTCTGTGCAATCTCCAAGACCATGTTCTCCTCCAGCAGCTCTTCAATCCTCTTCTTGTCTGTGTCCCGGTCCTGCGCAAGACATACACAAATGAACTGCTGCAAGCACAACACATACTGAGGGCAGAAGAATCTCCTTGAACAGTTTGTTTTTATACTGGAATACATGTACAACATTCAGTGTGTTTGCTGCAGGCTATTTGTTGCAGACACACCCAAGTGACCCTATTGAGTCAGCTCAGGTGTATGACACACTTGGAGAGAGGATGACGGCAGAGAGAACATACTGGAGGGATGATGACAGGGCTAGTACAAGCCAGGGCTATTAAGGCAAGCTCTGTCCAGAACTAAGCTGTTCAAAAACATGCAGCATCATGCACTGACACACTGGAGACTCTCCAGACACAGAACCATGAATTGCACTGAGCTTCTTCAGTTCATCATGTCAAACCTGGATCTGGTCATATGGACAGGCAAGTAGCATCTGCCTCATAATTTGTATTTTAAATTAGCCAGAAAACAGATCTGGAGGACTGCATCAGCCATTGCTTCTTGTGACCATATTGGCCACTTGCACTTGTGGGAGCTGAAGTGGTGCCTCAGAGGGTCCCAAACTTCGAGAAAGCATTACTCAAAATTCTTCAAGTAACCCATGGAAACATCATTCCAAATCACCAGCCACTCTTGAAAGGCTGGAGCGTAACGAGACCCTCGTGATGCACTAAAATCAGACATTAAACGCAACTCCACACAGCACCCTCCTCATCTCTGTGTTCCAAGAGACCCTGCTGGAAACCCTGCAGTTACACCCCTACACATTTTAAATCCACAAGAATACAAAACACAGTGAGACAAGAGGAGGACTATTAAGTAAAATACAAGAGATTAAAGCATTTGTTATTTCTAGTGGGACTGTAAAGTCCAGTGTCACTTTTTATTTGCAGAGAATAATCTGCCATTTCTTTTCCTTCTTTGTCTGTTCTCTAAGAATCCATGTCTCTGATTTACCCAGAAATAGATGTCGGAATTTTGTATCATTTACAGTGGTAACTGAGTCTTAAAATTCTCCAAGTACCAGCTGGGGAATTTGTTTTCCAACATGAAAGACGTACAGTAGATTTCATCTCCTGTATCTAAGAGACATCGAGTTAACTGACAGATTTTAACATTTCTGTCATTACTAGGTATGAAAGCTACCTGAATTTTAAAACTGTCATACAGCACCTTGAATGAAATTAAATCCATCTATCTCACACAAATGAGCATTGGCAACATGGACACTGTTAACATGTTAGTATTTCCACAATTCATGCAGACAAAGTTCAAGCTAAAGACCTTTTGAAAAGCACTGTTGATTTGCCTGTCTCCATGATTTTCTGTGATGAATCTGAGACCCAGCACAACACGCAAAAGATCAGCACAATGAAAAAGAGGGGGCCTACCAGCTCTACGTCATGAAGTTTGGATTTCAACTGCAAATTTTCCTTCTCTAATTCATGCAGTTTGTCACCACGAGCTCTTGCCATCATTAGCTGTTCTTCTAGCATGGCCTTTGTTTCAATTAATATGATGTTGTCCTCTCTTAGTTCCTAGGGAGAAAAAGTAATGATGTTAACCTCTGGAGACAAAGTGACTCTTCAAAAACCAAGCAACTTCCACAAACTAACCTTGTAAAACAATAAAAGAAATCTTACTAGTTTCTCTGTTTCATAAATAAGTTTTACCCTGTTATTTTAATAGGAGATCATTATTTTTGATTCACTGTAAATCATTAATGCAATAAGTCTAGTACTTATAGTTTCTTTCTGAATTTGACAAGTTAGATCAAGAGGTGCAAAGACATTCAAGACACAGAAAAGCAACTGCAACTCCAGTTCCGCAGTTACACCGCCATTTCCTTAGCCAACTCCTCGGAGCCCCTAGTTTCAAAACAGATTATTTACTGCGGAGTGATGTTCCAGGGCACTGAAAACATGCTGGGCAGCACTAGCCTTCGGTACGTTCTAAGCCCATATCACTGTTTCAGTATGCCTACCTGCCAAGGTCTATTTAATGAAGCTTTTCTTTCTCTTACGTTCATTCACTTAGACAAAAGAAGTCAGTTTATCCTTAACACTTGACACACGCTCTGCCTCATCCCCAATAAATACGTCACCATTAACTGCACAAGCCCCACTGCTTAGCCATTACAGCTTTTCCATCGGTCTTTATTCAGCAAAAGTTTAACTTATTGATGTGCTGTAGCCACAGCATCAGAAAAAATTCAGTAATACTACACTCTGAACGTTTCTTGCAAAGCAACACAGGAAGCTCTGTGCATTCAAGCATCTTGTCACCAGAAACATGAAATTTTCAGTGTGGAAAATCTGGTCATGCATTCTTGATCGTATTTTAAACACAATTATTAAATTTTGTCTCATGTCAAGGTTTGTAAAACCTCAGTGCTAAGCTTCTCCTTTTGTTGATCCTCAGATACATCTTGAGTAAGAGACAAAATTTCTGTGGCAGGAAAATACCAGCGTTTTACAGATTAAATGGATACAGGAAGGATTTTTGCCCAAAAGAGTTAGAATGGGACAAATCAGCAGATTATTCAGTTCTCTGAAGAAATTCCCTTTTGTCCTTCGCTTTCGTCTCTCTCCTCCTTTCCCCTCCTCCAATTACACAAACCCAGAAAACGTGCACCCAGGCAGGATGAAATGCTTATGGCCTGACAACGTTACTCCTGGACAACTGTCTTCAAAATGTGAAGTCTTTGCTGACATCAGTGTTCGTGTCTGCTCTCTCAGACCACAACTATCCAGACCAAGTAGATTCCTGACAGATCACCAGGCACAAGCAAACCACTCTGACCGCTTCATCAGCAGCCACATTCTCTTTTGTGGGGGTACACTTGGCTCTAAGAAGCCTTGCAGGACTCAGTTACTTGGAAAACAAAAAAGCAAGCAGCTGTAAAGCACAGGTTCAGAGTGCCTGATGGCAGACACCTCCCTTGCCTTTTCATACTACAGAGGGCCACGATTTAATAGCCTTACACAGCAAGTAATCCCAGCTGTTTGCTGCATCTTGACTGTGGGTGGCATAACACTGAAAAGTCCACCTTAGGCAGTACCCCACAGCCCCTGATCTCTCCCTGGGTCAGCTACCAACATACAAATGAGCCAGGAAAAATTCCCCTGCTCCAGCAGTATTAAGCAGGACAAGTAAGTTAGTGCTTGTGAAGTGGTTCAGCTACCACAATCAAAACGTCTGCGTATGCAAGTAACTATAAAAGTAACAGTAACGCTGAAACACCGACTTTACAGAACCAGCTTCTTGGGCCAAGGCTGATGTAACAGAGTCACTTCAGGGTGGGCAAACTAAAAAGGCTGACACTGAACAGATGACAGAGCAGAGGAAGCAGAGCACACAGAACGTTCTGGGCGTCACGAAAATTGCCAGAATGCTCGCGGTGGAACGGCTACACGGTGAGGGTTTACTTTACTAGATCATCACGCTCCACGTGGAGTGTGATGACTCACAGCCCTAAGAAGGAAGGTGGTGTCTGACCTCAAAAACACAGCCTCAGAACTCTCCCCAAAACTGCCTACCAAGCAGCAACCAGTTATTTTAGTGTCTCACGAAGAGTCGAGCTCTGCGCCAGGCACATACACAGGCTCTGGTACAAACCACACACCGCTGGGAGCTGCAATATACGACAGACTGAAGTACTTTCCATCAAGCGGGGAGGACATGTCAGTTTAAAGGAGTTCTGATGAAACCTGAAGTTAACAACTTGGTGTGAACGGCTGCCACGGCAAAGACAACATTGCTCACCGGCATACCCACGATCTGAGGTTGCATTAATACTGGAAAGTTCATCTAATTTGAATACTTTGAAGAATTACTCCATATGGGAGCTTTGCAGAGTTACGTCTCAAGACCTAGAAGCTATACCCAAAACAAGTCAGCACCTATGTTTCCCAGACATCACAGCAATAATCTAACTGGCCTAAAACAGTATCTGGCTATGAAGTGCACTTGTTAAACAATTAGCAGATGGTGGTGCTTCCTCTGGAATTAAGGTTTATTTTTTCTTTAACAAACCCACCAGTATGTAACTATCAATTTATTTTTAAATCAACATAAAAACAGTTGGCTGTGGATTAATTTTTTAAATGCACTAAATTTAGTGGGCCAAAGGATTAAACCTCCCTTTTTTTTATACCACTTAAGCTGTGATGGTTTAATATGCAAGACACAGAAGTCTGCCTTTGTAATGTCTAAAACCAGTTGCAAACTATGGTTTTATCTTGTATCATTGCGCCTTGAAATAGCTCTGGGCACCTGCACTGTGCACTCATATGGCTACAACTAACTCTGGAGGCAACTGGTTGCTCCATCAGGGTGTGTTGCTGCTGGAAAACATTTTCATGAAACTAAAGCAGCAATCAGATCCTGTAAATCTGAAACTAGAGGATCTGCTCACGCATCCACACCTAGTTACGAAACAGGTGTGGGGTTCAAACCCCTCCCTTCTGGCAGTTCGGAAGCTGCCCCTAATGAGCCATGAAATAGTTAATGTCTTCTGACAATCAAACATTGCCTTGGAAGGCCATATGAAAAACTACAAGTGACACAGGAGATGCTTTTGGTTTTTTAATCGTTCACAGGAATTCCTCCTGTCACCTCATGTGGAAATGTGACTGCAGTGAGAAGGAGGGAGAATGGGCAAGGCAGACTCTCTGGCCTCAGAAAATAATTTGATCTCGTGGAGCAGCACAAGGTTCAATGGAGAGGAATGCCAGAGGGAAGCTTTACACCAGAGAGAAGCACCTCCACGGAGCAAGTTCTGCACTAAGCCTGCTCCTGCATATTCACAGCTACGACCTCATTAACACCCCAGCAGGAAGGTCTCTGGAGCACATTCATCTCCATGTTCCTTGAATGATGGTTAAATTACAATGTCATTTCTTAACAAATTTGTCAAGAAATACAGAGAAGGAAAACCGCAATGCCTAAATGAGTTACACTCACACAGAGGAAGACTTGCTCTGTTTGGACTCTATGTGCAATAACTTGTTAAATACTGTCCTGCTGCCCCTGCTGATCTGTGGTACATGCTTGCAGGAACTACCTATATGCTTGCTCAGCATTCCTGGAACTGCCACAGTATCACAGACAGAGCATAGTTGATATTCTTTGATCAAACTACCTAATGTGCATGTTAACTGTAAGAAGGAAAATACTTTTAAGTGCTCATTTAATAGCTTTCTTTGTTGCTGTATGAAGGTAAACACCCTTTTTCTTCTGATTTATTGATTTGGCATTGCTTATTGGCAGCCCTGTCAAGACCCCACGAGCCCTTAGGGTATCACATCGCCACACAAAAGTGGCTTATGTTGGACACCTGCACTTTCATTGCTGTGCCCCTGCAAGATTCGTAAGACCTGGAACTCAGGAAGCAAATGCCATGAGATGAAACATTACTGTACTGTCTAGTGATAACAAAACTCTGCAATTTTACACTCTGCACAAATCTTACAAGAGGCAATCATAAGCCAAAGAGCTTTGGAGGAAGTGAGAGGAATCTGAGCAGCCATGAACCGACTCCAGCCATTAACCTTTATGTTGGAGGGGCAGAAGACCTGAGACAGGTAAGACAGAAAACACAGGGTCTATGGCAAGTTGGACAGTGGCTATTATGCGCAGCCTTTGTGCTACTCCACGACCATAACACAGACAAAATAGTGTCCTGTGTAATCATCTGACTGTATCAGCAAGAAAGCAGTGGAGTTTGCCTGATGTTTCCACTGCTCACCACAGGCAGTCCGTGTCTGTGCCAAGTCTCGATCAATGGTGGAAGAAGGAGAGGTAAGAATGTGAAGATGTTGGGTACTCTAGACCACAGAGCAGCCTGCAGACAGCTGTGCAATTGGAACGTGTGTTCGAACAGCTCAGCCCCCACAACACTGACACCTTTTGCTAGAGGCTACACTAGCTGGGAAATAGGAAAGTGCCGTATCAATGGGAAATGCTCCTTGTCCATTACTTATCTCAGGGAGATACCCCTGGAGAGCCAGGACTCATCTCTGACATTCAACACTATCATCAAAAACTGACGGGGTGGAAAGAGGGAGAGAGTGAGGAAAAGTTGGAACAAATGTGAAAGTCCACTGGAGGTCTTTCCCTCTTTCCTGAATTTGTTAATCAGGGTCAGTGTGCAGGCAGCAGAGCAAGGAACTGCTGTACTAGGACAAGCAAGGGGGCTGAACATTCACGAAAAGAAGTCGTTTCTTCCTCAATATCAGATGAAGTCAAGCCTAAAAAAGTCCTCTCCCAGCTCTGGTTAAATTGTCTAAGCGGCAGGTAGAAGCTAAGCCACTTCAGTGCACAGCCAGGAGGGAAATGCCAAGATGCACTCTAATAGATGGAGTGTCAGGCTAATGTACAACTGATTTGCCAGCTTGAGGGAGGAAAACAGAGAGACAGAGCTTCATGCTCCCTAATGTAAACTGGGAATTACTGAGAGGGACGTCGGGCTTTTGTAGTCTATTACAACATCTAATAACCATGCATTCTAGTGAGCCAATTCTTAAGGAAAGCAGCACCTAGCTGGTCCCTTAGGTTAAAGGGGAAAAAATAATCTAAAAAGTAGAGTTTATAGAGCAGAAATAAGGTCTGTGTTCTCAGCCAGAGGCATGGCAAATGCAAGTTCCAACATCACTCTTCTACCTCAGAGCTGGGCTTTTGTGTGATCTTAGTGATGTTGTCTGTTACTGAACCTTCATAGAGATATTTATTTGACTTTGGCTGAAGTGTTACATTATGTGGATTACTGAGAGTTTAGGTGAGGAGGGCTCACAGGATCGAGAAGACCAAAAAACAAGAGCACTCTGCCTTAAATTTAAGGTCAGCCATGCTGTGAGCAATTAGTTTCTGTAGATGCTTGTAACATTAAGTTCACTAATAATTCCAGGGTGGGCACAGTTGCAGGTGACTGAGCTGAGTAAGTGGCAGTACTACTGGAACAAAGCTATACATTTCTCATTGACATAACCTGTTTAGGGCACTAAGGAGTATCCAAACTTTCTCTCTACTACAAGCATGACTGGCAAGAGAGAGGTGGCTAGAATTTGTCATCTCGGGTCATGATTAAAAATGCCCAGCAGCTGGGCATCTGGAACAAGTCCCCACAGAAAAACACTCAGACATTCATTTAGCTAACCTATAAATTACATGTAAAATGCTGGCCAAAGAACAACTCTGAACACAGGCAATTCACCTACAAGTAAATTTTCAAGGCTAGACTAAAAGTCTGGATTCTTTGTACGAATCACCTGGAAAAGTTCTGTCCTGTTTAGCCACATAATGCTGAATTAAGCAGAGCTTATTAAAACTAGTGGGTATTTGTTTTTTGTGTGCACCAAGTCCTGCTTGCCACTGAAAGAAGTCTGAATGTTGCTACATCAGTAGCTGCTACGTATGTCAGGAAATTTCCATTTGCTCTGATGCTTTGCTGTAGTCAGCTCAATGACAAATGACACACGAACCAGTAACACAACAAAATTCAAATATCAAGGATTACTCAGCGAATCTTTGTCCCGATTCTCACTTGCCTCCATACGAGCTTTGTAGAAGTCCACATCATGAAGCTTCTCTTTGCACCGCCCAAGTTCCATTTCGAGTCTCTCCACTCGATTTGCCCTCTCTCTGAGCGAATCAAGCTCATCTCTGTACGCTCGGGCGGAACGAGCATCTGACGCCAGATGGGTGTTCTGCGAGAAGGGAGGAATCAGCAGGGAGAAAAACCATAGTTAATACTTTAAAACACGTTCTTAAAACGTCATTGTCATGTATTTGCTTATGTTAAGCGTAGCATTCCGCTGTTTCAGGAGTAAGAAAATTCTGCTACTAGTCAGTAAATTCTCTGTGAGACCGAGAGGTTCCTCAGCCTGTTGGGATACTGACATTTCTAATGCCTGATGCTGCCTAAGCTTCGAGCGTTACTAGGCCACTTGTAGCTGAACTGCTCTCACCAGTAAAGCGGAAAGCATCCCATTGCTATGCCACAGACATAACATCAAACAGCCTGCTGGAGTAACTTGATTTCTTAATTAAAAAACAGGCATAGTATTATTTTTAACCTCATACTGCAAGTGGCTTTTTTAAACAGGGAGGACTAACACAGTAAAACAAGTCCATCTTACCTCTTGTTTTATTTTTTGCAGTTCTAGGGTGAGCTGCTCAACTTCATTTTTAGAATCTACAAGCTGCTCAGACTTCTCTTCCCTGAAAAGGATTACAAAAATCTTAGTAAGAAACTCTGAAGCAATACTGATTATATGGACACTGTTGGGAATCTGGAGATGAAAATCTGAACACAGAGCCTCACTGTCATGGCAGCTTCATAAAAGCAAGAGGTTTTATCTCACATAGGATATCTCATATCTCACATACAAAAACTAAGGATCTGAGTTTTCAACTCTATTTTTATACCAAGTGCTTCTGTCTAAATCTCACTGGTGCTACTGCTGTTGTAGCTCTGGACTTACCACTAATAATTAAAATGTGCGGCTAGCAGAGGGGAAGAGAGAGATGAGACACAGAAAGAAAAATGGAAGTAGCCATCACTCTGTGTTTAAAGAGCCCTTAAGAAGGATGAAGCATCTACCTACTACTACGAGTGAAAAATCTGACAGATGAAATTCTGAGAGCTCCCACAGAGTCCATTGTATGTGTAAGACTTGTATATTAAATCCCTCTAAAAGCACAAACCACTGATGACTTACAGCTCCTGTCGGATTCTTCTTAGTTTAGCCTTTGTGTCTGCTAGCTCAACTGCAAGGTGCTGCTTGTCTTCATTAGAAAGAGAGCTGGCTGGGTTTGGTGAAGAATCTGGACTTGGTGCTTTCAGGGGACTTGGTGGTTGCTGAGACTGCAGATAATCTCTTTCTTGAGTGAGATCTACAATGACCTGGAAATACAAAGAATTATCTAGTGTCCGGTAATAAACAGCATAATTATATGCTTTATTTCTTAGTGACTTATAAATTTAGAAAATCACTAGCCTGGCCTACAGAATTCAAGTGAAAGCAAGGAGGGAAGCTTATGCAGAACAGTCTCCACTTTCAGACCACGAGAACATTGCCATTCCAATGCTCCAAATAAGCTTGGTTTCACTTGAGTGTTAAAAAATCCTGTCACAATGAACTAATGCAATCACAGAAAATGATCAGGTTAACAACAGGGAGAAGCCTCTTTCAGAGATCTGAAGGAAAGTAATGAGTCAGATAGGGCATGCTCACATTGGAAAAACCTAGAGAAAACACAGGAACCCGTGATGGTAAATACTAATGAAGAGACAGGCAAACAGTCATGCAAAGATTAATGACTGAGCAGACATGCAGAGAAAAAAAAACCTTAAGACATCAAAATTTCATACTTTGGTCTCTCCACTCCACAGAGAGACCACTCCACTCCTTGTTTCCTATCATTTCACCATAGCATTTGCGTGAGAATGAATGGAAAAGTCAAGATACTTCTACAGATCATCAGAGGCAGTGGAAAGGTTCAAAAGAAATAGAAACTCAGTATGCCAACAAGACACAAGGGAAGGAATGGAGCGTGCAGATGCTGCTTCACATGACCTCTACATGGGAAAGGTAAGTCATCATACTTCTGTGCATTCATCTCTCTCATCAATGAGCCTTTTGAGGTGGAAAACCATATTCCTGGACAGAGAATCTAGTTCTTCTGGGGCCATGTCTGGAAGCTCCAGCCATTGCAAGTCAAAGACATTCTCCTGGTTGTGAGTCACCTAAAAAGAGAACAAAAAAGGTCTTCCCACTGTCTGATTTGTAAATTCCTTTGCAATACTTGCTGCATCGCTCAGGTCCTTCTACTGATCAATTAAACAAGCACACCACATTTCATGCAAACCAGGCTGTAAACTACAAACACAACTGCCTTATACGTAACAGTACCCAGCAATTTAGATTTTATTTTACAACTATTAAGGGTGATTTTTAAAAGTGATCAGATGCCCATTAGAATTAATTGCATGTCTGCTCGCATAGTAGAAGTGTACAACAGTCTTTACGCAAGCACTGAGGTAGCCACTACATGGATTGGAAGGGACTGAGCCCACAGCGAACAGTTAGGCTGGTGTCTCACTGTGAAGAAGCTCTGCTTTCAATGAAAGTGCAATTTGCCACTGACTTAGCTGGGAGGAGCTGTCTCTAGCAGAAATGTCTCTGGGTGCTGCTGCAATGTACTTAGTGTACCCAGGCTGACTTCCCCCGAATCATTCAGCAGATATGCCTGGCAAGACTCTCAAGCTCAGTTAAACATTGCTCCTACTTGGGTCATGTTTATGTTTACTTAGTTAATTTTTCTTTTTTAAAGCAGAACTATTTTTTTAAATGCTAAGAAAAAAACGCTCCCATCTCAGATCTTCACTATTTGTTCCTCAAGTCTGAGCACACTGGGCTTTCTGCACCCACGTGCACTGACACCAAGCCACACCTAGCATCTGCTCCCGGTGAGGCGCACTTTGGGTCTCCAAAGCAAGCTAGCTCCTAATGCCTGCCTGCATTCTTTCCTTCTACAGAAACCTGACGTGTCCAACCATACTCACTCATCACTGGACCAAATTTCTCTTTACAAAATGAGTATATGTCCAATTTTTGCTGCAGAGCTCTCTTAGCAAGACCAGCTGAGCTCAGAGGCCACTCTCCAAAGGCTACTCTCAGAGGCTACAGTGGAGACTGTCTTACCTACCAGACCTGGGGACTAGGTGCTTACACCACTGCTGCAAGTGGCACTGCATGCTTTGCAGAAGCACTGCTTACACTAATATATATAAGTACTGCATGTGTATCCTTGCAACAAGTCATTCTACATGGCCTGTACCGGGCAAGCAAGGCATTTACCAGTGCATCTCTTCAAACAGCTTCTAAGCCAAGCAACGTTCCCAGTGCCTAGCATTTTCATCTTATAATTTGATAGCAGCAACATATTAATTTTTAATTTCATGAATTCATGATGAAATTCCAAGTATTAATATATATTTCATAGTCAAAGAAACACCCCCCCCCCCCGNGAGAGTCCCACCTCCTGAATATGTGACACAATGGCAGCTTGAGTTTCAATATCCAGTTGCTTTATTCTTTCGATAAACTCTTCCTTTCTTTCACACTGTTAACATAAAGCACACCATGAAACAGTGCTACACATCCCACCGCACAGTTTTGCATTAAAAAGAACTTACTCGCATACTGCTGGCAAGAAGATGTTCCAGATCTACACTTTGTCTCACGACAAGGTGTAACGCTTCATTGCCTCAAATGGAGCAGGAACTGAATGGTGCATTAAATTATTTAAACCGCTTACAATCGGTGCAAGCAAGAGTAAATGAAACGGATGGGTTTGCACTTTACAAACAAGTTCAACACGTAACGAGCTCGTTAGCAGAGCGGAACAGATGTAAAATTACATTTACATGGCATCGCTCACGCTGTCTGCTTTGCTGTTTGCAATTTGCTTGGTTTGGCCATGAAAAGAGGCGCACCACGTTAGAAACTACTGACATCAGTGTGGTGCTTATTGCACTAAATTAGCAGGTGTGTTAGATAAAAAATGGGGTTAGGAAACATTCTGGATCAAAACGAGTGACATTTCAGACAACAGATTTTAGCAAATCTTTTACTTAAGGCTTTAAAAGAGGCAAACATCTGCTATCTGTGTATCTGCGGGTGTACACTAACAGTACTACCGCCTTCTTGAAACAACTCTACATCACAGAGAAGTTAAGCATTACTTTAAAGTTTTTGTAAACTTGTTCACAGCATCCTTTTGGGGCCTGCTTCCTCGTCTCAACGACTCCTTTCATTAGGAAGAACCTCAGAACCTTAAATGGGGACTGAGGATGAACAGCAGCTTGCCAAATCAGACCTTTATTCTTTGTGATGAAATGCAACGTGGAGACAGTTCAGAGCCGCCGTATGTGGACAGCTTTACCCTGACATAATTTGACTTGACATAGCTGAGCAGGGTAAGTGTCCTAAGGCATGACAAAAACACTAGACAGATCTACAGCAGGGTCAATTATAAGCAAAGGCCAGCCTGCAACGCATCTATTGTTTAACGCCGCAGAGGTTCAGTGGTCAGAACACTGATTTCTTTATCTGGTAACTGTCGTGCGCTTCTGCAGAGTTTCCCCATATATATTGCTTGTTTATTGCTTTTAAATGCCACATAAAAATCCTTGCATGAATATACAAATTATCTCATCATCTTGGATTTCCTACTCATAGCAGAAGAGGCAGGATTATTTGAACAAACGTTTACACTGTTAGCTTAACTGTTTGGCTTTCATACACGATGGTATTCCACTCTGTACTCTTACAATGGCATGAAAATAAACCAACCACAGTCCTGACACCAGAACACTGCTGGAAGGTTATCTCCTTCCCACTCTGTTATCAAAGTGGGCTACTTAGTTGCAAGAGCACACAACTTGGGACCCACTAAGCACCGGCAAACATCTGAGGGTAGCTACTGCTATGGCCAAGCGCGCGTCCTTTCTCCTGCATTTCTTTCACTCACCTGCTCTGTCTTCTCACAATTTCAGCTCACAAGCTGTCTTGAGCTGGAGGCTTGTTCATAAGGCAGTGATATTTGGGTGGACTTTCTCCGTCCAGAAAAAAACAACATTCAAAAAATCTCATTGTCAAGCTTTCAATGATTGCTCACCTGCACTGCACAACCCAGAACCAACAGCAGCAGCTTCTTAATTTCATCCATACTTTTACCTAGAGAGAAAAAATGAATCAATATATAATTCATAATAAACTAAACACTTGCAAGTGGTCCTCTCCGAAATATCTGCCTGAAAGAGAAACAAGACCTTTGAAGAAGTGCCTTAAACAGTATGTACGTGCCCATTACATCACCATTCTTTCCATGTAACACTACAGCTCTTTATGGATTAAAATCCCAAATCCAGCAAGACTTTTTCCCTCGAAATGCTACCCTCACCTATGCTTTCTGAGAATTTATTTTTCAACGTAGAAAAAAAATAAATATCATTTTAGCAGTTCAACTCTCATGTCCAATGCTTGTCTCTTCTTTTTGCAATGAACAAGGGTGTAAAAAAACTCACTTCTCCTTCTCAAAGAAAGACCCCACCAAAACAGAACAAACCCACCCTAGACAGAAGCAAAGGAGGGTTACTCTCACAGAACTTGTCCTAAACCCTGGCTGTGAAATAGCTGCCACTCATCCTTCCCCACGCTGAATGCCACCCTGTGCACGTGAATTCTCTCTGAGTGACGCGTGACAAAGAAATGCTTCCTCTGCTCTCCATCAAGCCTGTTCACACTTTCAAGCACAAACCCCATATGCTAAGAGGGATAAAAAATGAGTGACGTGCAGAGAACAATATGCAACAAAACACATGCTCAGGGAGCCATCAGAGGGGAGGAGACACATGGAGGTTGTTATTGTGGGGAATCCTGCTGTGACCAGTAGTCCTGCAAAGGTTAGGAGAGAGAAAGCTGCGCAAGGGGAACCAGTGTGGCTATGAGCCAGCTCCAGATCTTGCTTTGACAAAACTAATACAGGTGTGGTTGGGTGGTAAAGAAAGCTCTGTGTCTCAAAGTTAGGTAAAGGAAGATGGGAAGGCAAAGAGCTTAAGAGCTTCAAGAAAGAAACAAAAAAGCTTGTCCTAACCCATGATGGAGGACAGAAGGAGACAGAAAAAGGCCGCATTAGGTTCTCTCTCATCCCTACACAATTTCTGACACCGCGTATAACCGCGGGGAAAAGAGTTTCATTTTATACCCTGCTTTACAGGGGTGTCAAACTCCTCCTATCACTAACCAGAGAGACAACACTTTGTGAGTGCAACTGTGTTCCTCCAGTAACACCAATCACGCCATTGTAAGGGCTGCACTGGCAGCAAGTTCAAGGCATGTGCAGGACTCGGGCCAGGGAACTGGCGTTAAAGTGACTCATCAGTTAAGCTGCTGTGGCCCACCAGGCACACAAAGGCACACTGACCTACATTACAACAGAGCTACTCCATTCTCAGAACGTGGCAAGCCAGCACAGACACACGCAGGCAGCTCTGGAAGTAACTCGTTTCCCGATCTCCCAATTTTAGGACTGCCCCAAACCAGTCTTCAACTGTGCCCTCTGTTAATTTTTCAACAACTTCTGGAAATGTTGATCTTTAAAGCACTTTGAGAATGCCCTACTGTGTGAATCACTAGACTGTGTGAAACACCAGAATTCCCAATAGCTAAATCCCACATTATTATTCATTACGATTCTGCAAGTGGGAATTCTCTTCCGCAGAGACAGACAGATGTAAAACGTGCTAGTTCACACACTTTGAATACAACGGTGTTTGTTCTCCTGCAGAGTGTTTAAAAGCTGTTTTTGAAAGACATCATCATTCCAAGTCTTCTCCCTGTCTTGTCCTTTTCTACACAACTGCAATTTAGTATGCAAATAACGTCTCAGGCTGCGAATGTTTGGTTGGTCTGCATGATTCTGAATCCCACACCTTCAACAGAGAGAGTTTAACAAAAAAACCCCAACCCCTCGGCAGCAACAAAAAGCTGCTCCTTTGAGGGCACTATTAGCCCATGAAGATACTTGTTTGGTTAGATGTTTTTCCATGGAACTGGGTTCCCACTAGCGTTTCAGCATTGCATTTAATTCTGTACTGCCCACGGAGCAGACGCAGCTCAGGCATCAACCACAGAGCGCGCCTGCGGGACACAAGAGCAAGATACCAAGTTGTGACGTGCCCATGAGTCAAGCATCTGTGTCGTGTTCTCTAACTTACTAGGAGAAGAACATCCTCTTCATGAGAAGCTGAGGGAGGAGCTACCAGGCTGCTTGCTCCAGATCACATCAGACAAGTACTGTAACCACTGCATGGTCCGCACACCTCTGTCTGATGACAATAAATTCCAATCCGTGCACCACGGCATCACGGCCATCCTCAGGGTGAGCCTAGTGGCTTCAAACCCCTCATTTGAGAAAACATCAGGGTTCCTTTCCAACCCCAGAAGCATCGACATCATCCTGAAGACACGTGAGCTACTTAAACTATTCTGAACCAAAGGTAGGCTTTGCTATTCTCCCCATGAGGTAACAAATGAGCACTGGTGATGCTGCATGACCCTGTGTGGTGGAACATCTTCAGTTGTTACTGCAGAGTAACTTCGCAACGTTGACCCTGTTCTTAAACCAGCAACTGACCTTGCCTGGAAACACTACTTCCAGAACTCATGGTGCCCTCCCATGAGGCACAGAAGCTGAGGCAGACACGACAAACCCTTTGGCAAGGAAGGAGTGAGAATTAAAAGACTCAGAGTAATTATGACATTATGACTTTGCTGCTCCTTTAAGGATGACCCTTGGCAGCCAGCTCTCTCCAGTGCCAGCTTTCACAGAAAACTGAGCTGTCTGGATTTTTCTAATATTTATTTTTTAATCCATTATTTCATGCTTGTGGACACACCGCACTCATATAGCGAAAACGATACTGTATACTACCCACCAGAAGCACTTTTAAGGTTGAAAGGTCTGCTCAGCGGATCACTTTGCCAGCCACACAAGTGTTTCAGAAGATCACGCACGAGTGCTTCAAGGAGTTCAGTTCCTTGAGCTTTCATTTAGAAGTTGTTTCCCAAGGGGCAGAGACAGGTTGTTAGCATCAAGGCACTACGAGATCACTCATGCACAGGCTAGGTCTGAGTAACATTATAAAGGCACACAGCATAAGACTGTACCATCAGGTACGAGCACGAAAAGCTCTCTCTACCACTCTAAAGCATTTAGAGAGAGTTCTGCGCTCAGGATGGGGGCGCTTACAACGCACTGTAACGTATGTTGAACAAAAGCAAGCAATCTTTATCCCAAATTCAGTCATGCCTAACAATACATGATTCTACAGTGTTTCCTAAAAAGGCTTGATTAGTGCTAATTTAATAAGGTGGCAAAGTTCCTTGTATAACTGTACAGGCAAGAGTGTGCAGGCTTCCCTGTGCTGGCTCACTGGGATGACACAAGTCCTTCCTAGACAGCTGGTGAGAAAACAATACTAGGTCCACCCCGGTTTCCTAGCTGACCGAACCAGGACAGCGTCCTCCTACAACGTAGGATGCAAACACTTCAGTCTGCAGCTCCTGGCACACAGGTACCCACAAGCTGAAACTAAAAGGCAGGATTCAAACAAGTACTTAAACAGAAAAATGTTAATTACAAAAATACCCTTCTTTTACATCTTTTTGAAAATTCCAGGGCAGCTGCTCTTAGGCCACACGCTTGTGCATGCAATGGAGCCAGCCACCTGGGATATTTACAGAAAGACCATCTGCTCCCAACCATGAGAGAGGGCCAGCGGGTTTTCTGGAAAATAAAGGGAGGAAAAGCCCGGGCACCACCTGTGCATCCTGGGAGCCTCCCTGTGCCAGAGCCAGGAGAGCCCTCTGCTCTCACAGGGAACAGGAAACAGATGGTGGCAGGACTCACAGAGCAGGCTGGCCAAGGGATTAGGAGACACAACAACAGAGAAAAAAAAGGATCAAGGTAAGGAGAAAGATTACAGACAACAGAATAAAAAACAATGAGAGGCAAGCAGGAAAACTGTCAGAGAACACAGGAACAAGAGCCCTAGCACGTGAAATCTCATGCTGATGCCGCTTCTGTCTGCTTGTTTCTCCTTCAGCGTTCCCGTAGCTGAGGCCAGCGAGCACCAGCACGTGGGGCAGCTGGTGGGTTTGTGGAAAAGGTGGGACAGGATGAAATACACAAGCGCTGTTTTTCCCAACTGCAGCAACACCCTGAGCGAGAAAAACACGAGGGCCAAATCTACACTGTTGAGACAGCGTTTTGCTATTAACTTTGTTTTACGAACCGTTGTGCCTCCGGAGGACAGGGAAACAAAACAAGGAAGGAAACCACACAGGCAAAAACACCCCAGTGAGAGCAGACACCTTTCGTGTTTTTAATGAAAAATGGTTTCTGCAGATACTTGTTAGCAGGGACACGGGGCTCCCTCATAAACTCACTGGTGTAACTTGAGGAGGGGATATAAACAGCAAGGTCTTATTTGAGAGACAGAAGAAACGTGCCCATTTCAGGCAAATAAAATACAGTTTCTGAAAAAAGATAAAAACCTCCTCCCTAACTAAACTCTTGACTGTTTTAAAGGACTAACTGCCACTGGCCAGTTGTGCCAAACTAAGCATGTCCAGAAACTAAGAAACTAAACACCTCTGGACAGAGGTTTTCAGGACCAGCTGACGTCTTGTGTGGGCACACGACTTGGTGGCCATTTACAAGGCCTGCTACAACCAGAGGCGATTATAAAAAGGTGATTAGTGATAAATATGCTGGTAAGTCTCACACTGATCACAGGGATATTTATTGTGCAGTAATGAAATGAAAAAGCTTTTCCACAAGATTATACCTGAAAGGAAAGAGAGGAAACCTAATGGTAGTAGCAGCCTGCTACCTGCAGGTAGTACCTACCTCAGAAGAGGCTAAATCCTGTGATGTCAGCTGCATTGCTCTGCAGGTCAGATTCCTTGGAATATTTTATAAATTCTTTAATTAGTCTTACAAGTTCCTGTTCAGCTTGCTTCTAAAAGCAGTCAAAACCTACATCCGATTAAAAATATTTTTGCTATCTTTATGCCTGTGGCTACATGAACTGAAGCAGGCACAACTGCCATGGCCTGCAACAAAAGGATTTAGAGAAAGTCTCCTATGCCCAGCAGGCGTGTGCCTTCTCTGACACAAGAGCCCAACTGCTACTGCTTTTTTAGTGGTGGCTGCTCTGTTTTCCCGATAGTCTCACGCTCAAAAGCAGAGATGAAGCCCACAGCAGTCCCAGCTGTTGAGTGCCAAACAGCAAGAACAGCACTTTCACCTTTAGAGCTGCTCAGTTTATAGTATTGACACCTGTACCACCACTTCTGGCTGTGGTTTAGAAGGAAACAACTAATATTTGCAGACTGCACTGGTAAAGGAACAGATGTGAAAGTGCACGCTGTAAAACGTCACGTGGGCTTTGTACAAGTGATAAGTCACTGAAACTCTTACACGGTGCAATGTACTAAATCACCTAACAGGTCTCTGGTCCTGGACTTATGGAGCCAGTATAGGCTGGGGACTGACCTGTTGGAGAGTAGTCTAGGAGAAAGGGACCTGGGGGTCCTGGTGGGCAGCAGGATGACTATGAGCCAGTAGTGTGCTCTTGTGGCCAAGAGGGTTGACAGCATCCTGGGGTGGATCAGAAGGGGGTGGTCAGCAGATCAAGAGAGGTTCTTCTTCCCCTCTACTCTGCCTTAGTGAGACCACACCTGGAGTATTGTGTCCAATTCTGGGCTCCTCAGTTCAAGAGGGATGTGGAGCTGCTGGAGAGGGTCCAGCGTAGGGCAATGAGGATGATGAAGGTGGTGGAGCACCTCCCTTATAAGGAGAGGCTGAGGGAGCTGGATCTCTTTAGCTTGGAGAAGAGGAGACTGAGGGGTGACCTCATTAATGTCTACAAATATTTGAAGGGTGGGTGTCAGGAGGATGGAGCCAGGCTCTTCTCAATGTCATCTAGTGATAGGACGAGGGGCAATGGTTTTAAGATGGAACATAGGTTCCACATCAATCTGAGAAGGAACTTCTTGACAGTGAGGGCGACAGAGCACTGGAAGGGGCTGCTCAGGGGGGCTATGGAGTCTCCTTCTCTGGAGACGTTTAAAACCTGCCTGGATATGTTCCTATGCAACTTGGTTGAGGTGATCCTGCTCTGGCGGTGGGATTGGACTAGATGACCTTTCAAGGTCCCTTCCAATCCCTAAAGCTCATGTTCTGTGTTTCTGTTACTATGAGTGTACTCCTAGCTGTTGCTTGATGTCTGCTGGAATTACAGCACAGCAGAGAGGGAACAGTCCCGGAGGCTCCTGCAATGTGTAGCAGGTAACTTCCTGACACAGCTGGTGAGTGAGCCAACCAGGTAAGGAGCCCTGCTGGACCCGCGCTTTACAAACAGGAAAGGGCTGGTAAGAGATCACAGAATGTTAGGGGTTGGATGTGACGGCTGGAGGGTGTCTTGGGCACAGCGATCATGAAATGGTAAAGTTTTCTATTCTAGGAGATGCCAGGAGGGGCTTCAGCAAAGCTGCCATCTTGGACTTTTGTAGGTCTGACAACCTAAACTTTACCTTGTTTAGTAGCCTGACTGACAGAGTTCCTTGGGAATCAGTACTGAGAGGCTTGGGAGTCCAGGAAGGCTGGATATATTTTGAGAAGGAGGTCTTGAAGGTGCAGGAGCAGGTCCATCCCTATGACCTGTAAATCCAGCTGGTGGCACAGACTACCTAACTGGCTGAAAAGGGAGTTTTGGCTGGCACTCAGAGTGAAAAAGAGGGTTTAAGGCCTTTGAAAGAAAGGGCAGGCAACCCACAATGACTACAGAAACCTTGTGGGGTTATACAGTGAAAAGAAAATCACACGTTCCAAAACCCAGCTAGAAGTCAATCTGGCCTCCACAGTTAAGGATAATAAGAAAAGTTATTATAAATATGTTAACAGCCAAAGGCAGGTCAGGGAGAGCCTCCATCCCGTCAGACGCATGAGAAAATACAGCAACAACAGATGCAGAAAATGCTGAGGTGCTTAACAACGTCTTTGTCTCAGTATTTAGTAAAAGGGGCCATTATTCTAGAGTTCTATGATTATACAGAGCGAATCCAGCTCCCTAAGCTAGGAGGCTGGGTGACCTGTTGCATCATTTAGATCTACACGAGTCTACGGGCCAGACAAGGATGCACCCAAGAGTGTTGAAAGAGCTGGCAGCAGTGATCACCAAGCCACTCTCCATCATTTGTTAGCATTCATGGAATCATAATGGATTGGAAGGGACCTCGAAAGATCATCCAGTCCAATCCCCCTGCAACAGCAGGATCACCTAGACCAAGTCACACAGGAACACATCCAGGCGGGTCCTGAACATCTCCAGTGACGCTGGAGAGGTCCCATCAGATTGGAAGCCAACTAATGTTACCCTCTCACATAAGAAGGAACAGAAGGATGATCCAGGGAAATTATAGGCCTGTCAGGTTAACTTCAGTCCCAGGAAAGCCTATGGAGCAGGTCATCCAGACTTCTATTTACTGGAAGAGTGGTGAAGCATTGGGACAGGTTGCCCAGGGTGGTAGCAGAGTCACCAGCCCCGGAGGTGTTTAAAAAACAAGTACACGTGGCACTGCCAGAGATAGTTTAGTGGTTATGGTGATGTAGGGCTGAATGTTTGACTTGATGATCTTAAGACTCTTCCAATCTTGACGATTCTGTGATCAACAACCAAGAAGGAGGCCTTTTCCACTGACACATGGCCAGCAGAGATACTGCCTTGCTGGCCCAGACACTCACTAGCATTCTGGACACTAGCGGGCCAGGATCTGGCCTCTTACCCTCATGACTGAGAAAAGCAACAGCTCTTGTATTTCTATTTCCTTCCCTACCCACAACAGCAGCCTGTACTGTACAAGGAAAATTGAGACTGGCACCGCAGACTTTAACCTGATCGCTGAAGAGGGGGATGCCTCACTCCCAGATTGATTTTACTGCAGAAGTGCGAAAACGACATGATCCAACATGATTAAGTTAATATTCCTTTTTGATATAAACCCTTTGTTATACACAGGCATACTACTGGCTGCTAAGAGCACCAAAACAGAATCTTCTGCAAAGATTTACTTTTGCCATTTGTTTGTTCCGGAGACGCCTTTTACCATGTTATTCCCCATCACTGTGGACAGGGTTCACCCAGTTTTCCTTCTATGGTAAAAACACGCGCGTGTTCCTTGGCTCTCGTGTGGAGCTAAGGCACAAATAGAATGTACATTAAAAAAACCCTTAAAACCACAGCAACAAACCCCTTCATTTCAGAAATGCAGTTCTAAGGAAAAGCCAACTTTGTTTTCGGGCTGAACAGCTTTCATTTTGTCCCACTGAAGGCACCAGACTCTGGACATGAGCTTGCTGGGTTCCAGGTCACTTTTAATGTGCTACCTCTCTGCCTAGACAATACATTCAGAGAGATGTTTTTCTCTTTGTCCAGTCTTTACCCTACTTTTTCCAATTTGTCATATCTGTACTTTTCTCTCCATCTACACATTTTCACTCCCACACTTAATTTGCAACAGTTCCTTCACACTCCAGGGCAACTCGGGAAGCCTCTTTTGCATGGATGCATCAGCACAACTGAACCCGTACAGGACAACCAGGTGATCAGGCCCACTCAGCATGGGTTTGCGAAAGACAGGTCCTTCTTAGTGGATGAGGGAAAGACTACGGACATCATCTCCCTAGACTTCAGTAAAGCCTTTGGCACTGTTTCCCACAGCATTCTCCCAGAGAAAACGGCTGTTCAAGGCTGGAGCAGTCCTACGCTTCGTGGGATAAAAGCCTGGATAGCTCAGCTCAGAGCAGACAGGGCTAAACACAACTGGCTGCCAGCCAGAAGCGCTGCTCCCCAAGGCTCAGTACTGGGGCCTGTTCTCCACCACCTTTATTAATGATCTGGATGAGGGGATCAAGCGAACCCTCAGTAAGTTTGCAGATTACACCATCTTGGGCAGGAATGTTGATCTACTTAAGGGCAGAGACGGTCTACAGAAGGATCTCGATGGGGTGGATCAACAGGCTGAAATCAGTGGTACAAGGCTCAGCAAGGTCAAGTACCAGGTTTTAGTTACAACAAACCCCTGCAATAGGAGTTGCTATCCCTGGACGTATTCAGAAAACGTAGATGTGGCACTTGGCAACTTGGTTTTGTGGTGAGCTGGCGGGTGACCTGACAGAACTGGGTTAACCGTTGGACTTGATGATCTAAAAGATCTTTTCCAACCTAAATGGTTCTAGTTCTAATTTAACAAATTAAACAAATACAAAATTTGTTTATTATTTTATCATTTTAGACGAGCAGGGTGAAGAACCCAACAAACTACTCACCAGAAAGAGGATCTTTGCCAATCATTAAAACATTTGGTAAATTCATTACAATCAGCTGCTGGAGAACCTCCTAAATGAAAGAGAACAACAGGCAAAATTAAGTGTGAAGGAATCCAAATCAATCACACCACAAAGAATACAGAGCTATATTGATTACAAAGCCTTTAACATACAGGCAGGGCAGAGGTCAAAAGAGGAAGCCCCACTTGAGAGAGGAATCATTATCTGAAGATAGCATCAAGTTGCACAGCTAACAGAGACTAATCACCTTTTCTAACAATGACTAACACAGAACTTAGAGGGTCCCATGGCACTAGTCAGGGTAAGTTTGTAGCCATGCCAGGCACACCAGTCAGTCACAACTTTGCCCCAGGCATGACCTGTATTAATTTATGTTCAATACAGAGCTGCTGTCATGTTTCGGGGTGTATAAAAGCAGCTGGTTCAAAGGTACATAAGCCGGTCTGTGAAGTCTGAGTAATTCAAATAATTGGTCAAATTACTTCATGGGTCTGAGGTTTTACTGATGGGCTGGGGAAGTGTGTAGCGAGCGAAGCTACTGAACAGGCATCTAGCACTGCGCAGAGAAACTGGATTTAAAACGTCTATATTTGGTTACTGTTTTTAATGGAGAGCAATGGATTTCAGTATGTTACAAGCATCACTTAATTTTGAGGAAAATGAGGGAATGGAGGTGCATTGCTCAGTCAGGTTCAACATCTAAATGTCAGCTGCCTGAATCTGCTCAGAAGTGACAGAACTGGCTTAAGGGAGAGGAAAGGCTACAAGCCCTGGGTCAGGCAAAATGCTTAAAGGTGGACAGTTACCTTGCAAAGGGAACTGCACAGCAAAACACAGTAACATAGAGAGCACAGGAGAACAATTCTTGGGAACAATTTTTGGCTTCAACCTGCAGCTACCAGCCCTCACTTGTAATGATCTGAGGCAAGTATTTGTTTCACATAAAAAGTCTGGGAGAATAACGACCGTGTGATTGAAACACTGTGTTGAGATTCAGGAAGCAGTGGTTTACACACACAGACCTACCAAACACTCGGCAGCTGCCTTCTCCTTGCTCGTCTCCACTCCCCAGCCTCCCCAGCTCAGAGCCAACACGCACTGATACACGCAGGGCACTCAGAGCAGAGAATCCCACGTTCAGCCAAACACTTCCCCTCCAAATCACCCCATTGTTACTGCTCTGCTTTCCAAGTTGCCAGAAGAGGAAAATAAAAGCCCGATTGAAAGAGGAAATGTTTCTGTGAGCCTGCATCGTTTGATAAGTAATCAGGGGGATATTCTACAAATAAAAATGTTTTGGACATAACGCCTTTTTTTTTTTGGGGGGGGGTGTCTCTCCACTGATCCACAGCACAAACATACTCCTCAGCAGTTTCTCTCCTGATTAAAGTATTAATATCTCAGCATCACAGCTGACACAGGGGGTTTGGTGCTGCCAAAGACAACTCTACAGAGCTTTACGCAGTGTGCTTGGCTAGTTAGGACCAAGGATTCGCCAAGTCTTTATCCAAATGGATTTTAGAGTTCTGTGCATTTGGGACACATTAAACAAAGTTTGTTTGTACCCATTACCAAAACAGGTGTTTAGCAGCACGTGGCTGGACTGTGATAGCTGCTATGACAGTGCAGTGTGGTACTGAGGCTTTAAACAGAAAATCAGAATTAGCATATTCTGAAGTGTTGAGCTCTAACCAACAATTTCCAGGGCAAAAAAGGAAAGAGAAAGAATCGTGCCCGCAGTTACACAGCCTGTGGAGCTGCACAGAGTCAGGAATGCTCCAGAGTCAGGAATGCATAAGGAATTTACGCTGTCTTTGTGTAATCATCAGATCACTAGCTGTCTCACTGACAGACACAAAAGACATTCCAGCTAACATTTATACTGTTAACATTCCCATGAGCTGCTTCCGGAACATGACTGGAGTGTCCCATCCAACACAGCCAGCACCGAACGCCTTCACAGCTGCTTGAGCTTAGTTTTTGCTGGCAGGAGTGGACAGTCACGCCAGAAAATAGAAGCAAAAAGGGCCCCAAGCCTGTTAAGAGTGATTTCTTAATTCAGACTGAAAGATTCTAATTGTTATAAAAGAGGTGATACTCTGGCCTGTTTATTTAATAAAAATTTATTTCAAGTAGATCGCTACCTCTGTTGTTGTGAACGCCTTCAGCCTCAGGTGAGTGACCCAGCTGTTTGCAGTGCAGCCCAACACATCCTGGAGAAAGGCAAATAACCACTACCCTCCTTTTCAAGATAAGCAAAATGAGTCAAAGAAATAAAGTTTATTGAACTCTCCTCTGCTAACAGAGATGTATCAAGGAACCATCCGCTCACAGCTACCATCACAGAGGGAGAGATGGGGGTGGGGGGGTGTGTGTCCTGCCCTGGGCAACTGGTAGGGCTAAGGGCAGCAAAGCAGGGTTTTTAAACACTGAACAGCCCGCAAAATCCCATGGGACTCCGGAGAGCAACTGCACAAGCAAAGCCATCTGATTCCTTCTGTGAGAAACCTTTTAATAGTTTTTACAGCCCAACCAAAGGTTGATAAAAACCATGAAGTTTACAGCAACAACATATGGTAACAATTTCCCTGATTTTTAAAACAATTGGCATCTGAGCTGCCAGTTTCACACCTAGACCACAAACCAGCTGCCGTCAGCTATTGGCAAGTTGGGAGCCACCTCACATACATTGCTGTTTGACTTTTTTCCTCTGTTAGTGCTGCTAACAAGATCTCCACGAAAAAAACCCAATGTTGGTATCAGAAGTGTTATTTAAGGAATCCAGCTAACTCCCCCCAGCGCCTTAGTGCAGCATCTGTGGGCGCCTGGAACGCTCTTCTTCCAAGGATCAGGATATTTTAAGCTCGAAGAGCTTTGTCCAAGCTCTCTGCTCTTTTGACAGATGTGATAGCTGTAAGAATGGATGTTTCCAGTTAGCAGGTCAACACCACCGTCACGAAATACCAACATCAGCAGCCAAGTCTTACGCTACTTGAGCCAGACTCCAAACTCAGTAGGGACAAAGCCCACAAAGACTTCTGCATGCACAGTTACGTGATCCTGCGTTGATGGACAGGGCTTTCCATGTGAAGGTCAAACTGGGTCTTAAGTCCCTGACTGCCTCCTGTGCTGTGCTTGCCTGAAGGGACACGGGTGCAGAGTGTATGAAGCAGGCTGAGACAACATGCAACACAAGGATACTGCCTAAGCCAGAGACAGGCTTTATCGAAAGCAGCCAGGCACTCAAGGACTGGTCAGTACTCCAAGGATTAAAAAATGGCAAGTTACCTGGAAACTGTGAGGTTAAATATAAAGAAATTAAACACTGTGTTCTCACGTGGAGCCTTCTGGTATTTAAACACTTGCTTCACATTTGCATGCTCTTCGCAATCACTTTGCTAAGAAAGGAATATCAAGGAAAAAAATAAAAGCCAAAAGTCCCCCCCACCGATTCCAGGCAGTCAAGGGCTTAGGGCAAAAAAATAAACCAAGACACCTGAGACTCAGGATAAAATTCTAAGCTCTTAGCCTTAGTGAGAACGTGAATAAACATTCATTCCCACCACCTAAAAGGTTCTAAGTTGTTTCTGGAGCACTGAGGCACATTTTTACCTATCCTCTTCATCCTTCCAAGATAAAGTATCCTTCATACACACGGGATGGATGTTTGCTCTCTGCCTCAGATGGCAGCAGAGGTGCAGCGGCAGCTCTCACTCTCAAGTGACCATGGTCACATATTAACGTTTCATTTACCTGCAGGAGGCTAAGTGGGCCCCTTGTAATTTTATAGGGATGAAGTCTCTGGTCTGTAATACATTCCAATGCACGCTTGCTTCTTAACAATACATGTGCAACAGCACAGGATAAAATGGTCCTAAGATATTACACCTAGCTGCATCTTTAAGTGCTAATGTAAACGTGCCACTGTCTCCAGCGAGCACTAAGGAGTAGGTAAGACTGTCCTTCCCATAGCTGCGACAACGCAAATACAAGCTCTACACAAGACACTTTCACTTGCACTGCAGCACAGCATTACTGTAGAGTACCCACCAGCTTCTCATGCAGAATTAAAATAACCTCTGCCTGAATCCTGAACAAGAATCCAGTACTAAATAAATTATGTAGGAGCAGCAGCAGTCTAGTGGCCATTGTAATTCAATGCTCAAGCTAAGCAATTCCATTTAAGAATATTGCTTGGCTATAAAATGCTAATTGCCCAGCTGACTGGAAGGCAAATGGTGCTTTCCTACTTAAAACCCATGAGGAAAAAACCATCACTAGCTTTGTTTATCCTAGCAAGGGCAAGCACTACCTAACTGGGAGATCTAGCCCACGTTTCTACCACTACTCAGGCTCAGCAGTCCCGTCTGTGCAGCGCAGTCAACATCCTTCTCCAACACCCTCAGCATGGCTCTGACCTGTACCAGACACTTTCCACTCCACCGATGTTTGAGAAGACACTACATGGCTACGTAAGATCTCAGCAGGGATCAGTGGCTGCCTGCCCCACCGCCACAGGATAGGGAGGCAGCTTTGCACCCACACATCTCTTAATGTCCCTTTGGATGCTACCACAGAGACAGGATAGGTACTGCATTTCCCAAAGCCCAAGGGACAAACCTCTAGTCTCTCTGGAATCACAAGTCTGAGGAAGAATTTGGTCTAACAAACTAGTTTGAACATTAAAACACAGTTTAAACTGCAAATTGAGACACAATAGTTGTTTTCCAAATGTTTTCTTCAACGTTTCCAGTCTCAACATAATAATGAGAACAACTTACTGCGCAGCCTACGGCAGGGAGATTATATTTTAGAGACAAATTTCTTCCAATACAGATAATATTTTTAAGTTTTCCTCTCTTCTCCCACTATAATTATCTGAGGAGTTATTAATGGTGTCAGGGAATCTCACAGCAAGAGTCTACGAATTGTACGACAGGGTCAAACAAAAGATTAGACAAGATAAAACAAGTTGTGGCAGGGGAACGACAACGAAGGGAAAAGCAAACAGGTCTTTTACGAAGACGTTTGCAGTGCGCCTCTTACCACACAAGCACACCTGATGATGCTGTATGTGACTCAACACTCAGTTTCCTTGCCAACACATGATATACGTGACACAATTTGATTAAGAACTTTGCTCATCTCTGCAACAGTTGTATTTGTTATGTGACTGACTAGAAGATTAGCTGGTTTAAAGGGAATTTTTTTCCCTACTGAAAAGACGCAGATGACGAAGCCCGCTTCTGAAGACACTTCAAGTGGAAACCCAAAAGTCACTAGAATAACTCTTGCCTCATCTGCTGAAAAGAATTGGTTCTGACACAGCCTGCAATGTCAGTGGGAAGGGATGTGAAGGAATCGTACCCAATGCAGATAACTACGCCAGCGGCAGACAACCAACCCAACGACAGAAATGCGCAGTGTAGCTCTGCGCCGAGTGCAAGATCAGGTTTTACCTAAAACACACACCTACACCACCTGGAAGGCACATACTGCATATCAAGTTTTAGGAAAAAAACCAAACAACAAACTAGAAAGGACCCAAGCACAATCACCTGCCCAATTCAGTGTTTTTTATTTATATTACAGTACCGCACAGATCCCAGCCAGGAGCAAAACCTCATCTGCTGCCAGCAGCACAAATCCATAGTGAGACATCAGGACATCTCTGGAACAAAGAGCCTGTTGTATCTATACATGCCAGGCCTCAGTAGGCTGATGAAAATATAGTAACCAGCAGTGGAGGAAGGAAATGAAAAGAAGATTCGGTGGTTATCATGTGATGCATTGTGCACACTCCTGCTGCTTTATGAACTGGGTAAATCAACTGTTCCACCAACTGCTCCAGGCTGGCACAGAACTGAATCACTCTGGACATCAGAGGGCAAGGCAAGTCCTGATAAAACCAATTGCTTTAAGATCAACTCTAATTGTTTACAGTGCACATTATTTACATCACATAACACAAGTCCTATGTGTATTTAAATGAAAGTACTTTTTTTAATCAAATGCAAAAACTGAATATTCACTTCTACACTACAAAAACATGATTTTCATTGGCTACGTTGCAGCAGCCTTCCTACCCTCATTTCACTGACCCCAAGATGAATCACTTACATTACTACAACGCTCAACTCTGGCTGTGCCTAGTGGCAATATCGATTTGACCCAGAAAGCAGAAAATCCAATCATGGAGCACTGTGCTCCCCTGCCTTTATTGCCAGCAGCCCCTTTGACTAATTCACCTACTTTGCTGAAAATAAAAAGCCTAATGATTTATCCTGAATGTCACTGTTCAAATCATGTGGAATTGACTTCACATGTTTGTAATAGCATTCAGACAAATTACTCTTGACTTCCATTTTATTTCACCTTAGATTTGTCCTGGAGTGGTTTATGCAGCAAAAGGAAATAGAAGGGCTGTGCTAAAACCTGTCACTTGACATACAAATACAACCAGACTAAATGCAAACCATCTACTCGCCACACTTGCAGCTAATTTGAGGTGTTCCCTAAGGACCACAATAATTTAGCCTGACGCTTTAAAAAGAACAACCACAGGCATCAGAAGACTTGAAGCACTCCTGCATTCTCCAAAACTCAGCACCAAGCACATTCCCTTGCTTTAAAAGGAAGGCAGTTTTCCCACACACAGTCTGAGCACATTTTGTGATGATAACAATGCCAAGGGTTTTCAGAAAAATATTTCTAGGAAGAGTATCTATAAGTTGTAATAAAAGAAGTGGTAGAAAACAAGTATTTCTAAAACTCTGTTCACACGGAACACGCTCAGTAAACATCCCATTTGGCACATAACACTACTTCACATGAAGAACAATTAATTCACTAATACAGTTTTTATGCTGCTGTGAAGAAGTGCAAATATACTTAACCAAAAGCACGTGGCGAGTTGTGGGGCTTACCTTAGAGGTGAAGAGCTAGAGATCTGCACTGCAACTTCAACTCTGCAACATGAGTCTCACACTCTGAAAAAGCATCAACAACTCCAAAGAAGCATCCAGCCACTGGAGTGACAGTTTTAACACACAGGCTGAAGAAGCAGCACTCAGAAGTATAGGAACAGAGAAGAGGCAGACGGGAAGGTGCAGGGCTACTGGTCACACATCACAGCAATACCGCTTTCTTCCTAAAGATGAAGAGTGAGCAGTAGCTACGCAGCACCAACACGTAGATGCTTTGCAGTTTGGCCAGTATCATCCAGTCATTTATTAGTATAATAAGGACACTAACCCACCACTCTTACTAATGTCAAGTAATATCCCCCTCCCAGTAGCCCTGGAGGGCCCTGTGGGCTGCTCACAGCATTTCTCTTCGTTAGCAAAAGGTGCCCTGTCTCCCCACACTGCATGCAAATGTCTTCAGAGTTGTTCAAATACAAGACTGTTAAATACTTGGAAACGGGCACAAACCTGCCGATCTCTCCAGGACAACACTCCCGTAACAAACAAGATTTAACTCTCATTGCAATGGTATGGCAAACCATTTTGAGAAATGTGAATGGGGGGTACTGAAGAAATGCAGACAAGGACATCTGGAAACCAAGGAACAGCAATACATTAAGGCTGTGGTGCTGACACCGGTTTTCTGGGATAAAACACGCACGTAGAAAAGTCATTCAGTCCATAACTCAAGAAAAACTAATGCCAAAACAATTTTTCCTCCCAGTGAAGAAAATGACAGTGCTTGAGGAATGCTAGAGAGCAAAGTGAGCAACTGGTCTGTCAGCACTTGTCCTACTCTCTCTCCATCCCCCTGACTAACGTGTGCGTAAGTAGGAAGGAAAATAATGAACGAAACATTCTCGTGCTTGGGCAGCTGGTGGGTAACCTAGCAGTGAACGCCAAAGCACCCTAACAGCACAGAACCAACTGTGCCTTCAGTTCATCATCTAACTTCAGCAGAGGACAGCAGCGCAGGCAAGAGAGGTCCTTGCAGCACTCGCAGACAACTGCACAAAACCCCATGTTGGATTGACACAAGAGTGAAGCACACAGCTGGTCGGAGGGGAAGACAGAGATGTCTGCGTCAGAGACGCCACCCTGTAGGGTGTCCGATTAGGCAGTAAGATGCCAGGGGGGCAAGTACAAGGGGTGAAAGGTTCTACTGACAATGTGTGGAGGTTAAAACCACTGAAGACAAAGAAGCTAGTACACACACACAACTCCACAGAGTAGCACTAGCGGCATTCTCATCCGTCTTGTGCAAAAACCTGACCTTCTCAACACCGACAGCTCTCCTAACAGTTACCTGGGCACTAAAATCCAAAATACCAGCAAAGCCCTCAAGGTTTAGGAATACCCTGTCAGAAATTCCCAGAAAACTTGAAGAAGTACCGTTGCAAGTTGATGTTACTGAGACCTCCAGTTATTCTGAAGCAGAATTTATATCCAATGCCATTACCTCGATTACCACTGCATTGATCAGCATCATCCCGTCCAGACAATACCAACAAGTTTGACACCCAGAGAGTCCCTAGCCAGGAAATTGGCCGCTAACAACAGCCTGCAGTTTTTTTTCTTAAAGTGGGTAATGGGAGAAGCTTCAAGTCAGATCAGATGGCTCTCCCACACACAAATGTACAGTGGTGTTCTTCAGAGCCAAGAGATCACCCCAGGCAGGTAACATGCTTGGGATATCAAAAGCTGCAGTAAACATCAAGCGGCTTCACCAAAGCAACTGGGGAACTCTTGTGAAAGGAAATACTCCAGCATTTACTGTGTCCATCACCAGTTTTACCATTTGCTGCAGTGGTAACAGTGATAACCACAGAAACTAGCAGCAGTAAAAACTAATGGTGAATAAAAGAGAAGAAGGAAGGGAGGGAAATCAAATACGGGTCATGCCCTCAAAACAGCCTCTGGGCCTCTCATCTTTCTAGATTTTCTATGCTTGTCTGCTTTCAATAGCAAACAGCCTTCCCATCTGCAGTTACTGAATCCTCCTCAGAGGAAGGAAGTTACCTACAAGGAGAAGACACATACATTTGCAGTTAGCTATTGCGTATTCACAGAGTGTACAGACAATAATTTGCACTTCAGCAAAGCTGAGTCAGGCTTAACCATCAGGCAATCACCAGGTCAGGATGCCAGAACAGCCTCACTGGCTTTCCCAAATCACCACCACCAAGAAGGTGACAGAGGAGATTCTCCTCAGTCCCACCCTAAGAAGACCTTCCACTGGCAACTGATCCCTTTGTAAACTGCCAGCCCAGAGCTACCACGACAAGAAGGATAGTGTTTTCACAATGCTCAGTGGCTATGCAAGGCAAGAGGGTCTAAGAGGGTATCCAGGGCAGTCTCAGTACATCTTCTGTCCCTGGACACTGAGGCTCAGGTCCCATCTGTGCTGTAGTAACCTCAGCCAAGTTCCCCCAGTGCCCCCATGTTTTGGGCATCACATAGTAACAGAAAGACTATGCCTTAGGAGAAATCTATATATACATATGAATATATATATATACTTCTGCTTCTTCCCCCGCTCTGCTACTCTGGAATTACTGTAGCTGTTCAAACCTAGGACAAGTAAAATGGTTTGGAAACACCATGAGGCTTGCTATATACAAGATTGCCTCTGGCTGAAAAGTTCAGTCCCTCTCAGCAGGGAGCATGTTAGGAGTTCTACCCCACTCCACAGGGCAACGAGCTGGTCCTTAAACACACAATGCTGAGGAGACTGCGAAAGCAACTGAAAAAACCATTGCACTTGATAAAATGTACGTTTAGTCTTTCAGGGCCAGGAAAAATCAGTTATGCAAACCACTCTGAGTCTGAGAAATTACACACAAAATGAGTCGCTTCAATACTTTCACAAAAGTGAAAAACATTTTGAACAAATAAGGAAAATGACAACACAAAGTACTGTTACGTTAAGGCTTTAATTCTGCAGTCATTAAATCCTCCCTTACAACAGAGTCACCCTCTACATACTCACAAAACCCAGCCAAATTCCATGTTCTGCTTCACACACATGCAAGAGATCAAACAATTAAAAGGTGACGTTGAAAACCTACCAAGCCACGACGACTCCTTGATTCAAGGAGCAGTTAATATCACAAGCTAACAGGAGATATCCTTACTGTCACAACTGTGCAGCAGGGGGAACATTCCATATTCAATATGAGCGAAAGTTATAGCAAGAAAAAAAGATGGAAGAAAGGAAAAAGTCATTTTGAACAGCAGCCCCTACACACAGGCCAGAAATCAGCCAATGTCTTTGTGTGGCAGCTGCCAGACAAATTTTGCTTCTTGATGGCAACCCATTCACATACAAAGGCACACTGGCACGCGTCAACGCTCTCAAGGAGAATTTTCAGTCTTGCCAGTACCCAACACCGGTCCTTTAAAAATCTGAAAGGACTCTGTAACCCTGCTGAATGCATTCTGTGTATTCTACTGTGAATATCACAGGCAATTCCTAACATGAATTAACGCAGCAGACCTTTACCTTTCTTGTTATCCCTCCCCCCGTCTCATACCATAGCCCTTAATTTAACAATTCTCTTTAGTGACAGCCCTATCAGAGAGCTTAGGCAGTTAACTAGCAACCATGAGTTTCTGATGTAGAAAACTCAGTTAAGTAGCAGCTGTGCAGTTTTAAAAGACTTGCTTTCCCTATTTTACACTTTTCTTCATCAGCACCCACCAGCAGTCATAGCATCCAATACATGCAACACCCTGAGAATACCCACAGGATTGCAAAAGAACTTGTGAAGGGTGTGGCTGCATCCTAGAAGATGCTTTCTTTATGCCATCTGTCACAGAAACCAAGGTAAACTGTGTCACTATGTTGTTATTAACAGTCAGGCAAGATTAACTTCTAATTCTCCTGCTATGCCAGCTTTAAGGCTTCTGACCACTGGATTTTCTTTGTCAAAACAACAGAATTTCCTCCCAAGCTGTGATGCTGTGTTTTCCTCAAAGCAAATCTCACGTATCATGTGTTCATACAAAGAACTCGCCTTCAACTGATAGAACTGATATTAACTATTAAGACCTTTCTTTTACTGAGGGGGGGAAAAAACCAAACCTTAAAAATGGGCACAAGTTTCAAAACCTGCAACAAACAAATCCAAAATGCAACAAGCCGCTCTAGCTACAGGCAGACAAAGCAGCACCAGGCACACTACAAGAACCCTTTGGTATTACTAGTGTAATTTTTCAATGGTACTTCTCACTCCTCAGTGTCCTGCAGCGGCCCATGAGTGTGGCAGGCATGTGTGTTTCCAAAGCGCTTTCCAAGCCGCCTTACATGTGGATCCTATCCCTTGCAACATCAGCAAAGCTCAAGTTTACTATTTAAGCAACACAATCACAGGAAACTTAATATCATGTATTAAGTGACTTGTGCTCCCTTGTTAACCAGACACAAAAAACAGCAGTGATGGGCTGAAAGTAGAGGAGGGGAGGGGAAATCCCCAGAAAGATTGCTTCAGGCCAGCATGATTTCAAGCCTTGGGCTGCAGCGAGCAGGAACGCCTCATCTGGTCCAGCACATTTGGGCTGCATTGCTCTGTAAAAATCAGGATTATTAAAATTTTAAGATACAAGTCACACAGAAGTTCATATTCTTGCAACTACTAAGCAGTAGATCTAAGCCTAGCAGCACTCAAAGCACAGCCAACCTCCTCGGTGGCATGGAAGAAGGTGACTCCTAGAAATAGCCTCAGACAAAAAATTAATAAGGGGTGTACAACACAATAAGAGAAAGGTTGCACAAGCAATATTTTATCAGCAGTGTTTACACCCTCCACCTCTGTGAAGCACAAAACCTTAGCAAGGAGAACCAGCTGTACAATAAGGAAAAGAACACCACAAGGTCCACGGCAAACATGGTCAGTATTTCAGAGCTAAGTGTTGGGAGTAAGGATTCTTCAGTTCTAGTTCACACACAGTTTTTCACATAACTTACTAAAATACCTCTGCATCATTGTTTAAACATATTTTGGTGGAGGCATAGAGTTACTCTGACAAACCTGTTTTCTGCAGAAAGCATTATAAGTCAGCTGAGTGATGAATGGCCGCCGAGAAACTGGAGCTCTATGGGAATTAGCACAGTCACTCCCCAACAGAAATGCTGGAGGAGAACAGTTTGTGCTCTTCAAATCTGCAGTAACAGTTCACATCTTGTAGCTGGGCATCTAAACCAGCGCTCGCTTTAGTGCTTGAAAAACACGGAGCTCACCCTAATTTTAAATCGAAAAAGTGTTGCTTACCATCTGGAGGAAATAAAGAAGAGCCAGCAGTTATAACACAGTACTTGAGTGCAAGCCTAGATGCCTCAGCACCTCCTGAATTCACCATTCCTGTCAGTCTCAGCATAAGCCGACGCTTGTATCCCCACAACACTAAGGTATTAAGACGTACGTAACTACAAGGTGCTAAAATCAAGCATTTGCATTTGATTGTCCAGGCTGAGCAACTTCTACAGAATGTAAGTCTCCAAAACTCACTACTGAACATTCACAAGCAGCAGTAAAAAAGAATTTTCTCCAAGCTAACTGGCACTTGCTGATGTCACTTTCTAACCAGACTTACACAAGCTATACACAGAAACCAGACACAACTGAAACTGAAATTAAGAGCATTTGCTGCAGCTCAGATTAGCAGATACACGATTCCCTGTGAATTTTGACTGAAAGTCATTCTCACGAGGTAGAGGCGACAGCCCCTTTGAAATCAGCTCAGCACAAAGCAGGCAGGAACTAAGTAAACTTCTTCAAACAGCTCTGCCAACACCATTCAGCTCCAAAGTGCAGAACTACAGCTGTTCCAAACTCTGCCTCCTCCTGTGAGCAGACTGCTGATTACAGCAGGTTGCACGGCAGGTTTTGGATACGTGCACGGGGCAGGAGAATGAGCATGAAACCTGCCCACTGGTCACGTTGAAGAAAAAACCTCACGCTGCACCGAAAAGAAAGGACACTGGCACCTATTCATACCCTTGGCCCCTATTAAAGAGGCTCTGTGTTGCAGCATGCCACATTCTGCTCATTGTGTGCAACTCATCCAAGCGCTCCTGGACACGCTACCATCATGAGAAAGAAGTGGAACACAGTGCAAGTCTCCTACGTACAAAGGGGATGCACTGTCCAAAAGTGCTGAAATGCAGTGCTGCTGAGCAGCAGTTCCTCAGATTCTTTAGTTCTAGTTACAACTGTACATTGAAGAAGATTTGGAGCAGCCAAGAAAAGGGAATGAAAGCAACTCAGGAGGTCCTTTTCATGCTGATTTTTTAAGAAGAGGAATCAAAATTTTACAAGGTTTTTGTTGGGGTTTTTTTTGTAAATCTGATATGGGAGACCCTTGGGTGTCTCTTCCAGCAAGAGCTGAGTAAGGACTACCATGCCAGGCAGCAGCCAGGTCAGCATACACCTTGCTCCACATCCCACCTCAGCACATACCTACTATCAGGTGCAAGCCATGGGCAAAAAGCAAGCTTTGTTGGAAGTTCTCCCTGAACCCAAAGCAGTTGGTTTTATTTATGAATTTGAGCAGAGAGGCCTTTGCTGTCTAATTAAGTGCAGCCTCCCCCCCCCATGCCTTGTTGTAGCGTCACAGCTGTGAATCTCCTAATTGCCCCTTGAGTATGCAGAAGGTAAGAAACCTTCATGAAAAGATGACATGAAAGGCTTTGCTAGTGCATCACACACTTGGACATCAGACTCTTTCCTCAGGGAATAGACTGCACAAAAATCAGATGCTCAGAATGTATTTCTGCCCATATGGTTCAAAGTGATGCATAATGCACTTTGGGAAGGAAGGGTGACAAAAATAACCCAACACCGCAGCAAAGCACCTCTCCTATTAAACAAATGACAGGTGGTGACTAAAAACGCATCTTTAATGAGCGCCTCTTCACGGATGCAGACAAGGCACAGTGTTTGCACTGCTTGTAGCATACTCCTCCTCATCATGGATTAAAAATATCTGTAATATAGAGTGAGATCCACAAGCCTTTCTCTTGGAACACCTAGTGGAACCTTTTTTCCCCAAAGATAAAGCAGGTCAACAACATGAACTTTAAATTCCAAACTTTTGATGGCCACAGATTCTTTAATTAGCAGATTTTTTTTTCTGGTTTTGCTAGGTAAATTTGTAATTAAGTGGCAAAACACATACTTTGAAGTCTGTTCTCAGTGCATCTGCCTCATCAGCTATGTTGTTCTTCACATGTATACCATGAACCGAGGAAGAGGGCAGTCCGGTGGTTAATGCACAACACAGTGTTTGGATTCTTGAGTCCAGACCAGCACGTAACTGGAATGGTCTGTCCAGGGAGGTTGTGGAGTCTCCTTCTCTGAAGACATTTAAAACTTGCCTGGACATGTTCCTGTGCAACTTGATCTAGGTGATCCTGCTCTGGCCGGGGGATTGGACTGGATGATCTTTTGAGGTCCCTTCCAGTCCCTAATGTTGTGTGGTTCTGTGGTAACAAATCAAGAAATCTTCTTCAAAGCGTGTTACTGCATTCCCACAGAAGTTTGTCCCAAACCAGCCTGCACGGCCAAGAGTAAGACACTACACCATAGCAGGAAGTGCTCCTGTTCCATGGGGTATCAAAACATCAAAGAACCATTTCACCACGGTTATTTATTCAACTGAACACTTCACAAATTACTACAGACAACAGTTATTTAAGATATTTAGAAAGCAAGACTGGTTTTAATGGATTGTTTCTGCAATGGAAGAATTTGTCCAAGAAATCTCGGGCAGTTGATCCAGTCAGGAACTAAGACTGTCGGAGCTACAGCACAATAAAGTATGTCCAGCTGAACCCACAACCTCCTCTGTCTCAGAAGAACCATATTAACCCAAGGATTGCAGCAATGGTTGAAGTGGTTACTCAAGTCTGAATCTTCTTGCATTAAGGTCAGTGTTACAGAACGTGAAAATAAATGTATACCTCCTCTCTCAACTGCAGCTGTCTTGTTAATCTGAGAGATGACATATTCCTCGTATATCAGTCATCCCTTTAAAGCTCCAATTCATACAGAGAGACTTACGGAGAACATAACAGGTTATTACTTCAGCAGGTTGCTTATTTCTGTGAAGCATAATACTCCTTGTAATTCTTAATTGCTTTCTCCCTTGAGGGCATACAGCACATGTCTTGGGAACTGGAACAGGCTTGCTCTGAATATCAAAGAAAAATTTAAAGAAACAAGGTGAGAGGTAGTAGTTGAATTCTGCCCTCTCCTATGCGGCTCCCTAGAAGGGCAGTGGTTTTAATAAATGTTGTTTTTCTCTGTTTAATAATTGTCTAGATGATATGCTAAACAAAAGCACACAAAAAAGGCTTTCCTCCAAACAGGGGAAATAGGCTGCTGCTTATTGAGTATTTTATTAGTCAGCCTAGCCGTGAAGCACAAACTGTGGTGTCTTCCCAAGCGCCAGGAAACTTGTTCAGTCCATTCATAATTTCTCTTTGATACAGCAGTGTGTGCCAAATATGTAGAACCCAAAAGGGTTCCTATCCTCTCACACAGAGCAGATGATGATTAAACAAACTTGGAGTGCTTAAGCCAGCACAAACCCCTCTCTCCCCATCTTCACTACATCAAGTGCACTGAGCAGATCTTCGCTAATGGTAGATCCAATTCTAGTTTTTTATGAACAGCCAACCTCCCTGAGGCCTTGAGATTTGCATCACAGAGTACAAAAAACCTTTAACATCCCTTCAAAACATTAGATTAGCAGGAGGAGCAGAGAAACTCTTCCAGTAGGCTTTTCAGAGCAACTACAAAAACCACTGCACCTCCAGTGCAGCATTTGAGCACTCCTCCGTGTCTATTCAGTTACTAAATGACAGACAGCATCAGCCAGCCAGATACCACCAGCACACAGATCCACTGGTGTAATGACCCTCAGCTTTTACATGGGATGGAGCAGCCTTGCTGAAGCAGCAAGTGCTGAAGCAGCAAGTATCAGAGGAGAAAAAACACTCTCTTCTGTGACTGTGGATAGCCCTAAACTGTAGAAATGCAAGCCATGACGTGCAACAATGAAGTCTGTTCAGAGGGAGTTTTCTTTAGTATTGCAAGATGGCAAGGCTCCAGAACATATCAAAACACTCCTCGGCAGAGCTCTGGCCTCCGGAGGCAGCAGGGGTGTAACACATCCAATCTGAGCTCATCCTATCTGATGAGGGGTCACTGCTATTGAAAGTGGATTCTTTGTGGCTTTGCCGTATGCCCTACACAACGTGAATGGAGCTAGAAGCTCTTTAGGATCACCACAGCACACCCCATAGCAGAGAGAAGCAATCTTCATCACCCAGCACACATGGGATGAGCTTGGAAGGTTTATGCCATGAGTTCTGGACTGCTCTGCGTTCCAGTTCACAAGCGTTCGCGCTTCAGCTCAGATAAAGTTACTGCCAGTTATCAACAAGTTACCTGGCAACAAGGCAGCAATTTCAAAGCTGTTGGTCCAGCAACTGTCACCAATCCAGCAAACAAGACCATCTCAGATTTTCCCCTTTCTCCCAATCTATTAACACACAGATGGTGGATATTCTGGGCTCGGGGCATTGTCTGTTCTTCTGACAGCAATGTCATATTCTTAACTCACTTCATATCAAACACACAGATGTGCTTTACTATCACAGTGCCTTTTTTAATAAAACTAGCCCCTTTCTGCTGGTTTTCTTAGAAGTTCCCCCCCCAAAAAAAAAATTTCAGGACAAGCTGAAATTTCACCTGCTGACAAGGAGGGTCAGAAGGGGGAAGAAAGATTAAAAATGTAACAATCACGCCAAATTAAAGTTAAACAAATTGTTATTTATCCATACCTATGTTTATGATTGCAGAATCAAACTAACGTTGGAAATACTCATATTCTGTGGCATTAAACACCTTGAAAATGTCTTCTATCCAAACTGACCAGCACATACTACGTCAGCACATGCAGTTCTGCTTTCACTCAAGTACACTTCATCGTAACTCTCAGATTAACTTGACAGCTGAACACATCCCCATAGTGAGGAGTTTCAAGTATCTCCAGACTTGCACACTTCTCCCTTTCACAACTTGTTGGTACTGTATCAGGCAGGAACCTGATCCATCCCAAGCAGAGAAAGAACAATGGCTTCGTGTAGCCCAGCAAACGAATACTGCGGTAGTCATCCACTCCCCACCAGGTAGTCATCCACTCCCCACCAGCGGCAGCAGCAGACAAGGAATACCAACAAGGAAGAAACTGTGAGGTCACAGCGTGTACCTGCAGAGAGCATTTAAAGGCTCTGAGGCATTAAGAGTAAATGCAGCCTGCAGGGAGAGGTTTGCCAGAGTATTTTTTCCATGTATTTAGTATTTTAAGTTTCCCTTTAGAGTCTCAAGAGGTTAAATCATTGTTTACAAATGCACTTCTCCTTGTTTATAAGGATACTGAAAAGACATTTTAAGTGCTCTGTCCTTTATAAATGGTGACAAGCACAGGCCTGACTGCAGAGTCCGCGTCCTGGAGGAGCAGCGCAGTTCAGTTTTGTGTTACGAAAACAACTGCCTTTGATGCGGTCTTGTCAACTCGGCTCTCATCCGACTCTTATTAAGAAGTTGGGCAGAGAATTCAAAGGCTTCAAAACTAGGTGTCCTGTCAGGATGAGTCCCGCAGATACTCAAACAGCTGCCATGAACACTGCAAAATCTCCAAGTACAGATAAAGCTTGATAAATACCTTGACACTGATGAAGGCTGCAATATGCTGTCAAGGAGAAGAGCCAAAACAAACCATGATCTGGCAGACAACTGTGGTTTCACAACATCCACGGGTAAGCAAAACTGCTTGAAGATGCCACCATGCAAGATATTTGGGCATCCCAAGACACATCAGGTTAGACCCAGAAAGTCAATACCACTTGAAATCAGGTCCTGCATCACAGAAAAAAAGATGCTTTTAATAAACAAGAAGCCAAACTGTAGCTGCAACTACTATAGAGACAAGTGATAGTGACACAACCAACAACAAGTGATTTGAAGTTTGAATCCCTCAGTTGCATAGCATCCGGACATTGCAACTTATAAAGAGAAAAGGGTAAGTGAAGAGAGGAGATTAAATTGCATTTCCAATCAACGTTTTGGCTCAGGCTACAAAGAAAATGCACACTGGAACAAACATGGGACAGCTCAACCAAGTTTGAGAATTAAAACAGAGCACTCCAGTTTAGTTTCTTCTGCATGACTGAAAGCTGGGAGCTAGGTTAAGTGCCAGAGCACTGAAGTGTAAGCAAGGCTTCTAATAATAGCAGCTTTTGTGGTCTTCTACTACAGACTCATTTCTTCTGCATGTAAAACTGTCAAGATACATCCACATGCTGTTCAGACAAGCATTTGCCACAAACCTTGAAAACAAAGACCCAGCCTCCACTACTAACACAGCTTTTTCATATTCACGAAAACACAGAACACACAGGGAGGGAGGGTTATCTTCTTCGGCTGTGTCCCGGGTTTGAGTCAGTGGCTCCCTCGCCCCCGCATTTTGAAAGATCAAAAGAGAGTAACTGTCCTTAAGAAATTCATTACACTAAGCAGCTACTCCCAGTCGTTGCTATAGTTCTGCTTTGAAGGAAGTAAACCCTGACGGACTCACAGTAACTCAAACAGGTAACTGGCCAACTGAGAACTTTTGGGTTTGCTTTTAAAAAAGTAAAGCATGCTTTACTTTCAATGTGATTTTCTCCAAACTGATTCTGTTTCTTTGGAACCTACATCCAGAGGAAAAAAAAAAGGCTTTTAACGCACGTAACAACTCTGCATTTAATATCAAAGACTAAACTCTTTGAGATTAAATTAAATTAACCTCCTTC
The DNA here is from genome assembly GCA_013400115.1 of Rhinopomastus cyanomelas. Taxonomy (NCBI): domain Eukaryota; kingdom Metazoa; phylum Chordata; class Aves; order Bucerotiformes; family Rhinopomastidae; genus Rhinopomastus; species Rhinopomastus cyanomelas. Next base: position 191,082 of record VXBP01004728.1, read on the forward strand.
CAGTTTCTAGCAGCAAATGCTTCTGCCTCCCATGGGACACCTCACTGTAACACTGCTGCTGCACAACAAACCAGCCATTAAGCCCAGTACCATCCTCTCCTTCACTTCTTACACACACTGCACACCAAAGCAGGTCACAAATGTGATGCTCCAGTCCCTTATAAATAGCTTTCCAGTGGATGCACTACAGAAGGCATCACCATGAAGAAAGACAAACAACAAACAAAACCCACAACAGAAGTCAAACAACTCTTCCAAGTGCTACAGGGCACTTACCTTTAATCTTTTGCTTCTCAACTTCACAGCAAATAACATCAACGTTTCAGAACTGGCTCTTTAACATCAGGTAAGTAAAGCTGGCTTTGCAGAGAACCAACAGCAGCTATTGTAGTTTTAAAATATTAATAACTCACTAAATAGTTTTCAAAGGAAGACAGTTAAATGAAATTCACACAATATTTTTCCTTTGTGCAAAGGCCATGAGTCTTTCCTACCACCTCCCAGAAGAGCAGATGTCTATCACTTATCTTGATCACCTAACAGGCACTAACAATGTCATTTGACATCTGAAAGGCATATTTAGCAAACATCCAGAGACTTGTAATAATGCTAATTATGAAACAGAACAGACAGTGACAGGTCCACAGGGGCCACTTCAGTCTGCTGAGCAGATTTTTCTTGAGGCACTCTTACTGGTTATGTGAGGCCCCAGAAGAACTTACCTAAAAACTTAACCCCCCCTTCTGCTGCACCTCCTAATTTTAATGGGAAGCAGGAGAGGCACCAGCTTACACATAACTTCCATTCAAATGCCCCATCTGAACGGCTACAGAACAGGCATTCTGCTTAACTGCAGAGCGTAAACACAGTCCTTCACTGATTTATTTGTTCTTTAGAGTTGGCTTTTTTAAAATCCTTCTTTCCAAAGCCAGCATATTCACCAATGCCAGATGTTTGAAGGCATCAGCAAGTGACAGGACTGCAGCCTGTGTGTTCTTGAGCAGGTGTCTTCCCCATTTGCTGCTGGCCTGAAGTCCTTATAGCACAGAAAATAAGAAATACACCCTTTCCTCTGCTTTGTCTTCCACAGAGACAACAGCACTCTAAAAATGCCTCCTAACCCCATGTCTCTGGCTTCCTCGGGTCCAGGGACCCACTCAGCAGGGTAAACACCATCAATCTTAGCCAGGAGGAGTGGCTCCACACCCAGTTCTGGGCCCAAGTGCATCACATTTGCCAGACACCAGCTGGAGCAGACCTCTACAATGCCAACCCCTCTTTGTGTTCAGAAGTAAGCACGACTCTGCATTTGGATACAGAATCTCCCACACATGGCCGAGACTGGGCCATTCATTCAAACAGACTCGTACCACTTCACAGGGTACCTGAAGTACCTACCTCAGCTGAAAACAGTGACAAAACTCCTTACAGGTCTCATGTGTCATTAAAAAAAAGGGCTCAAAGCAGTGAGAGGTCGGCACAGACCTCGGTAAAGCAAAAACGCTCAGCGGCTTCTCAGCACCGTTTGTCTCGTTGTGCAGCTGCAACTTAAGGCCACCAGAACACACGTGGTAGGTGCCACACTGCCCTTGCCAGTGCAGCAGCAGATCAGGAGACTCTGTGTGCCACAGCCCACCCAATGCACAGGGAGAGGGAAAACATCTTCTGAGGAGTGCATGAGACCAGCAAAGCACACCAGTTAGAAAGAGTTTATCTGCTGGAGCTTCTGACATCTTCTTGCTCCTGAGAAAGCTGACATTCTCTGTGAATAGTCTTGGAATTTGAAACTCAAGATCAGGCCTAAGCCAAGCTGTTAAATGAAGATCTCTAGAAAGCATTAATCAAAGGAAAGCAGTCAGTCAGCAGCACTTTAACACACCAAATGGACAAGGCTAACAGAATAAAAAGTGTTGTAGAACTCAGTGGGCTGTTGTGTCAGGACAGACAGATGACTTTTTTGACTTGAGGGTGTGCTCATTTGAGCATTTCCAGCATGTTGTTCTTCACTTTGCTAAAGACTGGATTACTAGCTCACTAAAACTACCCCGTGAAATCATTCCCTACCAAGCAGAATGGGACACTGCTACTTGCTAAACTTTATCTGCTGCTTGAGTACTGCTGCAGGTCTGGAACAGCCCAGATCCTGAGCTTCAAATTTGAGCATCCCTTTGCAGTCAAGAGCTCCACACTACAGAGGCAGGAGTTGTTTATTGCTTTAGAAATGACTGGTTATCAGTAAGTCCTTCCCTGACCCACCGGCAGCATCAGCTTTTGCATCAGCCTGAAGACAAACTGATCTCTTTTCCAGATGTTAGAAACACAGCCCCAGGCACCAAACTGCTCACACATTGGTGAGAAAAACCCAAACTCTCTGGCAGGCAGCTAAATCCCTTTAAACACCTCACAAAAGCTCTGCTGTGTGTACTTGTTCTCCACAAACACTGGGCAGCCAAGGAGGAGGAGGAGGAGAGGACAGGTCCAAAGAAATGCCATGTAAGGCGTGAAGGACGTACAAGATGTAAAGCAAAAGATGTAAGGTGCAACGAATTACCTCTGAACCCACTTAAGTGAGTTTAAGTGGGCAGGGTAGGATTCATGGCGATACAAACCCTCTAAAAAATTCAGTTAATAGTTTTACACTTATGTCTGCACACCCTCACTTTAATGGAAATGCTATGGGTTATAAGTTTCTTGCTGAAACCGTAGGAGCCACACAGTCGCAACTGTTTTCAGAATAGTATCTTGGCATCTCTTCTTCTAGTGAAGGACACTTCAAGCCTATTCAGAAACACGAAGCAATCTACTAAGTATTTAGTGGCCACAACTGCAGGAAATATAGGTAGCAGAAATACAGCCATGCCCACACTGCAGCATCTGCTCCAACAGCACTTCTCATCCACATACTCCAGATGTGGCCATAACACCCATGCAGAGACTAGCCAAGCAACAGTCACGCTCTGTTCACTATCAACCTCAAGTTTTTCATGTGAATGGTAGGGATGTTTGCTTGCAGGCACCATGTATACTGTTGGAGTGATCACTGGCATTTTTGAAGGTTGAGAGACCAGCTGACACCAAAACAGATCCTTTCATGAATATATTTTTTTCTGAACGGGTATCAAAGTGATTTTTAGTTCCTTAGAAAAAACATGGACCCCAAAGACTGACACATCAGCAGAGGAAACACAGCAAAGCTTCTTCAAGTTCTCCCTGCCAGTTTGCCTCAGGCCTCCTCCAAAACTCTGTGTTATCCAAGTGTTGAAGATATCGGGGCAGCCGCTCCTACACAGACACCTCAAGTACCACCACCTACAGATCTCAGACATTCTCTACAGCACGGCAAAGGGTTAGGTTAACCACCCTCAGGTCTTCCAGCTTTCTTCTTCCATCATCACCCTAAGTGACAAAACAAGCAACAGCCCTTGCACAGGTTGTTGCAGCTTAGAATCATAGAATCATTACGGATTGGAAGGGACCTCGAAAGATCATCCAGTCTAATCTGCCTGCAACAGCAGGATCACCTAGACCAAGTCACACAGAAACACATTCAGGTGGGCCTTGAACATCTCCACTGATGGAGACTCCACAACCTCCCTGGGCAGCCTCTTCCAGTGCTCTGTCACTCTCACTGTGAAGAAGTTCCTTCTCAGGTTGATGTGGAACCTTCCATGTTCCAGCTTGCAACCACTGCCCCTCGTCCTATCACTACATGACACTGAGAAGAGCCCTGCTCCATCCTCCTGACACCCACCCCTCAAATATTTGTAGACATTAATGAGGTCACCCCTCAGTCTCCTCCAAGCTAAAGAGACCCAGCTCCCTCAGACTCTCCTCGTAAGGGAGGTGCTCCACCTCCTTCATCATCTTTGTTGCCCTACACTGGACCATCTCCAGCAGCTCCACATCTCTCTTGAACTGAGGAGCCCACAACTGGACACAATACTCCAGGTGTGGTCTCACCAGGGCAGAGTAGAGGGGGAGAAGAACTTCTCTTGATCTGCTAACTACCCCCTTTCGGATCCAGCCCAGGATGCTGTTGGCCCTCTTGGCCACAAGAGCACATTGCTGGCTCACAGTCATCCTGCTGTCCACCAGGACCCCCACGTCCCTCTTGCTTTAAAGACTTCCCACAAACTCTCCTAGAAGCAGCAATAGTGCCTTGCCACTGTGAAGCCAGACGCCACAGCTGGGAATAACTGGAAGTGAAGTACAGGGCTGCATGGAATTAAGGCTGTGACCAGGCACTGTCGAGGGCCAAGAGTGCTCATTGCCGTGAAGGCAGCCTTAGCGTACTCACACCAGGTTTAACTGAACCAGTGGGTAAGCTTTAGCTTTAGCAGAGCACACAAGAGAAGCACTTCAAAGCGAAGGCAGAAATCAGTAGCAGCAAGACAATTTTATCTGTGTGGCACTGAGCTGGCCAGCATCAGCTCAAGGACTAGCATTCCCAAGTGTGGTATCAACACAAGGCAGCAGCCAACAGCTGGAGGTCCGTCTGTTATACGCACTGTCTAGCTGAAGTATGGGGCAAAGACTTCATCATCCATTGACCAGGATACAGAACACCGGCACCAGGGAGAACTGGATGAGCATCTCTCCTCTAATGCACTCAGGACACTACTGATGCCCTTAATCAACACTCTTACTGTGGCTGACACTGACCTGCAACAGTCTGTGTGCAAGTAATTCCTTACAAAACCATTTCGAATTCCAGATTGAAGACAGTCAAGTGTCCAAATTCAGCCGGAGAATAAACTCACGCTACCAACAACAAAACACATACAGCTGCGCTCAGCCCTCTTCCAAAACATGACTCCAATTCCAGGAGTTTTACAATGAGGCGCTTCTCCAGTGAACCAGCACTAAGTTTTTAAAGGCAATTAATGATTCTTTTCGTTGCTCATAACATCCCCAAATCAGTAATTTAGCCTGGTTTCAAAAGAAGGGTCTCTCAAGCCAATAACACACCGACAAAGGCACAACTGCGCAGAATGAGAAGCACACCGATGTTGCCTGCTACCACCCGTAGCTAGTATTACACGCTAAACTTTTAAGAACCTCAATAACCTCCATTTTAAGAGTCTTGATACCATTTTTTGGTGCTGCTACTATACCAAGTACCCACCAGCAATCCAGTTTTATGCGGCCAGAAATCATGAGAAGGCGACTCTTCAGCAAGTTTTTATTGAACAAATTCAAGTTAGCAACCTTCTTTCAACTGGAAAAAGGCTTCTCCGTTGCATTACCTCTCTCAAGGTATGCCTGCTAAAGCACAGATAGGAACTGATCTTACAGCACAAATCAAAGCCAAGTTCCACCAATAACCCGGGTTGTTCATGGTCATTCCCATCACAAACTGATCAAACAGCCATCACAAACAGCCAAACTGATCAGGACAACCCCACCACTGTGAAGAATACCTAGATTCATGCTTCCAAATTGGACCTGTCCTTGTCTTCTGAAGTAATGTTATCTTATAATCAATGAGAATTTCACTTTAACAAAGAGATTAGCTACACAAATACACCAGAAACCTGATATCAGACACAGACATACCAGAAAATTACATGATCTGAAATGTCAGCTACCGTCTGAATATCAGAGTTAATTTTAGTAGCCACTTACGTCAGCTTCCTCAGATACAGTTTACAGTACCATGAATTCAGATCATTCTTGATCGCTTCCTGCCCAGTGCAGAGGGACAAGTATTCTCTCAAACCTACCAACATCCTTCAGTAAAGCACAGGGTGGCATTTTCCTCATTCTGGGAGACCTGGTCTACCAATTTCATCCATAAACTTCACTTGGGTCCGTTAAGTGAAAGTGAATGCAAAATGTAAAAGCCAACGCTGTATTTTTAGAGGTTTTTTTTTTCCCTTTGAGCAGCAAATTTATGTACCTATTGTTTGTGAGGAAACACCTCCCCCCCACCAATTCCAGTCTGCAAGCAAATCTGCTTTCAGACATTGAGACAGTGCCCTCATTTTAACTTAAGCTTAATGCTACTTCATCAATGCCCACAATCTCAATCAAGCTAAAAAACCCTCAAACACTCAGATGCCTGCCAGTATTCAATGTATTCCACAACATCCATGTGGTTGCATGGTGAAAAAAAGCCCTCCAAACCTAAACGACAAGAAACTCCAAATATCTAACAGATAACATTAGTACAGGCACATTATATGCAGCATCAAGCACACACAGAGCTCCGTTACAGCATAAATGGCCTTAATTCCTCCCAAACTGTGGAGAGTGGAAAGCTGCACACCACCACGTGAATCTCAGCTCAGTGCTGAGACCTTGGATTTGCCTTGAGGATGTGTCTCACGACTGCTTTGTTTGCACACAGCAAACTGTACTGTCCTGCCTGCTACCGCAAGCCTCAACCACTGCTTCCCCGCTCAAAACCACGTGTCTTCACATATTTTTGTTGTTGCTAACTTCATTGGATTATGATTTCACAGTTCAACAGCTGGGGCAACAGGACACCAAGCAACATGTCACATGATTCTGAATCACTTTTTTCCCCAGCTCTGAGCTCTCCTTAGGTACTTGAGAGGCCAGGCTATCAGCTCAGAGACCAAGAACTCTCGTGAATAAAAAGCTTAAGAGTTTCAGCACCTGTAGGACTAGACTCTCAGACTGTAAATCTTGCAGCTGTGAGAAGAGAGGGAGAAAAACTATCCCTGTCCTCAAACACGGTCCACTTTGCCTGCAGACTTCATGTACATTCACACTGTGCAGTGGGTAAGAGATACTAGAAAAAACCTTCAGCCTCTAATTATGACCAAGTGGAAATTCCTCATGGAGATCACCAGTCTCAGGAAAGACGCTACATTGCATCGGCACCTCTGGTTCTAAAAGCTGAGGCACAGGTCAGCTGTCTTCAGCTCCTACATCACCTCAGACCTGAGCTACGCGCTCCACTTTCCCAGCAGGTCACTGGAACTCGCACACATGACCCATGTACCCCATCCAACTTTTTCAGAAGGCACTCTCTTTTAAACTTTCCTAAGCAAGTCCAGAAGCAGAGTAGGGGCAACAGCACAGAATGGCAGCAGGCAAGCTCTAGAAAAGAGCAACGTGAAAACACACCACTGTAGTTAAGCAGTATCTCTTGTAGTTTGAAGACAAAACTTATAGTCTCTCCTATGTATTTAGAAAAGACTAAGTGTCCACTATGAGCACAATGATATGAAATCCTACAGGTTAGGTGCTTTGCCCATGACATGGTTGGACACATACAGAAGAGACCATTTTAACAGTCAGTCCTCAGTGTTTTCACTGAGGCTGGTTTCTACCGCACAGCATTCAAATCTGGCGAAAGATGTGTAAAAGAAAACAGCAGAACAGTTACTCCTCTCCCTAAGGAGTCTAAATATACACACCAGTGTGGATACAGAAATTCTATTTAGAGCAGCTGAATTCACTCTTGTGGCTTTCCAGGAGCAGCCAACAAGCATCTGAGTCTGCAGAATTGCTTAGATGTCACCACCCCAGTTTCAAGGCGAGTTTTATTACAGCAGAGAAACAGTGATGGCCATCAGGAATGTTACCCAGGAAGTGCACTATTTGTGAGAATTTGCAGTCATTCCCCGGGACTTAAGTAGAGAAAGAGACCAGAACAACCAACCACTTTTAATACCCAAGATCAGGTACAGAACATGTGTTTATCTTCAAGGTGAGCACACAAGTATTTTTCCTTCAACTCAAGGTTTATATTGTAGCATTAAAAACACTTATTCATAACAAATTACTTGTTGGCAGCTCTTTAAAATAAAGTTACTTGTTTAAGCAAGTTTTACACCCAAAAACATTCCTCCAATTTCAGCAAATCCCTTCACATGCACACCCCATAACACCATCAGAAGAAGAGCTCTAATTACATTTATCTCTGAGTGCTATCACACCATTCAAACACAATTTCTTCTTTAAAAAAGGAAGGGGGGAAGGAGTGGAAGCTAGAGGCAGGGAAGCCGGCCCTGGCTGTAAGGGACAGAGGAGGTAGCCGTACTGTAATTTCATAAAGGCAGCATTGGCTCAAAGCACTTTCACACAAACACAATTTCCTTTCCACTTCCTCTAACAGGATTCTTTCTGAGCTACCACTCCCTGCTCTAGCTGAAACGTTACAGTACTGATGAATGGGCAAAAAACTCACCTGATAGTAAGTCTTAATGTTTCTGACTAAGATGGTCAGGTTTTGAACCCGGAGGTATGTGTCATTATTCACATGCTTGTTGACACGCTGGTTGGTCGGTCGAGGATCTCTATAAAAGTGTAAAAAAAAAAATACAAAAGCACAATTAATTTACTGATATAATCACAGAACCATTTGGGTTGGAAGGGAACTTAAAGACCAGTAGTTCCAACCCCCATGGAACGCTTTCCACAAAATCAGGTTACTCAAAGCCTTTGAAACTGGCCAGCTCAGTACTGAGATTTAGCATCTCAATAATACATCATCAACAAATCCCTCAAAAACCTTACTCACTAAATACACTGATATAATTATACAGGATACATATACATTAATGACTGAACAAGCTCATTACCCCATGCACAAGTTGGAAACGTTTCTGCATGCCAAAGTAAGCTCCTTCACATTAGCCCACACAATTCCGGGCAACTTCCCTCCCTATTCATTTTTGCCTGAAGTTAAGAAGTGTTTTTATCTTGTGCACACCAGATCAAAGCAGTCCCTGATAACACGTGGTTCAAACACCGTGAATCCTAGAACACATTGCCCTGCCTTGGCTTTGCAGTTCTGCAGCAAGAGGAGGGTGCTAACACTCACTGTGCAAACTGCAAAGCCCAGATGGACTGTACACTGAAAAGATGGGGAAAGGAGCACTGTGCCTCTGCGATGTCCGCTCTCTCGCTCTCTCTCTTATACCCACTGTGACATAAAAGAAAACAAACAAACCAACAAAAACAGCTGTACTGGATTCTCATTCTACCCGGCTTCAAGACACAAACACAGGAAAAAAAAGCTGATGGAAAGATTTTTACAGAAGTGTAGTATTTTTGTTTAGAACTTAAACGAAAAAACCAAAAATGTACCTGAAGCAATTTTATCCCTAAATTCAAAAACACTGGGCAAAAAGATGCAAATAATTTCACATGCATGTGTGCATTCAGATTCTGTGTGTATCCCTCAACACACTGGGGAAAAGAAAGGAACCTGAAGACCTTTGTCTGCCAAAGAGCACAGATCAAAGCCTTACGTTTCCCCTGCAAGAGAGACTTATCAGCAAACTCCTACCAAATCCAAACACCTGTCGCCCAGAGCTCAGCTTTGGCTGCTTTAATTAAGCCATTCACAGCTCTTCTAGGGCCAAATACTAAACTCAAGCATTGAGTTTATTCATTCAAGTAAGAGAGGAACTGAACTAGTATTTATTTTTAAAAAAAATATATCTGCCAAAGTTTACAGAGACATGTCAGTGTTTTTGCTGTGTTTTTTTAACACAGGGTGACCCTCCAAAGCACCCCTCTAGTGAAAGCAATGCTATGTCTATAAATATAACACAACACCGATATTCCAGAGATGAGAGAAATTCACCTTGGCAGCAGCAATCATCAGCCACAGCATTCAGGAGTCAGCGTTTAAGCAAACTTCAGATGACCAACCCTGCCACTGTCATAAACTAGCAAGACCCTAAGCAGCCTTCAGAGCAGCAAAGCACCGATTGGCACACCTGTTACTTTTAAGAACATATACCTAAGAAAGACAGCTATAATAAGCTTTTAAAGTAAAATCAGTAATAGGTCTCCAGTTTTACTGATGCAGAAGCCAAACTCAAACACGCGTTGACACTACTGGACACAGCAAACTGGAGAAGCATTAACAGCATCTGTGCACTCCTTAGGTATCTCTGGGACATGGATGAGGCGAGACAGAGGAGCCAGGAGAGACAACAAACAGGACTGCCACTGCAGGAGCAGACACAGAGCCACCCTTCCCTTCTGCCCCATAATGGGGCAAAAATGCACCCACTGGCCACAACAAAGGAGAGGCGATTTCTTCAACCATTGTAGGCAGTGTATCTGCAGGACTAGAAGAGTTTTCTGAAGCACCTAAGACAGAAAAACTCGTTCCAAGATAATACCTGCTCGTATTTTACCACAGAGGAGCCAGTGATCTGTTACAAAACCAGAAACATTAGCACCAATGGGCCCTCAGAAGCAGCTCTGAAGCTTTTATCCTATCATCTTCATTAAGGTTAATGGATTGCCCCAAAAGCCTTAATGCCACTGACCTGGGCCAGTCCTCTTAACCCAGAGCCAAGCTGCAGCAAAGCATCAAGCTGGCAGTCCTGCCTCCTCCTCAAACAGAGGAGTTAAAGACTTCTGGAAACAGAACATAGCTTGAAAAAACATGGTTTGGATTTCTGAATACCTTGTGTAACAAACAACATGCAGCATGTCAGCTCAATTCAGAGAGGACCCCTTTGCACAAGAGGTGAAAGGCCAGAACAGCCTACACTTCCAGCTACTACATACCTTACTGCCTCTACAGAGAAGGCTCAACTTCTCAACAAGAAACATCCTGTTTCTTCATTTGTTACCATATTCTTTTCTTAATCTTGGATCATACACGATCAAGTACTAATCATAGTTGTCCTAGCTCCACACCTGAGAACTTGGGGGAGCTGCAGAAAGTTGCTCCTGGGGGCAGCAGAAGGTTCCCCAAAAATGACAAACTTACTCTTTTCTATTTACCTGGAAAGCTTGACTTTATCCAGCTGGCAAAATGCTTTTGAACCCAACAATCAGAGATGAACACTTGCAAGAGTCAAGGGTTCGACCTGTGTTTATTTAGAATCTATTTGCCGCATTTGTCAAACGTTTTCTGCATCAGAGTGTATGTCTAGAATAACTGCATGGCATCACATAAAGTCAGCTGGACCCCTCCTGCTGCTGCCTCTTCCACATCACTCACATGGCTCCTGAGACGTCTCAGGGATGTGGATAAGACAGAAGAGCCAGCAGACAGGCTGACCCAGAGCTAACTTCTTCCTCTTCCCAAAAGGAAAGTACAGAGCTGCCCAGAGGCAGGTGGTCCTTGTCACAACATACCAGACACTGGGTAGACCTGAGGTTACCCATCTTCAGAGAGAGAGCAAGCTGCCAGAACCCCCCCAGCAGACACACTTCACTTACCCACCTCAAAATAAGTGAAATTAAAAGGCTGAAAACCTAGAGAGATCAAAGTACGCAAACCTGCAACCTGAACAGCCTGATCTGAGCATGGAAATGCAGGCAGGGAAGTGCCTGAGTAAAGTTACACCACGAGGCAAATTCTGTGTTCAAAGACATTTCTGCCCTAAAGAAAACAGAGCTGTTGGTACTACTCTACACATTATAGCACCTGTTCAGTTGGTGACACTTGATTATGAGTGTTTTTACAGAAATAAATGATTTCTTAGTATCATACTGAAAATTAAAAGGACTTTTTGCAACACTAATCAGGTAACCCAAACAAATTCCCAGCTGAAAAATGCCTGAACACCACCTTAATGACATGCTTGTCCAGTCCTCTGATGTTTGGTCTTCCCTTCACATAAAAATTCTCTTTTAAAACACACTCACTCCTCAAGATCAAAGACATTCTCTAAATAAAACTGAGATGGCATGATTGAGGTGTAACCGAGGTACTTCACAAGGCTGTAGAAAACAGCCAAGTCAAATGAACAGAAGTCTCAAACCTCAGTATATATCCAGGTATTTTAAAGAAGACCTCCAGACTTGAACGTGCAACCCCTCAGACTAAAGAATTTTTTTAAATTTCATTTTAAAATTCAAAATTACAATCCTATTCAAATACTTTTGGACAAGTAATTCTGGCAAGTAATGGGTAAGAAGTCCACAGGCTGGGCCCAAGGGTCCAGAAGAAATGAGCATCCCGCAACACCCTGCTGTGCAGGTAACTCACTAGCTGAAAACACCCTGATCCTAGACCACTCTAAATCTCCTACCAGCCAACTTTGTGTATCACCTAGTGGGATGAAACCATGAAGGCTGGCAGCATTTCTAAACTGCCTGGAAAAAGAATAGAAACATGCACCTCTACATGAGATTTTAAATTAAACGGATGTGAATCTTCAACCTTCTGGCACTGGTGCCATTTGCCACAAACCACAAGCAGTGGGTACTCACAACGTGCCTGTTCCTGTCTGAATCAAAGAAGCCAGACTGACAGCAGCACAAACCCTGACAGCTGCAATTGAAATGGAAAAACCTATTACTGTGCATTTTAATGACGTGGGCTTAGTGTAAGTACTTTTATCAGCTGGACCACACATACACACTCTAGTTTCCTGAATGTTCAAACTGAAAAGTAGAGACTATTATCAATTAGAAGAAGCAGAGTAAGTCAATATGAAAACGCTAAGTTCCTCTGTGTGTAACCCCCAAGCCATTTCCCAAATGAAACTTTTAAGGAGTTAGAGCAAATATCTGCTTAATTTTGTAGGTAGTATGCCCCAGCTGTGACTGTAACACTGGAGGCAGCCCATGTGGTGCCACCACGTGCTAGTTTCGTACCAGGAAGTGACACACAGCCACCTGAAAAAAGTTCTTCAAAAGATGTCTGCAGAGCAGCTCAATACACACACATTCTCCTGAAACACAGCAGCTCCAAATGAAGATTAATCTACATGTTTTTGTCCACAGAGTATTCAGCCAGTACTGCAAAACTCTGCACGACCATCATGTGTGATCAGGTTGGGGCAGATGTTTGGACAGAACACTGGAAAAGGAAGCCAGCCATTTAGAGAAAAATTACTTTAAAACAACCATTTGCTTTAAAATACAGGTGAGGAACACCAAAGACTGCTGTGTGTCTCCTCCTAGTCGGTACAACTTGTTATGCACTTAGGTACCACTACTGGGAACTAAGCAAAACCCCACTTATTCTGAAAGGGTCTTGCGTTGTTAGGGATCATCAGTAAGCTGCTGTGCCGTGATGTCTGCCACCACCCTCATGCCATGGCTACATGTTCAGCTGTGCCCAAGAAAACTGCGTGTCACTCAGGGCCAGCGTTCCCCGGGGACAGCTCACCTCTGAAGAGGAGAGAGCAAAGGCATAGCTCTACCTTCACCTCCTGTCAAGCAGCCAGCAGGGACCAGGCAAAGTGAGGGATGTCACATCTCTCTGGAGACACAGCTGCCGTGCTGATATGAACCTACCCCTTAAACAACGTTAACAGTACAACATCAAGGAGTGGGTGGAGAAGATCCCAACTGCAAGTTGCCAGACAGCATCTGGGCAAAATCCAAGCTATTACAACAGAAACTACAGGCTGACTGACCTCATACAGCCCACTCACACCTCAAACAGACAAAGCTTTGCTCTTTTTTTTTTAACTCAGCAGTTTCCACTCAACAGGCATATCTGGACATCTTCACAGATCCTCCTGACTTTCAGGCCATGGGTTAGACTTCAAATTTGCTTGGCTGCAGGACAAAAACGTTCTAGTTTTAATAATGAAATTCCAAATAATTAGGCTTGTGAAATCTTCACCAAAAGGAACCTGTTGTCCGCAGCAAAGCTCTGTATCACACCTGCTGTTTAGATGCAAACTCAAGGTGCCTGTGTTATTTGTTTTTCAGCAAGCAGGGTATTTAACCTTAAAAAACTGGAAGCGAAATAACACAGAGGTGAGGAGACAGGTATTCACATCAGGAGCCCAGCTCTTCCACACCACTACTCACACAGACAGACATCTGTGCTTTCAGGCAGTCAACACTCCCGGAGCACGGCAAATTGAATTCTAGCAGATTTATCAAACTCTCGTTAATACAACTTCAGCAAAAAGATATCTCAGACCAACACGAAGAGTCATCTTCAGGAATTGAAAAAATGGTGAACAAGCATTTTTACAAACACTTTTATTTCTGTATTCTGAAAGCTTTGTGGAGCAGAAACAGGCCTTGCCAGGCTTTCCTGATTTACAGGCGAGCAGTAATTGCACTGCAATTTCTGAAGGTAAAGACAAGGAAAACGCAAAGGTCACAGTTAGCACCTCTGCTCAGTGCCTTGACCAGCTGGGACACTTAAACACAACCAACATCTTTTCTAAATAGTGCCAGGCTCTCTCAATGGAGCTTGAAAGCATTAGAAGCACTAGTCAAAGCTGCCTAAAAAGAGCAGGGAGGGAAGCCCCCCGTTGTGTGCAATGGGAGTTTCTCCTATGCCACGCTGCTTGCGATTCCCCCACGTACACTTTCTGCAACACTGCTGGCAGAGCTCATTTTTGGAAACAACAACAAACTTACTTTCCAGACTGCTTAAGTCAAGTGAATATGCCAGGGCATTTCTCACAAACACATGCTATCTGACAAAGCACCAGCTCATGTCACCACACTCAGCCCATATGCTTACCTTCCTTATTTCTACAAGGTCTTACTGCCCACACCTTGTCCCCAGAGCAGGCGATTTGCTCCACGGATTTTAACAATTTTTTATCTCCTTAAATACGTTTCAGCAGCCAATTACTGAATATTTAGATTAGCACACAGCACTTCTAATACAAAACACTGACAGGAATGCTACAGTTGTTCAAAAGCCACCACCGCATACCCTCAGCCTACTCAGTAACAACCTTCAAGGGAGAGTATTACTTTTTCTTTTTTTCAAGTAATAAGATTCTTTCACACATCAGGTAACAGCAGTACATTGGGTCAGCTAATCCTGCTGAAGACTCATCTGCTGCCATTCCTCGACAGTTTGGCTGCTCAGCTCTGTGCCAAACACGACAGCCACAAATCAAAACCCCATTACCCTTAGCTGGGAAAACTACAAGTCTGGCTCTCTGACTGCTCATACTCAAGGCTTTAAGCCTCTGAAAGTTCTCCGCTACATCTTGGAAATTATGTCTTCTCTTTACATCAGGTTTCCACCCCAGCTAACATTTTAAAGCCCCAAACAGGTTGTCTGTCCCGGACTCCGTTCCAGCCCACGAATCTCTACCGCTTTTAATGTCCAAGCTCCAGTTCACAACTATCAGGGTTAGTAATGTCACAGCAGAAGAATATTTGATTGCCCTTTCGGGCAGAGCAGCCAGTTACCGTAAAGCAGTAAAACCTGCCAACTTCAGCAGGAGGAGTGCATGAGCTGCCAGACATTTTATTTTTCAAGTTACTTTTCAGAATGCAAATCCTTCGTTTAATTGCTTGGACTTGGCCCGATACTGGAAAACAGCGGCTGAGCTTCCATTGATCGCATTCACTCCAAGGAGCGCAGCGTCTAAACACAGTGATTTCCAGTCTCCTGCCCTGAAAGTCACATACTTCTTCCTACAAACGCGAACAGGTACATTTCGGATTATTTAAAGAGAAGCAGAGCCCGAAGAAAGCAGTGAGGATGTGCATGCAGCGACCGGAAGGGTCGTGGTTCAAAAACGTGTAACAGCTCACTCCAATGTCAGGACAGTTTCATTGTTCGGTTTTTTAACAACATCTCCTTAAAGCGCTGCTGGAAAGAGCCACCACTGAAGTAATCTGAGGGTTTTTTCCTAGGTTAGGTATTTAATATCTAAGTTTACAGGGCAGTAGGCACTCTTCAGATCAAATCCCAGTGACGCTTCACATGATAAAGTGCTTTCATTTCCTTATTTGCAGTACCGCGGACCTTCCCCTAAAACGCATATGAACAACTAAAGAAAAAACAGCTTGCTCAGGAAAAAGAAGAACAAAAAAACCACTCGGAACTGGATTAGTTAAGGGGGTTTTCCTCGCTTTTTTTCTGTTACCGTCACAGAACAGCCAAAAGGAAAATAACGCGAATTTCGCCCCCCCCCCATTGCTCACTCCCCCCCCGCAGCTCACTCACATCTGCAGCATGATTTTGTTCAACACGACGCCGTCCACCAGGTCCATGTAGATGCTGAGTTTGTCCTCGTCCCCACTGCCCAGGGCCCCGAAGGTTTTCACCTGCCGGGAGGAAGGACAGCGCGGTTGGGGGGTGGCGGGGAGAGACCAGGAGGTCCCCGATGACCCCCGCAGGGCTGGAGCCACCCCTCCGCTCCCCCGCGCTCACCCAGGTCACCAAGGGGCTCTGCAGGAAGAGCTCCAGGAGCTCGGAGACGGTCACGTCCATGTCTGGCGGCGACAGGAGGCTCCGGGGCGAGGCCAGTGGCTCACTCGGGAAACAAAGGCGCGGAGCCCATGGTCCGTAGCCCGCCGGGCGCTGCTACAGCGGGAACAATGCGCAGCCCATGGCCCCACGCCGGGAGAGACCAGGGCCGCTCGCCGCAGCTACAGCCGCCACGCCAGCGACCCTTGCCGGGCTCGGGAGCCACCCGTCCGCCCGGGCAGCACGAGCCGCGCTGGACGAGGGACCAAAGGGAGCAGCTGATCACGACGTAACCCCCGAGCTGGGGATGCCGACGCAAAGTCCCGCGGGGGAGTTCCAAGCGGCTCCGAAGGGCGGGGCGGCGCGGCGCGGCGCGGCCCCAGCCCGCAAACCCCTGACCCTGCTAAAGCCGCCGGCGCTGCGCTACCTGTGGCGGGGCGCTCCCTCACCCCAGCAATTAGAGCCGGGCCGCGGCCGCGCCGTGACGGGCACTGCCCGCCGCCAATCAACAGCGCGGAGGGGGCCGACGCCGGCCAATGGGCAGCGGCCCTGGGCGGCCGCAGGGCAGGGGTGGGTGGAGTGAGCGACCCGCCGGGTGTCTCAGCGGGGGCGAGCAGAGGGGAGCTCCGAGAGACGCCACCTGTTGCGCGCCCGATCGATGCAGCGCGGCAGCGCTCCTGCCAGCGAGTTACGGTGCGTGCGAGCTCGGGGCGGAGCGGTGAGGCTCTCGGGAGGGTGCGCGGCCAGAACCCGCCGCCGGCACCGCCAGAACGCAGCCCCTGTTACCGAGCGATGTCCTGCGGAGAGAATTTATTCTGTTTTTAGTCAGAAATAAGTCAGTACTGAGCACTCTGGCTGAGCCCTGCGTTACTTATCCTGGTCTCAGATCTTGGCGGTTTAGCAATTTCTTGCTCTCCGAGTGAGTGAACTCGTGAAATGTGGGCTTTCCACGCTCAGACAGATCCCACCCGAAGTCCTGATTATCCCTAAATCTTCCCCACGCGCTTTGAGGGAGCCATCTGTCGCCTTGCCGGGGGAACCCGAGCAGTTTGCCAGCAACCGGGTACCAAGAGAGAGACACTGCTGGTCGTTGCCATGGGCTCTCGCCCTGCTCGATGAGGTGATTTCCTTCATGAGGAGGAACTCCGGGTTTCGGCAGCTCTGAGCGTGTGAGTGAGAACCCCGCGCCGGCTGCAACGGTGTCCACGTGGCCGTTAGTGAGGCAGCGTTTGCTGGTCGCGTCTGACAGACTTCACGGAGCTTCAACTCGGCTCCGTGTGAGGGACCGCTGCTCTCGACTCCGTCTCCGAAGCGCTGTGTCAGCACCCCGCACCCCATGAGATGAGACCCGCGGGGGAGGCACCTGGCTTATTAATCAAGAATAGCCCAAGCCTTGGGCTTGCGATTTGCATTTGGATAGATTCCATTATCACACGAGAGTGGCCCTAAATTAGCGGCTGAACTAGGTATTTGAGGCATGCGGTTCAGTGCTGATCCTCCAGCCCGAAGGCGAGGAAGGAGAGATCCCGGCTGACAGTCGGATCTGGCCCTCGGGAACTGCCGCTGGGCTACCAGCCAGCACAGCTGCTTCGCTGGAGGTTTCTCGAGAGGAGATACCGGGAGGGTACAAATACTTAAATTAACCCTTGGTTGTGCGAGTCGTGCAGTCCAAGGCTTCTGAGCTTGGATAGAAGGAAGGTTTCCAAGGAAACCATCTGTTGTAGCTGGAAGAAATGGGTGGCTCTTGAGTGGAACCACTCCTGCTCGGGCGACGGAGAAGGATGGGTTAATGGTTCTCAGCATCTCACAGAGAGGGACTGTGCTACTTCAGCTTCTTGAAGCCTATGATCTCCTGCTTAATGAACGGATTTAATGAAAACAAAACTTGGCTGCGACTCGCTTGAAGGAGTCCACTTCCACCGCCGGCTGAAATGAAGAGACTCCTGCGGAGTGCGGTCGCGGCGGTGCCGGCAGCGAGATAAACGAAAGGGAGGGCACTTTTACAGCTCCTGGATTTTTTTTATCCGGGAAATCTTCCCGGGGGTGCTCGTAGGTGCCAGACACTCACACGGTGTTCAGGGGTACCGCAGCTGCTACAGGAAATTTGTGGGCCACAGCGGCAGCAGCCGCAGCTGCCGGAGCACAGATGGGAGCGCGGGTGGGGTCGGGACGCAGACGCCTCGCGGGCGTGGCCCGGGCGCCCTCTGCCGGTGTCGCAGCGGGGCGCGTCCCCCCAGGCCGGGCCGGCTCGTGGGGCCGGCTGCGTTCTCCCCTGTGGCGCTGGAAACTAAACAGCGGTGAGAAAACCAGCGCCGCTGGTGTAGCTGACAGCTGCTGTTGAACAACTGCAGCACACGCAACAAGGGCGACTCGGAGTGCTGCGAGGGTCCCCAGCGCTTGGCCGGGCAGTGAAGAGCTGGAGGGCAGTGAGGAACTCACTGGAAACTGCTGAGCCGGGACTCGGCCCAAGCGTCTGGGTTTTCCTGCCATCCTGAGCCTCAGACTGACGCTGCGTGGTGTCAAAATCCCGCCGACCTGAAGAGCAACAAGCCCGGGCTTGTCCTGGGGAGGTCCTGCTGCCTTGGCCAGCAAACACAGCCTGGCCATTAATCCCCAGTTGCCTGGGCTAAGGGTGGCTGTGCCTCTGGCCTGTGAGCCCCAGGTTGGTGCGTGCTGCTTCGTCCACATTCTGCCCCAAGTCGCGTTTCTAGCATGAGCGCTTGTATCGACCCACTTGGTGTTTCACCAGAGGAGTAGCCTGTCAAACCTCACACAGTGCAGCTCAGGTTCTCATTGCTGGCTGTACCCAAAACTGTTGCCCTCCCACAGCAGACAAACCAAATGCCTGTGAACACGTCAGTAAAGTTCAGATTCAGGCACAGACATGCAAATGTGTTTGGAAATTGTGCTTCTTACATTATGAACATTTCTAGTATTTAATGTGTTATTTGCAACAACTTCCCTTCCATTACCATTTGCACATGGTCAGCTTTTAACTGAAATCTAAAAAGTAACAAAGACCAGAATGCTTTAAAACACAAAGGCAGAAGCAACCAAAGGCACTAGGATGTTTAAGGCCTCCCCAGCCCATAGTGTGTATTTCTAAAACACTTCAGAGTCACAAAGCACTGGACTCTCAGCAACACAGACCTCAGAAGGAAATTTCTAAGCGCAGGCTTAGGCATTCCCAAATGTTCCTTCAGGCTCACTGTAAATGGCATGATTCACCTCTCTCAGACTGTCCCCTAGCAACGATTACAACCATCAACAAAGCTCCACCATTCATCTGCTGTCTGAAGTGTAAGTTACTGAGGGATGGGAATAGCAGAATTCTCAAGGTTACAAGAGTTAAACTCACGGTGATCAGGAAAAAGCTTTTTCTCCTTTGCTTGAGACGATGGTTAAGCAGTTTTCTTGTAAATATGACCCTAGTGTTCTTCAACTAACTTTTCAGCCATGAAGGAAGTTTTACTTTAAACAGACTCTGGAGCTGTAAACAACAGGGTGCCAGGAAAAAAGCGTCCAGAAGACAGCTTTGCTCCTCAGTGTCTGAGTCGGAAATGCTGTCTTCAGTTCATTTTGTAAAGAAACTGGTACAGAAATCAGAATGAAAATAAACATAATGGTACGTGCTACCAAAACACAAACAGAAAGACAGAAGTTATTTGCTTTTGTGTCTTAGATAAATACGGAGTGGGGAGGAGCTGGGGAACGCTGGTGATTTAGAGAGTCTGGGTAACTGAAAGCAAACATTTAGAGAGAAAACCCCAGAAAACCCAGCACTAATCTTTGAAATAGGCTGGGATGCTCATCTGAAATTTAAACCAGCTGTGCAGGCTCCTGATAAGATTAACATAACACAAACAGTGACGTTCAAAGATTCAGGCACAACATTTCAAACATCTGAGTCCATAGAAAATAGAGTCCAAGGCAAACGGTAACATTAACACTGAGAAAAAGATACAGGGACAGGAGGAAGGGGCAGAGCTTTATGGCTCTTCACAAGAACCTGAAAGCAAGGAAGGACTACTCACATCACAGGCAATCACAGGGACAATGGTAAAGCCTCCTTGACTAAAACCTTTCAGAGAAGCAACAAGTGCCACAGCAGGGGAAAAGTGTCAAGAGAAAGCTCAGCCATCAGAGTGTGGGAACTACACAAACCAGTAAAGCTGTCATCTGAAGTGGCAGCAGCAGAGAGGAACATGTCTTGTAGGCTTTAAAGGCATAATAGTACCTGGTCTGTTGTGAAGGTGATTACTGAAGAGGCAAGGACCAAAACACAGATATGAAGGCTTGGGGATGTTATCAAAAAGCTGCCCTTCTCATCAAGGCACAGAATGTAACAGTGGCAGATGACAGCCATGCGTCTTCCTCAGTTTCTCTCTCTTTGGCAGGAGATAAAAGCTACACCAGCCGTGTTAACTGCAAATTAGGAGGTGAGAAGAATAACCAATACAACCACACTACGGACTGTTACTGGCCACTCTTAAAGGGAATAAGACAAGTTTAGAAACAACAAAAATGTGTCAAATGGGACACAGAGAACACATCCACAGACAACTTACCTCACTTGTTAGTATCTTCCTCTTCTTGCCAGGTTTTACGCTAGTGCTGTCTGTGAGCCCAAGCAGGAACCCATCTGGTCTGCTTTCACAGCTCAAGTGGACTGGGTCTCTATATCCTCAAGGCAGGGGAACTGCAGTACTATTTGGCAAATACAGTATTGATCCAGTATGCCCCTGTAGCTGTAAAATGACTGTTAAAGGCTGAACTTCTGTGGCCACTCTACAGACACTAAGAAACTTAAATTTATCAAGGCAACTAACATAACCTGCACTGGGTTGAGAGCACACAAATTCCCTGGAGGAGCCACAGTAGCACTAAGAGAACACTTACCAGTTATCTAGGAAATTTAGAGGCAAGTTACTGTGACATACATCAGATTCTTCTGGCCTCATGACAAAGGAGGTCTGTTTCTTGCTGATGTGCACCGAATGCACTTCAGACTTCCTTGAACTTCACCACTGCAAAGGTGGGCTTCCCTGGGAATCAGGTACTCCACACACTGTTGTCTGATATACTCAATGAACCTGCGCTCAAAGTGTCCATCCGAATAGCCAACATGAAGTCTCAACCAGTGAAGGAGTTAAGCACATATGGTATCTTGCCTGCACGACACCTGACACACTGTAAACCACACTTAAGGTTAGAGTTAAATTGCCATGAATGGAGCCATGACTAACAGGATATACTCACGGCTCTCTTGGGATGCAAACAAATGGTACTAAAGCTAAGAAAAAACCCAAAACCCTCAGCTCAGAGAAAGATCTAGAATGGAATACATTCTAGATACATTCATAACATAGTTTGTTCCACCTCTTAAAAAAGAGTTTGGGGCATGTGTTACATTCAACACTTCTTATAATCCCACCATTCCCCTTTTCCCTCCCAACCTATTTCCATAACAGGTTTTCCATTAAACAGAAGTGAAAGACACCAGTTCACCTACTTCTTGCTTCCCTGAATATATTGTCTAAATGTAGACATATCCTGTCAGGCCACAAGCATTAGGTAATTTGGAATACAACTGGCCATCTACAGATGAAACAGCATTAAATCATATGCAGCTTGAATTTTGCCAGTCCTTTATAGAGATTCATTTAAAAAGTTCAGAAATATTCCTAATTGTATTATTATTTTGACCAAATCCAGTGATCTAAGGATAGTATTTCTTCTGTTAACTACAATGCTCCAAGTACTGACAGTAAAAAATCCAAGCTTCCCACAAGTATTATAGAAGTATCTGGACGTTCAGAAGGCTGCAGCATCAAACTTCCTAAGATCAAGCACTCAATGCTGAATGAACACAAAAGACTTCAACAAAAGACTTTCCTTCAACCAACTCAAAAGAATGACTTCCTGACATGTAGCCTAGAGGACATGAATATGACTATAAATTCTGAGAGTTTGACAATCAAGGAAAGTCTGACAGACTGGAGAGGATTTCAGTTCAGCTAATTAAGAAAATCTACAAAATACACATTTCCTTGGCACAATGTCTGCTCTGACACCAAAGTGCAAACCTCAGGTTTCAGACAAGTTGCTGAGACTTGAGTCTCAGCATGCAGACTCTTCCACTGTAGCAGTAGATTATATCTAACCTTGTAGTGACCAAGTGATCAATTCATGCCATCTCTGAAAAATTTACTGCTGGGAATTGCCCTGTCACAGATGATTCAAACACACTGTCAAAACTCAACCTTGGTTTGAGATTTCAAATGCACATTCTGATGAAAAGATGGATAATTACTTTTCTCCAACGCACGCTCAGTAACACTGGAACTGCTAACACACATTAAGGGAGTCTGAGCAGAAAAGCCTTGACTGTTGTAGTTAGCACAGAATTCAATGTGCAGAGTTTTTCAGAAAGTGCTAATCTCCGTTTGGATGTGGATCCTGTATGATCTGGCCTCTGATTTTCATTTCCCTTATTTCTGTGTGTAACATCACAATTGTTGCAACACTGGTGTTTTGAAACTCTTGAAAATATATTTAAGAAAGCAAAAGAACTGAATAAACTCCCCTTCACAGGCAACACCACTGTGCAGTCAAAGCCATCATCTGTAAATCCAGTGAGAGCAGGATAACACCTTTAGTCTGAAATTAATAACTAGTATTATTCAGATTTTTGGAGAAAGAGGAGTGTAATCATTGAGTTGAACCCAAAGTTCAACTGCTGCTTTTCAACTGAGTATTAGAATAATTTTCAAAAGATGGTATCCTTACAAAGAGTTTATTCCACAACCATCTTTGCTTCACTAAAACTGGTATTCCAAAGGGAATCAGAGGTTTTAAAAAATACCACTAATGCCATTTTCCTTCAGCTTTAATAATTTCTTTTTTATTCTTGAAAGTCAAATGAGTCAATATATTGGTATGCCTAAATCATCCACCTTGCATTTTGATGAGTTAGTCTACCACCATGGTTCTCAGTTATGCAGTTTCAACATCTCTTTGGAATACTAATTTCATATTTATAGATTTAAATTTTTTAATTCCATCCTATTTCCCTGAATTTTCTTCAACAGTTGATGATGTAAAATTTCATATAAAATATTTAGTCACAAAATAATATTGCTTTTATGCACATTGTGGTAAGACTTGGGGGTTTTTCCATAAAAACTATACCATCTTCCATAAAATCCTAAACATATTAGGAACTGTGATGCAGAACAAAATTACACAGTGTGAAACAGGTACCAGCACAACAGTGAGATTATATTACATCAAAAAATTTTAATGGTCCCAAATATATACTCAACAACTAAGCATACACTCAGGGGGGCAAAAAAATTATGACACAAAAGTGATCACATCTAGAATTCCACTCAATCTTTAATCAGGAAGGGACAAACAAATCCCCTGCCTCCGAAAAAAAAATATCTGCAGTTTAAAGGGCAAAGGGAACAGATTTTAAAAAAAAAGAGGAAACTTTATATTCGGCCCTCCCCCATAGAGATTTTTAAAACCTGTTGTAGCTTGACTAAAATGTTCAGAATGTACGATTTCAAAGGCAGGTCTCTTTTATACAAAGAAACTGCTGGCATTCTCAACTAGTGAAGAATTATGGCAAAATCCGCCTGTTCTTCAGAAGTCCCATACATGGTCCAAGAAAGCATATTCTGATTGTAGCAACTGACCAGCCAATCCAGAGTTCCACTAACAAAACTCCTGCCCTGTTGGCTTTTCTTTTTTGTTAGTTTTGTTTTCCATTTCCTTCCCTGAGAAAAGGGCAACGTGTGGTCCAAGCTGGAGAGCTCAAAGGCGTAAGTCTTTCCTCTAAACGTAGCATTTCCTCTTCTTCTGCTCCTTTGAATTGGCACTTGATTGGCAGAAATCCATTTGTATAGGTTGATCTGCGTCACACACAGTAATTCACAAAAGATTGCTGCTTTGCTGTGGGTTTGTTTTGTTTTTTGGAAAAAATATCCTTCCCCCAACTGGTAATCTTCAGCAGTTGCCATTAGGATGACTCAAGTTTTGCTTTCTTTGACAAAGGTAATGTTTCCTCTTTATCTTCATCTTCATCATCATCTTCATCATCATCAGGATAATCTACAAGCCCAACAAGGCCTCCCTACAAAGGCAGACATAATTAGTGTAATTAAGAAAATGTTTGCACAGTGGAAAATTATGTTTGCATAGATCACTGCCATAAAGATGCTAACTCTCAAAGTTTTGAATGCAATGGAGCAGAACCCTTCAGTATGAACGAAAACGGCATTGTCTGAAAAATGTTTCAATTAAGAAATCCAAAATGAGGTTTTACCTATTCAACCAGATACAAGTATTTCCAGCTGAAAATTAGATAAAATAAATCAAACAGTATCGCCAGATCCTCGAGAAGCGTCACTGCAACTCTTATCTGTACGAACGTACTTTTACTGAGCGCCCGTATCTGAGCACAGCAACAAACTTCAAAAACAGGTACAGGATATCCTTCAATCTGAATTACAATACTCCTGTCTTCATAAAAGCTAGTTTGAGTGTGTAGTAAAGAATTTTTCTGTACAACGTAAATAAATGAGGTGTGCGGGTTACTAAGTTTAAACAGCTTCTCAGTTGAAAACAAAAGCCTATCTACTAGTATTAGAAACTTCCTTGCACTGCAAATAACCACAAATTTCATTATTGGGCAGCTCTGGACCCAGGAAGAAGCACAGTGAACTCCTAAAATTTCCTCTAACTACAGTACGTTGCAATTGCTGAAGCTTAACCAGTGTTTGACTACAATGGCAGTTACTGGTACTTCATCCCAACATCCTATTTACTTACTCTAATGACTGACATCCGAAAAAGAAAGAGTCAGCCAACTGCACACCAAGACAACAACCTGATCAACTTATTACACACATTGTACACATACAACCCAACACTGTTTATAACAAGTGTCTATTTCACTAAAACAAGAACCCACAAATGGTTTTTCAGTGCACTGCATATTCAGTGTAACCAGAACATTTTTCCTTTGCCACTGCAACATGAAATTTCGAGCCAATACTGATGCCATGTGCTTAATATACAAAGACTATTTAGATTCAAGGAATTATTCTGTCTCAAAGAGAACAAGTCTCCAGCAGAAATGCAGAGCAGACTGAATTGAATCCCAAGCTAATTCTATTATTTTTTCAAAGCACGTGACCAACTACTGTATTTTTTTCTTAAGTTCAACAAATTTGCTTCTCCCTCCTCTAGAGGACGATTCAGAAGAAGTCTCCTTTAGTTCTTTTCTTAGCCAAACTCTTCTCATTCTTGTGTTTTCAACCCAAGAGAAACCGAACACAAACTCCCAATCTATGTTTGATTTTAAGAGCAAAACCACATAAAACCCCATTTACCTTTACTAGAAGTGAGGATGAATTACTGCTATTCCAAGGCTACCTAAGAATTGAGAAACATACCTGCGTTTCTAGAAACGGAAACACTTGTTAGGAAGGTAAATTCTCATCAGTCAAACTCTGCTGGACCAGCACTACCTTATCTGTCCCTCAATGCTGAGAAGTCACTATTTCCCTAACTTGCTTTAAACTGAGTCTTAGCTAAATATCTGATAAAATCCAAGAGCAGCCGGAAATGTATTTAAAAATGCTGGGTTTGGATACTCACTGCAAGCTACACTGGCTCTTTTAAATGGGCTTTCTTATTCTACTTCAAGATGTTCCAACCCAGAACTCTATGTTATTTCAAAAGTAAAAAAGTCATGCTAGGATGTTAAAAACTGTTTACATTTTGAGTCAGTGCAACTGTCTCACCATAATACAATCTACTTCCTTCCCATGTGCCAGCTCTGTAATCATGAACAGTATTAGACAACAGTAGGAACCCTCAGCAGAGGTGGCAGGACATCATGGAATCTGTAAACATTGCCAAAGCATTTTTACCTGCCAAACATCCCCGGGCAATGTAACCCAAGTGTTGTCTGTATTCCACAGTAAAGGCTGCTGCAGATAATAGCTAGCTGCATGCTTTGTACCTTAAATATGTATTTCTTCTTTCTATATAAATGTCACATCTCCTTACAAATACTTAAGGCCCAACAAAAAATACATAGAAACCAGCACCTCCAATACAGCTTAACATGTCAAAATTCAATACAAACACGAGAGACGCTAAATGAAACGTACAGTCTGCAACAAAGAAGTCAGCCTACGTCCACCCAAAATTACCTTAGTTGTAATAGCTGCCATCTGAGATGTGCTTTTAGAAACTGATCCTGGAGACCCAGGGGACCCTGGGGATCCCGGAGATCCTGGGGACCCAGGCAGATTACTTGCAGATGACTGGCTAGTAAGGTTAGGTTTTGTACCACTGGAAAAGGAAAGCTTGAAGCTTGGGCTCTGACGACCTGAAAGGTTCGTTTTCAGAAGAACTTCCTTTTCTTCACTCTCTTTTACTGAAGAGAAAAAAAACACACACACCAAAAAAAAGGGGAACATTATTGAGAGAAACATTTAATTATGAATCGCTATTGTACAAGAAGAGGCTTAATACTTCATGTACAACTCGGTAAAGTGAGTCACCATAGACCTTCTTTTTAATACAACTATACCACCTACCTGCTATTGTCACTGGCAAGGAACAAACATTTCTGTTGTACCACTGATACCACCTGAACAATTTGATTGCTAGTTTTGAAACGCAAACCTGAATAAATCACAGGAAAACTTGACTAATAGCTAAGGTTGTCATTCAAATGCTTTAAGAAATCAACAGCACTTTGTACCATTCCACTTTTAAGCGCAAGATAAGTTTTGAAGGGGTGGTCCACCAACTTCATGTCACAATTTAAAAGTCTGAGAACTTCAGAATAAACACATGCAAATCCTTCGTTGCAGTGGGACCAAAGAATATAAGTGACAGCTCCTGCAGAAGCCACATGGCATTATCATCACTTACATTTTTTCCTTTCCATGAATTTACTGATAGGGTCCATAATATCTTCGTCATTTTTAGTTTTGTCAGAAGGGGGCACCACTGCCTCTCCGTCTTCCATATCATCTTCATCAGTATTAAACCACATTTCCTCTTCATCCTCCAGGGTTCTTGCGTCCCTTCTGTATCTGTGGTTTCTCAAAATGGAGCGCATGCTGCAGAACAGTAAGTTTTAAAACTTGGCCTTTATAGTGACAGCTTACAGATACAAATACTGTAGAGCAATAAAAATACCAGGACATCATTCTGTAATTTGAATCTTTAGAGTGTTAATGCAAATGTAATTGAAAACTTTCCTTTATAAAGAATCAAGTATGTAACTCCGTTAACAGCATATTCAGACTATCTGTTCAAAAGTCTGTAGCTTACAAACAACACAAGTAAAAATAACTTCCATAAGTAACACTGGGCACTTGGTTTATCAGATTGCACTATTAAATAAAAAGCTGTAAAATGAAGAGTTTAGAGACTATACATATTTTGTGAAAATATTTTGGAACTCATCAGTATTTGGGGTCCATTGTGTTGAACAAAAAAATCCCAAACCAACCAAAAATCTAGCTTAAACATGACTCCAATGTAAAACAGATACAGTAAAAAACCATCTTTCTTCGCCTCATCCAGCTACTACAATCTTTGATTACTATCAGTACTTTCCATTCTTCAGAGCCCTGGATACAAAAGTTTGACCTATTGTTAGCCTCAGTCTATTTGAACTCCACTGTTGTTTTTTCTCCCTCCTCACAGCAGTAGTATCCCTTGAGGGAGCGGGACAAGGATGTACTCCTTCAAGAACCACGGGAGTAGTGAAAGAGGTTGAAAACACTCCTTTAATGGCTATTTCCAACAAACAGATGAAAACACTGAAAAGCTTTCTGTAGCACTTCTGCATACTTTCTAGGCTTACTGTATTTAGAAAAATTGTCTTGCATTACTGACTGCAAGAGAAAGCCTGAATAGAAAAAACAGTAAATTATGAAGTATTTAATAAGACTGATAAAACTACTGTTAAATGTAAATCTAATGTCGAGCAATTTGCTTGCTGACACTATCACCTGCAACACTCTACACTGCATTTAAGTTCTGCTAAAAGTGCAAAACTATTACTTAAGTGGCAATCTTCTGAAATATTTCCATGACCCTTTGCCAAAATTTCTAGTTACGTTCCTTACCTAATTGTTCTTTGCTAAACATGTAAACAGATTCTTGTTGGTTTTGCATTTTATTATCTCTGTGTTTTCTCTTAAGAAATTGCATGTTACTGTGGCAGGGCTTGTGCAGCCACTGATGTAGGAAGAAGGTAAAAACTGTGCTACAAACCTCTTGAAGCTGTAATTTTCTGTTGGATAAACTCATGCAGCACAACTACACACAATCACTTAGCTCAGCTTAAGCTGATAAATGAATGGAGTTTTCCTTCCTACAGTGGATGGAAATTTCTGAAAAGCAGCTGGATGTTCTTTCAAACACACACACATTTATGTAAGGATCACAGCTGTTCCCATGATGAGCTGACACCTGCCAGAACTGTATCTTACCTGAACTCAGTATCTCATCAGAACTCAAAGCTGAATATCTTGCACATAGTCTGTAGTAAAGTGCTTCAACATTTTAAAATTAATCTACAATTGCCCTCTCATTTTAGTAATAAAGATCTCTAGTTTTATTTGTATTAATTAAGAAATCTTGTGTCAGGAAATAAGTGAAATTTCAAAATGTTCTGACTAATCAGGATTAATTTTTAATTTGTTTTCAAACAACTGATGGCAGCAGAACAAGAACAGGTTTTGCTAAATATTCTTAGGAACAACTCATCACATGAGCAGTCCATTTTGTTTTAATGAAACTACACACAGAAGTAACATCATTTACCAAAAACAAATGGAGTGAGAAGTCCTAAACTTCCTATTTTTATATACCCTAACCTTTTAACCCTGGGCAGCTACGTACTAAGAAAGGGAACTTTTGCTCTGGTAAACAGGAGTGATTCGAGAGTTCCATTAGATTTTCAACATCATAAGCAAATCTAACCGCGACAAAAAAAGCATTCTCTGAAAAATTATTTGTATATTCCATTTCTCCATCACTTGGTTGAGCTTTTCCAAGTATCTATTCCAACAAACCATCTAAAATAAGAGGAAATTTGACTTGAATCTTTGAAGGAAAAAATCTACAGAATGGTAATTCGCAGCTGAATGACCTTCCAAATCAAACAAACAGCAATCTGTTATTTAAGCAAATGAATTTAAGATACTTGACAAGCTTTCAGCCTCATTACAAGGATATGACAATTTAACATTATTAGTGGGGATCCAGCAACTGATGCTAGTTAGCTAGAAGCTGATCAAGAGTTTGAAGCAACACAACTTGAAATCACACTTGTAGTAATAAAGTTAAATTCAACAGTGCCTGAGACACTGGCCACAACAATCCCATGCAGAGCTACAGGCTGGGGTCGGAGTGGCTGGAGAGCAGCCAAACAGAAAGGGACCTGGGGGTGCTGATCGATACCCACCTGAACATGAGCCAGCAGTGTGCCCAGGTGGCCAAGNCAGGACTCTAAACTATTTGCATTTCCCACTACCACAGAACAACCCACTAATACGCCTAAAACAGAATTTAAATTAACTAATATACTAATTAGAGCATTCAATGCATTTTACCTGTCAAGTTTTGGATTATCTTGTCTTTCCCTTTGTTGCTCAAATCGTAGCTTCAATCCTTTGAACGTCTGCACATAATCTACATCTTCCAGTGCTTTCCAGTAATTTTCAATCACATGAGCTGTTAGCGATTTTATATCTTCCTATAAGAATGAACAAACAAAGTGACTTATTTTCATTCACACAAATTTAATACAGTATTAAAATAATTCACTACTTTTTAAAATTCCGTAGGAAACATCCTACTAACTAGGTTACGCAAAAACGAGCATTATGCATTCCAATGAGTCTTTTAAAAATCTAGACCTTCAAATATTTGGTTAGTGAAATGGGCACAACAGCACATATTTTCTGTCAGTATCTCCTTCAAAACACATGGACAGAACTTAACATCCTGACAGAAAATGATACCAAAACAAATTCTGAAAGATCTTTCCCACTGTAACTTATAAACACTTTTATACTGCTAGATAAAGGGACACTTGTTGCAATCAGTCAATTAAAAACCTATTTATGAGATACAAACTTAGCCTTCATACTGCATCTTTCCGTAACAAGAGTCAGTGCATCTATTTAGGATGAGAACAAGAAAAACACTCTTCATCAGAAACAAACATCACGCTTTTCCTTTGTAGTCACAGAGCACCGGTTAAGGTCCTTCACAAAAGTCTCTCAACTGTTCTGCTACTTCCATTTAACGCTGTGGCTGCCTAAAGCCACTCCTAAAGCTGGGGCTAGTGCTGGTCTACACAGTGTAGCAGAAAAACTGCTCCTGTGCACAGCTTGTCTTTCTTAGCCCCTGGAATACAAGGCAGAATAAACACCGGAATTACCATCTACTGAGGACAAGTAGAGCAGCATAAATCTTAACACACTGATTACCTTCCTCTTTGGTTATGTGCTCAAAGAACAACTTTTATGAATGTAATGCACCAGTAACAACAAAAGCACTTTTTTAAAAAATTTGTTCTTTTTAGAAACAAACCTAGATGAAAAAAAGTTGTCAGAAATTACTGACATACCAGGAAATATTCTGGCCATACTACCTGGGTATCTTTGTGAAAAGGATAAGAAAATACGCGTTATTTCCCCTTAGCATGAACAGTAGAATCAGCGCACAATCTCCAGGAGTTCTGAAAGACCACAGCACAGAAATTTGGGCCATGCATTTGGATTAACTTCTTTCGTAGCTTCAAAACCATTTTTAAAGTCAACTCTTCCAGGATGGTCAGCTTATCTCAGTCTTGATTTACCTTGAATCCCAACTCAAAGAGGTCATCAGCACAGAAGATTTCGAGAGGTGTCAAAGCCTCCTTTTTCTCTCAGCCACCTACTCCTCCACAACGCTCTGCACCCTATCTTGGTCTTACTTACAAATTTACAGTCTGTACACACAGTCTTGTCAGAATGTGGATGGGAACCATACTATGCTGACAGCAAGATGGGTGTGAACATTTTAGGAGACCACCCCTGGAAGGAAATTTGTAGCATTCCATAGTGCAAAAAAGAGTGGCATCTCTTCTGTATTTTTCAATCTTCTATTGAATTGGCATCACAGGGCACAGCTACACGTGCTGAGTTTGTAGCAGTACTTTCAAACTACATTCTTCTTGTCATTACAATATACACAATAACACTTGATTACTGCTGCCCTTGTAAATCTAAGTACTCTGAACACAGCATCAAATTAATTTAACTTTCAAGTCATGGTACTGTTTGAACAGGAAAAAGAACATCTACAAATACGTAATGCCGATCTAAAAGAAAGTTCATTTAAATACAGCGTTATGTGGTCCCACTATGATACCACAATGCAGGGTACAAGCAAAAAGAAAAGTAATCTTGGACTACAAGATCAAACAATTATTATCTTCAGCATATAACAGCACTCACCACTCTGATAAATTCAAACATCTCTATTATGGCAGAATTCATCAGATTATAACGTGAACCATTATTTAGAAATGCTTTGACCACGGGCTCAAACAAAAAACTTTTCATTATATAACGGTTGTAGAATTCATCCTTCAGCCCAATTATCTTTCTCTTGAAACGAAGGGCACCTGAAACAGAAACACTGGTAAAAGAACTCTTAAAAGAAAACAGAAATAGAAAAAAACACCTCAGCTCAGGGCAATCTGCAACCTCGGTTCTTATACAGCAAATTATTATTAGAACCAAGTAATAAGTGCAGGTATTCTTTGTTCTCAACAGCCTCGGCTACAGCACTGAAGAACAGTTAACTGCCTTGTGATAAAGAAATCCTCCATCACAGTTATACAAGTGAAATCACTTCTGTTCACAGAAGAAATAACATACTAGCATCTAATTATATTACTACTACCATAAAGGTGTATTTTAGGTTTTCTTAATGACTTAGGATAATGGTATAGTATTTTCTCAGTAGAACTGGGAGATTTGCTTACCATTCCTATTATGCAAGTATAAATTTGATTACATTTAATTAAGTCCTACTCGATAAGGATGCAAACTATCTAATTTTAAAATTGGTAGTTTTCTTCACACACAAGGCAAAGACCAATTTTACAGCCAGTTTAAAGCTTCTTCTGAAATGCTGAAGTATACAAGAGTGTGTGAATGTCCATGCAGAAAGTAGAGTATTATTATCTCACTACAAGGCAGTACATTTTAGCTAGCAACTAGGTGTATATGAAAAAAGATTATTCAGGACTTCTAGAAGCAAATTCAGTTTAAGATGTAAGAGGCACTTCTTATGGTATGGTACTGCTTAGGCAACATGAGGCTTTATTTTACTGTACATGCATAACGGAGTCACAGAAGAGACTCATTTCAGCCAGAATTTAGTTATACTGTGTTGAGCATGGTGAAAACCACCAGAGCTTCAAGTGCAGCACACTGAGGTTCTGGGTAGTTGAATGCAGTCAGATAACCATTTGGTTTTCTTTTAGCAGTGGTATTTAATCAGAGATATTAAACCTTACAATGGTTCCCTTAGGATATTCAATATTGAAAAACTATGCTTTCAACTCAGTTCTCCACTGAGATTAAGAAAATCCTTAATAAACTGATATCCATAAATGCAAAATTATTTACTAATACTAGCTGAAACATCTGTAAACTGCTATGAGAAACACAGAGTATAAAAGAATTTCTGTATTCAGTCACAAACTGTCACGATCTGTGTACGGCAGAATGAAGATAACACTTCACATTCACAAATATTAGCTTGTTCTTTGGCTTTCAAACTTACACAATGCCAAGAAAGCATGCTTTGAGGCCATGAGAACTAGGACCCTTCGCAGGATATCTTTGTTAATTATGTAGTTCTTTATGTGGTAAGTATGATGTTCTACGCAGAAAGTTAGCAATTCCAGTATTAATGCCAAGAGCTGGGCTGTCTGAAAATCATCTGTAATGAAAACAAAACAATTAAACATCTCTAGGATGCTGCTTTCAGAAGCTGACTTCAAATATGCAAATGCAGTCTGGTAAATGTTTCCAGGTTTTGTATGTTCTCACAGATAGTTTAGGGAACTTGCTGCAGGGTATTTTTGGTCTTTTGATAGAAACTGAACAACTGTGTAATTGTTATGAACTGAGAATTTTCTGTGTATAGAGATATGGCAGGAAACGTTAACCTACAGAAACAAGTGCACACTGTCCATCTTACATCAGTGTTTGAAGGTTCAGTGAGTACAGAATTTAACACCAACAGAGGTGGTGAGGTGTATTTTACCAAATCTCATTAAGATGTCTACATGATGATCTGTGGAGGTCTCTTCCAACCTAGGCTATTCTATGTCTGTATCAGAAAGCACTGTCCTATAAGCAGTGCCTTGAACCAACGTCTACCAAAACCAGTGATGTATTATGCCTTTACCAAGAGTACCATGCAAGAAGTATCTTGGGCTCTTTCAGTACTGCTAGGACATGAACATATGAACATATCCAAAAAAGAATTCAATTCCTACTTTTAGGTAGATAATTAATGAGCTACACACACACACATTAGATTTTTTGAAAACACTACCTTTTAAAAAATATTTCCAGACTGTTGGACATTAAAGAACACAAGCATTATAAGTAGTAAAGGTTTCACTTCCAATCTGTCTGAAAAGCCAGCTGAGATAAAAATAGATACATTGAACTAAAATCTACATAATAAACAAAAACATTTAAAAACCATTTATACATCATTTACATACATCCTTTTGCACCCATTCTGGATGAGTTACACTACACTACACTACTATAAAGACAAAGTTACTGCTGCCAGTAGCCAGCCAAAACAGTTACTCTATCACTGATCTCTGCTTTCTTAGTCTCATGTAGAACCAATGCCCACAAACTCAACACAGCACAGTGACACACACCTTTTCAGGGGCAGCTCTGCATCCTCTCTAAAACCCCTGATCTTAAACATTTACATGTTTATAAGACTACGTCACTAAACAGCCCCTGAGCTACTAAAAACAATACAAATGTTTACATTTTTGCTGCAGCAAGTGCTGCTCAGTTGTTAAATTGGGTCTTTTCAAGACAGAAAACATCTTACCACAGGTAATCTATTTCAAACAGACATTAACAGCCTTGATGTGCTCAAAATCCAGAGTAGAGTTACCTTTGCTAGGCTTGTCCTCTGTGGTATTGGCCAATAAAGGGGCTGTCAAAACATGCATACAATGTTTGTAGAAGAAACCCAAGAACTCTGTCTTCTCTGTTTTCTAAAGAACACAAAACCAACGAAGTTACACATATTACAAAATACTTTAAAAAAAATCCAAATGTATTTTCATTTGAAGGTATATACTTACATTGGCAGTGGCAAGCATATTTTCTGGATCAACTAAAGTACGAAGCAAACCCATGAGTAGCACTGCCCCTCCAAGTTCTGGATCTGTGTCACAAATCATGTGTTCTATAATGAGGTTAATGAGTAATATATCCTAATGGGGAAAAAACAAAACAAACCATCAATTACCCCAAATCTGAAATTATGATCTTCTAAAAAGGTTACCATCTGGTTAAAAATGGAGGTCCATGAGAATTTTGTAAACTCCAAACTTAAGAGAAACAAATTAACATTACGTGTCAGTGACACATTCTGCTCAGCTCTTCAATAATAAGGCAGCAAGCAGTGAAGAAGAATCCTTGAAAGGAACTAAAAATGGTTCTAAAATTAACAGCTGAGTTTAGTCTGAACTGAAAAACCAAAAGATAAAAAGTACAGAAGCAGGTATCTAATACTCTGAAAATGAAACCACTTCCAGAAATCTGAAGAGTATGAAAGTCTGCATTTGTATCCCTCTTTAGAGTACATACCAAGGGATTAATTTTCACAAATGTACATGATATTTTACAGTGCAATTTACGTGGATGAGACTCTTTTCAACTAAAAATAACCCCAACACGTATTTTCAGAAAACAAGAGAAACACATAACAATAGAAAATAGTATTAACATTTAGGAATCTCTATACTAAAGTTGCTTGGTTACCACTGTCCCCCATAAAAGAGGGCAGTCATCAGGTTCAAGTGGCTGGAACTACCGGCTGACTTAGGCGTAGCACCAACATAGCAGCTCCTCATTCCATAGCAAGTTTTTTACCAGACAAGAAAAAAACATTAATTTGAAAGACCTTTCTTACTACAAGTTGTGTACTACAGAGGACCCTGGGGAAATGTGACCCTTTGTCACTGAATGCTGTTAAACACTTAGGACCAGAACTGCACTTTCAACATGTGTGACAGTAACACAGGCTTCTTACAAGTAAATAAAAACACATGCACATGCTCAGATTAAGACCGAATTTTTTATTTTGCATTTTAAGGAGGCAATCATCCAGAAACACTGTGTTTTGTTTGTATGACAGCTGATTATTAACCCAACTGGTGGTTTATTTTGTTTTACTTCACGCACAATCAAACAAGAATATGTAAACAGGTGAACAGCCAACTCACTTGACTAAGATAGCTTTTCAAAACATGCTAGCTCTCCTGTAATCATCCTGACCATATTTCATACTTCTTCAGAACTAGGATTCACATCGTTAATAGAGTTGTAAACATAAACCAGTTAATTTTAAAAAGCAATACACACATTTCTGGGGATTCTCTACTTACATCATCATTCTGCTGTGCTTCCTGCATGACAAACTCTCGTACCATGGATGGGTTGTATTCAACCAAATATGAGAAGATATCAGTGGCTGCACTGCGTACTTGTGCATCATCCATACCCTGGAAAAGTCAAGTAAAAGCATTTCAGTTGCCTTAAAAGACTTAAGTAGAATAAAAAAATAAAGCACGCAGATTCCAACTTACGAGTCATATCTATTACTAACATTGTATTCTAAAACCAACTGGACTCCAATACCTTCTGTGTATTTTTGAGAACTTTTGGGCAAAATACCTCTTGTGGTTTCCCTGCCCTTTGATTTATTTCCATATTTTCTTGCCTAAATGCACACCAAGAAGCATGTAAAGATAGTGAAGTGAATGAGAAAACAAACCCAAGAATGCCAGGGCACTTTCCAATGTCATATTGTAACTGCTTTTCAAGTTTTACAAAAAAATTTTACATCTTCTGAATCTCAAGCCAACACAATACAAACTAATCAAATACTTCAGAAAACCATGTGGCTGAAGTTAGGCAAATTTACTTTCTAGAAAAACTTCTCTGGACATAAACAAAATTGCTAGCACAAACGACACCAAACTGACTTACCAATATGACTTCTAGTGCTGGCAGAATGCCCATATTTGACAAGGTTTTGAAAAATGCGTCTCGGTTTTGAGGTTGCAATGTTTGTGAGAATGCACAAAACTCTTTCAGAAAATTGACCTGAAAAACAGGAATGATTTGGCAATTATATATGTACCACGTTGTAGGAACAGTCCCTTTCACATGATTTTAACCGATTTCTTACCAATTCCTGTCTTTTCTCCTCATCTGTGGCTTCATCTGTTAGTTGTGCAAACAAGTCTGTCAGAAATTTTTCATCTTCCTACAAAGGCAAAACAATACCACTTGTTTACAATATCAAAAGACATCAAAGAATATTACGAAGTTTGTTAAAGCCATGCCTCCTGTAATGAAGAGAACACATGCCTGTGTAATTAATAACACCACTATCAAGTTTTAAATTACATTTTCAAACAAATTAATATGAACATTGTTTCTGAGATTTTACCATGTTCAACACCAGTCCACCCCCCCAAGACTTCCTTCTCAGTTGCACTGCACCACGTACTACACTTCGGCTGTCCTTCTATTGCCTACTGACATTCTTACAATTTTGTCTATGATTTCTCCAACTTCCTCTCTCCCTTTGTTACACACCCATCCTCCTAAACCACACGCTACAGTCTCTCTGTTTCACAGACACAGTCTCCCACTCAGCCCTACACACACTTATCTGGAAATGTTACAAGGCCTTTGTTGCAGAGCCTAACCAAGGTCCTCACAAAGACAGAACTGCCTAATAGCATGAAAAAGGTGAGATTCTTTCCTCTCAGTGTTGTGAAAATGGTGCAAAGTAATTGATCCTATCTCATACAGCATTTATGGGGCATTCTGGCTGGCAGCAATAAAAAAGGCCATTCCTCTATTTTTCTAGCAAAACTGCAAACACATTACAGATGTGTGTTTTAACTGAAAGAAACAGTAATACTAAGCTTTCGTAACTGTCACGGTCCTAACATCTACAAGATTATTAAAACAAATCTTTCCCCATCCTTTCCCCCACATGACACAGAAATAAGGCAGCATCTGCTTGAAGATACCTACACAGTACATACAGATTTTTCAAAAACTTTGTGTTGTTTCTTGTGCAGTCAGTAACACCACGTGCAATACCTCGACATCCCAAAATCAGTGCTAGAAACCCAAGTTGCCTTGTTCCTGTTTACGCAGCATCAAGCAGAATCACGACAATGCTTCAAATACATCCACATACAGTTGTTTATACTGCAAGTTACCTAGGTACCTCATTCAGGCTCACACTGAAGCCGTGCTGAGAAAATCAGTACCTCAGTTTTGACAGTACAGCATGCTAATGCAGCTACAACACCATCAGAACCCAAAACACAATCATTACACAGCGCTACACAACACAGATAAACCTGAAATAGGTTGGCATGAGCTACTACCCTATAAAGCACTTCAGCACCGTAACTTAAACCCTGTATTTAGGTTATGCCACGTGTTTCCTCTTGTTTGACACCGTGCTTCTAAACTGACCCAAGAGCCTTGTGAAAATGAAAAAGAATTATTTCTGGACACAATTTCAAGCGTCCAGAATTCAGTATTTCAATCCACGAGTGCTTAAAATTTAAAACGGATAGTGGAGGGCTTCTTTGAAGTCTACAGAAATTCACTCTGGAGGATCAAGCACTGAAAACGTAAAGTTTGAATCTGAAATTTCTGCAGTCAAACACAGTCAAAACAACCATTAAGGTCCTTGATTTCAAGAAACAAATGGATGAAAGACTACAAGGATGTTTGGCTACCTGCTATCTAGGCATGTTTTCTGTTCTAATATATAATTCTAATATATAACTTGTTAGACGTTACAGGCAACATAACCAACCCACAGCAGAGGTGATGAAACAAAAAAAAAAGAAAAAAGAAAAACCAACACAAAACTGAAAAATACAAAGTCCAGTTCTTTGCAAAACACACAAGAATTCTTCTCCACGCTCTGCAGTGTATTTAAAATACGAAATTACTTCGCTGTCATTTCTTCTTCCTGTTTTAATCAAGGTGTAAAATTAATTTCATCTATTAAAACTACAGAGAAGATGCATGCTTTTACCCAGCTGGAAAAGTGTAACCCCTAGTGCCATTCTCACTGTGAAATGAACTTTTCACCTCCTCCACACCACCTGACAATTAAGTGCAAGTCAACACTGCAGAAATCTCAGAATGATTGCTGGGGGGGGGGGGGGGATAAATTTCCAGAATAAAAAA
>VXBP01004728.1:229781-250229 GCA_013400115.1 Rhinopomastus cyanomelas
GGGATTATATTTCAGCATATACAGATTATGAATAGCCTGTTTCTGCATTAAAAAAGGAACACAAAATTACCCAAAGTATCAAACTACTGTTTTGAACTCAAAATGTTGAAGGAGAGGAGACCACCCTCCGCTGCTGATAATTCATAGGTCTCATGTATGGCCCACTGCACAACTCCAGATGCAACCAGGGAAGCTCCACCCCCAGCACCACACAACACACTGGACCTTGCTGCACATTAAAGTGTAGAGGACCCCAGGAAACAAGCTCAGCTCTCTGACCAGATCCTGTCACATCCCTGCCTGGGAAAAGATGTAGCTTCTCACAGCAGATGCCAACCTACTCATACCATTTCTGGCTTTGCAAACACTTGGGACATGCAGAGTCCCAAGTTTCCTTACATTGGCAAGTGATGAGGACTTCAACGGTTACACTTAACATTTCAGGAAAAAATTTGCTAAAGGTCAGTATGTACCACTTTTTTTTCAGCCTGCCACATACATACTGCAACAGAGTATTTACAATTCTGTATTAAATACAATATACACCATTCCCTCTCCCAAAACCCACTACATAATTTGTATTTAAAATTAACATCATTATCTGAACTCTGTAAGCCTCAGCATAACCACAATTTAAAATCAGACAAATTAAGATGGATGAAAGTATTTCAAAACACCCCACCCTGACATAGGTAACATGCAGTCAATGGTTGTTTTAATTTTCTTGGAATAACTGCCTATAACTAACTACACAGTTAGGTCAGCCTTGAAATGTGTTCAGGTGCTCTCATTCCAGATGCTCAATGAAAGGTAGACAAGTTGTTGTTGATGGGGAAAACACCAATCCTCTCACACACAGAAAAACTGTGGCTGCAATGAACATTCTAAATACAAGACTCTCTTCTCAAGCTCAAGGGCATCTTATCTAAATCCACATTCCTGAACAACACTATCAGAAACTATGGAAATACAGTCTCAAAGCAGGGTTCATACATTTTAGAAGTCACAAAGCACCAATTTCGAATGCTAGAATTACATAACCATTTTTCTTTCCCACAACTTGCAAAAGTCCCCCAAAACTGTCTTAGGAAGTGAACAGTGCACTTATGTACAATCCTTTGCAGCATCTGGCCTCTTTAGGCTCATCAAAACCCATCTGCATGTACGTTATAAGCTATGAGGGTCATAAATATTTTCAAGAAAATAAAACTGCATAGGATAGTTCATGAGGTAGTTGTAGGATCTAGCTATTTTCCCCAAACACAGACAAGCAATTCTTAAACCACACATATACTAAGCACTAAGTATATTCATTTATGTTTTTGCAAATTCTAAGTAGCTGCTTGAAGCATTTATTACCTTTATAAGTTCATGAAGGTAAAACTAAACCAGGCCATCTACTCATTCAGTAATTTATGACTTTAAAAACAAGAAAATCCACAAAGCAGATCACAAAAAGACACTATTTACATTTGTGATCCAACTTTCACGAGTCCTCCTGCTCCTCACAAAAAGCACTCAGAAAAACATTCTTCAAAAGCAAACCTCTCATACTTACAACTAACTTTCATTTATCAGACTTACTGTCTGTGATTACAGAGAAATAACAATATTATCCCTATCTTAAAAAAACCACCCAAGAAACTCAGTGACACAGAAGCTCGAAAAAGGGTATACTTCTCATCCTATTTTCCATCTCCATGTTAATTTTAGGCAGTAATAATAATAATTCAGGAGACAAAGTTCCATAAAAAATTCGCAGGAAGCAGGTAATTACAGTTTCAAACACATTCTTCCCTGCTACCACAACAGATTTCATGGTTCAAATTGTCCTTTATTGTGCCCCAGGGATCAGTGCTGGGACCGGTCCTGTTCAATCTATTCATTGATGACTTGGATGAGGGATTGGCATGCACTGTCAGCAAGTTTGCTGATGACATCAAGCTGGGTGGTGTCGCCGACACCTCTGCAGACTGTGCTGCCATTCAGCGAGATCTGGACAGGCTGGAGAGCTGGGCTGAGAAAAATTTAATGAGCTATAACAAGAGTAAGTGCAGAGTCTTACATCTGGGCAAGAGCAACCACAGGTACCAGTATAGGCTGGGGACTGAGCTGTTAAAAGTGTAGTGTGGGGGAAAGGGACTTGGGGGTCC
Organism: Rhinopomastus cyanomelas; assembly: GCA_013400115.1. Lineage (NCBI taxonomy): Eukaryota > Metazoa > Chordata > Aves > Bucerotiformes > Rhinopomastidae > Rhinopomastus > Rhinopomastus cyanomelas. Next base: position 231,935 of record VXBP01004728.1, read on the forward strand.
TGGTGGATGACTATGAGCCAGCAATGTGCTCTTGTGGCCAAGAGGGCCAACAGCATCCTGGGCTGGATCAGAAGAGGGGTGGTTAGCAGATCAAGAGAGGTTCTTCTCCCCCTCTACTCTGCCCTGGTGAGACCACACCTGGAGTCTTGTGTCCAGTTNCCAATCCGTAGTGATTCTATAATTCTATGATTTATCTCAGGCTGCCTTCTCACAAATGTCTTCATTTGCTATCTATAAGCAATTCCCACTCCAGCCAACAGGCTGAAACAGCAGCAGCCTCCTCTACACTCACAGAAAATAATTTTCTACAGTGAGTTTGTTAATCTCAGAAATCTCTGGTGTGTACCATGTACACTCTTCTTTCACTGTGTCATTTCCCCCAGCAAGAGGCATCGTTTTGTACTTTACTGCACGGTACGTTTTCCAGGAAGTATATTCCCAGACATATCTCAGGTTATTCTTGACCCAACTGCTGCAAACTAGCAGCCTAGCAGGAGATGCTCCAGTCCATTTGGACAAAATTACCAACATTCACTGACACAATTCTTCCCCTAAAACAAGTACATCTATGGGCTGCTGTTAATAATAAGTAACTATCTCTAAAACCACTTTCAGAATTAAAACCAGCCAGTAAAATAACACAGATGTAACTCAATGTCTACAATTTTTAGTTATTGAAAAGTGAAATAGGGACTATAGGTAATATGATTTCTGTATTTTAAAAAACCTGATTTACCAGTACAGTAATGCCACGTGATCACTGCTCTACTAGGCGTGTAATTTTAACCTATGTCCAGTTTTCCCCTTTCACTGTCTAGTTTGCTGAAAACAGAAGACTCAAGTCCAAATGCACACAGTTGAAAGTAATCCTAACAATACTCTATATTCCGGAAGATAAAAACACCGGAAGATCTTGTTGGCAAAAAAAACCACACCAATGCGAAAGGGGGGAGAACAGAAGGAAACGGTGTTTGCTCACTCTATGGCGCAGTTTTGCAAGTTTTTGTTTTGTTTATTAAGAACTACTTAACAATACAAAGGGAAAGAACTGGTGGCCTCCAGTGTAAACATTATTGTATATTTTTTTAAATTGCAAAAAAGCGTCATATAAAGTAAGAAACACCACTTACCTGTCCCACCCCCACTCTCAAAAGTTGGCGAACTCCACGTTTCAGTAAGGTTTCCTGGTGGCTATGACATCTCAAGACTACAACACGCTGGACCCCAAGCAGTAAGAACGTATTAGGAGGGGCTGAAATTGGAAAAAAATGTTATATACCTCTTTCATATCTTACAAGCAGTGAATCACAAAATCTGTAATCGGGTTTGTTTCCAGAGCAGACTGGAAATACTGGTATTATGCATTCACTATCCATCATGACCAGACTGGAAATACTGGTATTATGCATTCACTATCCATCATGACCACTAGTACATACTTCAGTGAGATCTGGACATAGTTACTTAAAATGACAGGTCTTAGACAATTTAATCATAAATTAACCTCCATTTCCAGAAAACTCCATCAATGTAAGCATTTTCACAAATATGGGAAAGCTAACCTTAACGAACAAGAAGGAATACACTTCATAGCCCTAAGTGCCAAAGGGACCCATCTATTCTTCATTTTACCACAGAATAAGCTCAGTTATTTACCTACCACAGAAAGCCAAATCATGGAAGCAGGTATCTTTCATGACTACCGAATTAATGTATTTTTTTTAAAAAGGCATCCAAAATCTTTCTCTTAAGCCAGAATGCTTAAGAATCAACACACTCTTATTTACAGAATTTATCAGTTACAATTTAAAAACTGACCTTCAATGTCAGCAACCTTCAGTGACCTTAAATGTCCTATCTTGATAGCAAATACCTTAAATAAGACACTGTAGTAATCCTGAGTAAAAACACTTGGCCTACTGAAAAGCTTAAGGTACAATCTGCACCAAGTCATGTACAAACTTCTGGTTACTTTTTGGTAACTACAGTACGGCTGAGTTAACGTGAGATGAGGGTACTGCAAAGTGCCACCTGAGTTCATACACAGTCTGACATGACAGGGACTCTTTTCAGCTCATTTTTTTTTCATGGATAGGCAAACAGTTCTTCATCCCCTTTTCATAGCAAGAGAGACACAGAAGAATATAAAACAACTCAGTTGTACATGTAATAGCATGCCACAGGATATCAGCCACTCAGGGAGTTTACTTTTAATCTGAGAAGCTGAATTTCCTAAAAAGATAGCTCTTTTGTCACACCCTCCACAGTCCAGAAAAGACAACCTTAAGTCACAAGCAGACAACATTAACAATTTGTATTATGTATCAACTGAGACCTTGAAACTCATTTATGGTTCCCAATGGACTACCAAGAAGCATCCCAGAAACTCTTCAATTAATGACTTGTAAAAGAAACAGCTTCTTAAGTACACACAAAGTTGTAACGCGACCATGATATCACAATATCCAAAATAACAAATGCCAGAATCCCCAGCTACAGAAAATTAAATCTTTCATGAAATAACACCCCCTACCACCAAAGTACTGTGACATAACCTGCTACAGAGGGTATGTTAGACCATAAAAAAACTGAAAAAAATCTGGAAGAATTAGATATAGAAGTGAAATAATCAAAATCAATCTTTTAATGTTATTCTCAGAGCATTATTTATTCTGCTAGAATAAATAATGTTAGAAGGAACAGTTAGAAAGAAAAGTTAGAAGGAACAGTATCCATTTATAGATGGGCTGTGAGAATGAGGAGGTGCAGAAAGTAAAGGGTCCAGAGATTACAGAAATTACAGAAAAGTACAATCTGACAGACTGCTCTGTAAGTAAATGTGAGATAAGAAGGTTTAAACTTGGTGTAGAACAACACTGCAAGAAGTTGAAAAATCAATCAATCAATCAATCCGTCCTTTCAACCTTCTAGAAATGCAACGGGCATATAATTTGTGACAGCCTCTTTAATTCCCTGAAAACCAATAGTAGATAATCAGTATCAAATAACCTCCAACACATTGTTATTTCTAAACTCTGGGAGCTACCCCTCAATGCTGTAGAGCTGTACTGTGAAAGGAGTAGGAAATGCAATACAGCACATGCTACACTTTCTTCCTCGTGCACTACAAGTCTTGACTCAGCAAGGACACAGGAAACACTTGAACAACTAGAAATATTCATATAACTTTGAAAGTTATGCAGTGGCTCCACTACACAAGGAGCAAACGTTATTCTCAGTCATAGACAACAGCAACAGAAGTGAGGATAAGGTTCAGAAACCTGCAGTCACACTACAAATCAAAATCAGATACAAACCTCTATTTCAAGTGCAAACTGCAGCTAACGTGTTTTGCAACCACACTAAACCTTATTCCAATTCAAACTTACCCTGTATCTATTACACTAATATGGGTTGTAAGAGACAAAAAAAAGGAAATTGATCAGCCCCTACTCCTAGATCAAGTTACCCTGTGATTTCTGTTAATGTGACATTAATGATTAGCAGGATCAGATCCCCTTTTTCCTTGCCCAGTTTCCTTTTAAAAGAAGTTGTTCAAGATCCCTCTCAGAATCATCTACTGACACCAAGGCTCTTTAATAATTCTCCTCCTTCTCCTCAAGTCAAAAGGTATCATCCTCAGGATTCTGCTTTTAGCCACCCTTGCAAGGACATAAAGACATGTTAGAGGCACTAGTTGTACCATGTACTCAAGCTGAGCTCCCTAAGTCTTTTTAAAGTAGTCACTCAAAGTCAGGCTTGTAAGCTTCCTCAAAATGGCCACTCCAAAATTATAAAGGCTGAGTGTTCCAGATACGCATTTGTGACCTTATTTATCAAGAACACACTTACCTACACAAATAGTTTGGTTCAGCTGGGCATAAATTGGTGTCTACTACTACTGAAGATGCACCAGGTATTCCACCAGGCCTCCTGTGGTTGCTCCAGTAAGTGAGCACACACCTCAGTTGCTAGGACTGCGTAACGTCTTGCACATCTAGCTGCTTATTAAATACTCCATGTGTGGACATGACAGATTAAAGCTTCAAGAGAGTGAATTGATTAGTCTTCTGATGAACGGAGTGTGGCAGCTGAAAAGGTGGGAGGCCTAGTTTTGATAATGATTTACAGTATGAACTTGCTAAAGAGTTTTTCACTCTTTTGTATTTTCCATGGAATTAAACAGGGTACAATGTGAGATTCAATTGAAGACAATTATAATTAATGTAATCAGTAGAACCTAGTACTTCATACGTATCAGACAGTCCATACAAAGGCATTTATTAAATTTAAGAGAATTAAGACTAAAATTAACTTCTACAAACCAAAACATCATGTGATATGACACTTGGTTGAGTTAGTCAAAAGCTTTGCAAAGCTCCAATTACAGACATATGCCATCTATTTCTACACAGTTCAGCAACTTCATGGGTTGGTGCAGAATACTTAAGACATGTAGGCAAGATACCTGAAGTATCATATAATCTCTTTACACTTGCAGTAAGGCACACGTCATGAATAAGGCTGGTAACTCCAAGCATTAGCATTTACAGACTTGTAAGGGAAAAATGAGAAAAGATCTAACTACCTACAGCAATGGTATGTTCTGAACTTGTACTTACCAAACAGCTAATTAAATTACTTCAAAATGAGAAACAGTAATATCCTGGTATGAGAGTGTCATTCTGAAATTTATGTGAAATAATTGGATTTTTTTTGTCATGGTAACATGGCAAAAATGATCCTTTACTGTAAAGTCCCAATATATAGAAAAAAATTCCTAACAAAATCAACTGTTCAAACTGCAAACCGTACTATTCATTCTGAACAACTTCATTCAGGATTCTACATGTCTGCTGCATTTAAATCCACTACAGAGAGTTTAGTTCAAACTGTGAAATTTAAGAACACGGCTTTAACAGCACAGTATTCAAACCTATGCCTTTTATATAATACCTCACAATTACTTTCATAATCACAGAAGTTAAGGTTCCACTGGAGCAAATCAATCTCTCCAAGAAAAACTATCCAAGTTTCTCTGCCCAATCTCAAAAAGAGACACCGAAATTCTGTAACTTACCTGTAACATCCCAACTATTTCCACTTTATTAAAAAAGATGAAAGAATGAAGTGTTGATAGCATATTTTCTTCAAAAACTGAGGGAGTGGGTAGGACCATGTCTTGAATATACTGTACTCTATATGTCTGATGTATTTTTTGCTTCAGCTCTGGATCTGAAATAGGAATCACCTCTTTAAATTTCGCTGTTTTAGTCAGAAATTCCCTGTGTTTCCGTGACTGTGATAAAGATGGATCGTATTCTAGGCATCCAATAACGTCCATTATACATTCCTCAGAAAACATAACTTCAAAAAGTGCAGTTCTGTTCAAAAGGAAAATTCCCTTGATAATTTCATACAAGTGGTGCAGTCCTTCAATGTTCTCCAAGTCTTCGCATACATGAAAAATTTCTAAGAGCTTCTTAATGTAGCCCTCATTTTCCAGTGCTAGTGCGAGTTTTTCACGACGCAATGGTGAAGGCAGTGATGATGCCACAAGTTCTGCAATTTCTTCTAGTCGATTTAATTCACAAGACGGCAATTCTAGACCTGGTGATGACATATCATCAAAACGTTCTTCCTCGGATTCATCAACAAGGTCCTGAGTAATATCAACAGAAGGGTCTTTGCCTTGAACCTAAAAAGCAAGACGTGTTCAGAAAAGTTAATTTACTTCTTTTATATTTACAGCTACTTGAATGCTTTTTAAAAACAGCATTCAAATGTCACAGACTTTCTCTGTACGGCCAAAACAGAAGTGCAAATTTAAGTTTGACATTGAGTACAGCTGGTTTGGAAAACAAGAGATAATTAAAAGATTTCTTCAAAGGTAAGTATTTACAAGTTACTTCTACATTAGATACTAAATACTGTTGTTCTTAGTTCTGGAGAGCTACAAGCCAAAACAAGTTAACATGAACTTTCTGAAAGCTCTGAAAGAGAGGCACAGAAATTAAGAACAGAAAATCCCAAAGCAACATTAGCAAGAGAGCAGTGGAAATCTGGAGATGTCGGTAAAACGAGGCACGGGACCTGAAAAGACCTCTCTACTGATAAAACAATGAAGCTGTAGAAATTAAAAAAAAAAAGAAAAGATGCTTGGACACCAGAATGTTTCAGCTTTAACAACATCTTAATTCTTGGAGTCTGATGTGTCAAATCCACAAAAGTACTGCTGTGTAGAATGGCAAAAGGCACTGTTCTTTGTAATCTTGAAAATCAGCAAGAAAACCATGGAAAAAAATCATTTCTTCGTGGGTAATAGAAAACCTATACTTAGATTAAAACTTGAATACTGTTAAAACCAGCAGGTTATACAACAGCAACCACTTCTAGTACAAAAGTTATACAAACTTTTGTTTTAGAGGAAGCTTAAGATCTTTAAAGTACACCAGAGGAGAAAAATAAAAAACAACCCAGGCCTCAAAACAGGATGTCAAGACACTGGTTTCTTACAAAAATACCAGATCTTCACATGAGGCTGAGGAAGCTTTGCTTCTTATCTGTTTCCCAGGAATAGTTTCCCCTCTCCCCCACTTTGTTTCTGTCCCCAGCTTTGGTCTGACAAGGTTACAGGAAATGTTTCCATACTTATTTACACAAGTAGCAAGCTGCTCAAAAGATTCATTTCTGGAAAAATGAATGACTGGTACACATGCAATGATGAAACAGACTTGTTTTGCTTTATTTCTAAAATCAGTAAGAAATTCCAAAAGACAGTGAAGACAGCTAGATGTTTGTTAAGAACAGAAAGAGCACACAGACGAAGACTTAGATAAATTTAAAGAAAACCTAGCTAAAGCAGTAAAGAAATTAAGAGACTTTCTAGTGCTTGCAATGAAAGGAAAAAACCCAAACGAAAACTAACAAATTGAGTTAACATCCGTGAATATGCTGACTACACTCTTTGGGGTATTGATAAATAGTTAATAGTTTTGAAGTGGTTATATATACAATTACAGCTTTGAAGTGATAACACAGGGACAGAGCTACACCCTACAGCAACTATCAGATCAACCTTTCATACGTTGACAGTAAACAGAAGAATACTTTCACATTGACAAGGAATATAACTTCAGTTGCAAAAATCAATATTCTACTCATTTGAAACAGAACAAAATGAGCGAAAAATGAGAAATGTAGAAGGAGTAATGCAAATAAGATGCAGCTGAATCAATGAGAAAGCCATTGTAAAAATCACTAAGTTCACACAAATTCCTCTCTCCAAGTTTGGATAGGTAACCCTCTCCCTTCTGGCCAACAGGGATAAAGTTAATCTGAAATTATATTAAACTTTTTAAGCACTCATTTGGAGCCAAATTCCATAAGTGGTAGTAGAGCTAAAAAGTTATGTTAAGCAAAAAGAGCTGAAAAAGCTCTACTTTAAATGTATTTCATATCAAATTTCTGCAGGAAGGAGTAAGTTTTTAAACTCAAAATCACAATATTTGAGGGAGGTGTCTAGGATGATCATTTTTACTTTCTATCAACTCTGTCCAGATTCTCCTCTTTGAACAGACTAAAAATTCTAAACAAACAAAACACAAAACTGGTATTACTTAGGTTGTCTCAATCTTACATATATCAAACTTACCTGACATATTTTTTCCCATATTTCATCACATCCTGCTTTTTCTTGAAAACTAAGTGCCAAATCATAATTTTCAGCTTCGGACCATACAATCAAGGTATCCTACAAAGAGACAAAGACATTTTCAGGCAGCGTTACCTGAGATTTTACAAACCTGAATAGTGCTTATAAGATTTAAAAAAAAAAAAAGCTTGGTCTCTAACTACAAGAAGACACTATTACAATACAAATGTAATAATCATACACTGTAAAGTTTTTTGTATTCTAATATTCTAAGGATTAGAAGCATTTGTGCATAACTCAGAGACATTCCAGAAATATTACTGAAAGTTTTCTTTCTTAATTCACGTGACCGTCACGTCAAAAACATTGATCTAGACCATGCACTTCCACATCAATGTATCTCTGAAAAAACATAAAACTTAAGCAACAGGTTTTGCTGTCTTTATCTGTTTCAGTCAGACCACATGAAGCTGCACATCCTCTGCAGGATTAAATTTATAATTATTTTTCCTCAATTTTAATAGGCCATAGAAACAGTACAGTAAAGCACAGAACAGCTGGTTAAAAAGCAGCTCCAAGATGCCTACAAACTTCAAACAAGAACAGACGCTTGATTATGTACATGTTTAATTGCCTAAGACCATGCAGGCCTATTACACTTCAACCACATATACACCATTTTTACTCATTCCAAACTATAATCTGGAAGGTTGTTTTGCCCTAGCTTTCTAGAATTAGCCGAAATCTTGCTTAGCTACGCTTGTTACTCAGCCACTTGATCGCTCATTTACATACTAGATTAGTTCAAGAGTTTATCAGAGCCCTCATACTGCATGCAAAAGCTATACATGAAAGTGGAAGCTGCAAACAGCAATACTGCAAACTAATAAAGGTATTTGATAGAGCAGTTTAAAATCAGTCTGCTAAATAACTGTTAGAATAATAAAAATAAGAAGAAAATATCTGCATTATTTACATATTGAATCAGGTTTTATTTGAAAAGATACAGCCATAGTAAATATATATAGCCTTATGAAACTGCATAATTTCAGTTCAGTGTTAGAACTCACTAAGACAAGTGACATGAAAATTTTTCCACTTCTATTTCAATGAGCATCATAAAATAGAGTAGTTTTGCTTCATTAATTATATACTTATAGCGATTATTCCTAAAGGAATGAAATTCTAATGTTTTTAAAAGCACTATTAGTTGCCAGAGCTTTATAAAACTTAAGAATTTATTAGGCTTGATTTATTTTAAATATTAAAATGAACAGTGAGAAAGAGGAATCTATTTAGATTTTGATATGCACTTACTAGAAAACCCCTGAAACTATAATCTAAATAGCTTGATGAACTACCTCCATTAGGATTCAGTCAAGCAATATAACAATCAATTTGCTATTACCAGAGCAGCTACTCTGCTTCAGAGGCACTAATGGCTTAACCTTGCAAATGGCAAATAATTTACCTTTTCCTTTTCCAAAGGGCTGAGGAAGAGGTGGTACACAGAAGAAAGGGATTTAGGAAGACCACCTCCAAAATACAAAAGGAAGAAGAGAGTCACAATTAATACTTTATTCTCTACAAGACAGGTCATGGTGCAAATACTCTGGTAATAACAGATTGACAGCATCTACTACCCTTGGCTCCAGAGACTGAGAAAAACAACAGTTTACAATAATTTGGATTTTTTAAACCGTTTTTAAAAATTAGTATGTACCTCACTGCAGTACTCATTTTATGTATCAGGTTGAAAATCTAAGATATCAATCCTTGCAATTACTACTTATACCGCGATGATTTTCAAGGCCACTGTCTCAGCCTCACACTGAGTAGTGCCTTTTTCTTTGGAAAAAAAACCAAACCCAGAACATCAAATTAACTGGACACTAGCACAAGTTGCAATCTTCCTATCTAGCTGCTATCTAAGTGAAAAAGGCCAGATTTCTAGGCATTTCCAAATGGCTTGATTTGGACTAAAGTCTGTTTTCTTCTGTATAGAAAACTTGACTAAAAAAGGGGGAAATTCCGAAAAGAGCACAAATTAGGACAGTATTCTTTATATTAACTGCAGTAAACTGAATAAAGCTCTAAGCGTCTGAATAAAATTAAACATCAGACTGAGACAGGGATGTCTTCTTCCTCTGGGGAAAGCAGGGATGGAGGAAGGCTGGCAGAGAGAAATGAAAAAGGGAGGACACAAAGGTAAAGCTGCTGTCAAAAACAAGTCACAAATGTACAGAAGTGTCCATGCTCATAGTAGAGCAACTGTTCTTGATAAACAAGATAATACATCACAGAAGTTCACAGTACAGGCAGTGTTTTTTCACCTCTACACATGCTCTTTTTTTTTTTAACTGTTACGTCTTAGGAAACAAAACTAGAATCACAGGATAGAATCATAGAATCACTACGGATTGGAAGGGACCTCGAAAGATCATCTAGTCCAATCCGCCTGCAACAGCAGGGTCACCTAGACCAAGTCACACAGGAACCTGTCCAGTTGGGTCTTGAATATCTCCAGTGAGGGAGACTCCACAACCACCCTGGGCAGCCTGTTCCAGTGCTCCGTCACCCTCACTGTCAAGAAGTTCCTTCTCAGGTTGATGTGGAACCTCCTATGTTCCAGCTTACAACCATTGCCCCTCGTCCTATCACTACATGACACCGAGAACAGCCCAGTGCCATCCTCCTGACACCCATCCCTCACATATTTGCAGACATTAATGAGGTCACCCCTCAGTCTCCTCTTCTCCAAGCTCAGGAGACCCAGCTCCCTCAGCCTCTCCTCGTAAGGGAGGTGCTCCACCTCCTTCATCATCTTCGTTGCCCTACGCTGAACTCCAGCAGTTCCATGTCCTTCTGGAACTGAGGGGCCCAGAACTGGACACAATACTCCAGGTGTGGTCTCACCAGGGCAGAGCAGATGGGAAGAACCTCTCTTGATCTGCTAACCATCCCTCTTCTAATCCACCCCAGGATGCTGTTGGCCCTCTTGGCCACAAGAGCACATTGTTGGCTCATAGTCATCTTGTTGTCCACCAGGACCCCCAAGTCCCTTTCTCCTACACTACACTCCAACAGGTCAGTCCCCAGCCTATACTGGTACCTGGGTTTGTTCTTTCCCCAATGTAAAACAAAAGTCAAAAGAATTTATTTGGGTAGCAGAACAACAATTGTCAAGTTTGGTTTATTAATACTAGAAATGTATTTTCTAATTATCAACAATAATAATTGCAAATTATTATCTGATGTCTTCTCACACAAGGATTTCATATTACAGAATAGCATTAGGATCTTTAGTGTTTGATTATACATCCTTTCTTGTCTTAAAGGGCTTTTAAATAAAAGAACACAAAACAAATTGAGAAAACACTTCAATTTGTGCCATAAAACACAGTTCAAAATTTAAATTCACTGTTAAATGCAGTTTTTCAATTTAATTTTCTTAATCCTACAAAGCTTATAATCATCAAAAAGAGGACCAGCACAAGACTTTCACATGTAAGAAGTGACTGAAGAAAACTGCAGATGTAGTTAAAGATAAAAAAGTTAAAATAAGGCTATTATCCATTAGTTTTACAGAAAGGAATCTTTGTGTTTGATCTGAAACAGCCTTGGTGTAATTTGAAATCATTAACTACTCTCAACTATAGAACAAGACTATCAGTTACTTCCAAACACCACTTCTCACAACTTACAACTGAGATTTTTAAATAATGCTTCATCCATTCCAAGAGAAAACAGGCGTGTGAACAAATAAGACTTAGTAGCTACTGGTTAGAGAGGGATGCAGGCGGATCTTACACATTAGGCCTCTATGAGCGTAAAATCTTTGATCTTACATCATTCATAAAAGTATTTCTGGCTCAGCTTGATAAAAATATAACCTTTCTTTTCTCATTACATATAAAATGTTAAGTCTCTATATGAGTAACTGGATGGGTGGATTAAAACAAACATTTAAAATTTGTTCGTACGTAGCTTGTCATTAAACACAGTTAAAATGACAAACTGCAGTATTAAATCAGAGCTAAAATTGTATTAACTAAGTCATAAACATGGACAAATGCTTTAGCATTGAAGTCCTTTACACTGAGTGCTCTCTAAGAATCCCAGTACTCTAGCTGCTTGTATTTTTCAAGATGCAAGATGTTCTTGGCAAATTCTTTTTAAAAATAGGATGATAATCAGGAAAGTATTTATGTGAAGTTCAAGACTTTACTCTCAATCTGAAAGTCATGTGCTGCTTTGTAAAAAATATTTTGGCAGTACAGTCAGTTAGATGCTGTCTCCCTCAGACCTTTTGTATTAGTCTTCTTTCATAATATTGTTCATTATGATGATTCAGACATTATAAAAAATTACTTCTAAGCAAAAATTCTGAGCATGTCCTATTTTAGAAGGCCTATGAATTTAACATTCCCATAAAAGTGGTACTTGTGATTTCTACTGAAGGAGTTAACTTTTTGCTCAGCAAAAATACAGCCTGAGGCCAAAATACTTCAGAGTATGACAGGAGATTGCTACTGCTCTCACTGCTCTCATTGTAGACTGCATCGAGTCCACATGGAGCAAGTTCTGATAAGTTAGACATTTTCAAGGAAGAACTACTGCTTATTACAACTTTGAGACCTACTTTGTAAGAATCTAACCTTCAAAACTATTTCTGCAATAAAGTCGAGTAGCAGACGCAATTGTACATAGATAGATAGGTGTTAGTATCTGCCATATGACTGCACCTTGTTTTCTGAAACTAATTCCAAAAAGTCTACCTTCCTTAATACATTGTTGAATATGCAGTCAGCCTCAAGTTCTCACCATAACACTCACCAAGAAGTAAAGTTTTTATTAGATATTGAATCAGTTTTATTAAACTATTAGCAAACTGATTAGCATAAGTGTTTTACAGCATTCACGCAATCTTCAAAGCAAGCCTTGGGAATTAATGAAGAATTTTAGAGCAACTACCACTCAAGATTCAAGTCTGCTAAAAAACTTAAGATTTCTTCCTTAACGAGATAGAGAGTTTTCCAAATGTTATTGTTTGACAGTTCGCTCTCACTGGTGTCCATATCCAGAGAGAACAGTAGTCTTCCCTATAGCTCCAAAATATTCTCTAGGTGTCACACTAAGATTTACCCTACTCTCAAGAAGCAGTGACCCCCTGAATCAGGTAAGTATTTCTTGTTTTACAAAGCAGATTAGTCCCTTTCTACTAACCTTCAAATGCTTTAGGCCTATGATACTTTCACGGCTCCCAGTGGAAGTTCTGCACAGGAAGGTTCTTTCTCCCTGCCACCTCCTGGACTGCCTGGTTGCTGGTCTCATGTATGTAAGACCTTGCATGGTTTACAGCTGCTGACACTCTCCTGGACACACCAAGCCACCTTTCAGTTGCTATTTACTTACAATCAAAAATAAAGTGTCATAATCTGCTTTCTGATGACAAAATAAACTACTAGCACTGCACAGCTAGCGTGGCAGATTGCAGCAAAATCTTCAGGTTAACCCACTCCCCAGTAACATTAATACAAAGTTTCACATTTGCATTTGGCTTTGTGCATTTGCTCCCCTCTCACCTGGATATCTCTATGTGGTAATAAGTTATCCCAAAAACTAGAATAATGAAGGGTACACTAAGTCCTGTGGCAGAATGTATTCTGTTAGCTTCTATGAAAGCTCAGCTATCATAGGAGACTTTTCAGTTAGCAATGTCACAGCAGCATTCCAGCAGAAATATTTGATTTAATGTGAAAATACACATGAATGTGGGATCATTTTCAATGGATGAGCCAATCCACACCAAGTGCAGTCACTTCTCTTGTGTACCCCCATCACCCCATGAAGCCCCACACTTTTCCTTTTTATCTTAGCTACAACAGGTACAAATTTTACTGACAGAATTTCAATCCTGGCTTGCTTGCCCTCACAGCAGGGGCAGAATGTTCATCTTCTCAGATAATTTCCTAAGTCCCTTTTTGGATCTTTTCAAAATTTGCCATTGGTTTGTGCCCCACCATTCAGGGACAGCCACCTCTGAGCTACATAACCACTAAACGGTACTCTGTATGAATTTAATCTTGCTATTCTTGCAAGGAAGTTAAAAAGGGACTTTGAAAGCACATGACAAGAGACACAGAAGGTTCTAGCGCAGAGGTAAGACTCTGTAGCTGTAAGCAACTCAAGTCTTCCTTGTTTCAGGCACAAAAAGGGATGCAATACATCATCACTGGGTACAGGATATACATGAACATATCTAAAATTAAGTTGAGGCTATGCCTTTACTGTTCCACTGCTAACTGTCAAAAGTATACTGAAAGTATATTGAAAAGTACATACCCAAATTCACACCCACACTGGCTTATCCATAGATAAATGCTATGTATACAGAGTTTGTTTCTTCTTTAAAGTTACATAGGAAGAGGTGTGCTGTCCTAACACACTACTGCAATTTTTTATTAGCCGAATAATTTTTAAGAACAACATCTCTGTCACAGGCTTTCTACAACTGTGTCGCTTCAATGTCTTAAGAAAACAACAACACAAAAAACTAGAGCATGGTTTTACAAGTCTGTAATTTGACTTCACATGGTCATTACAATTAAAGTATCTTCAACCTTTACTAGTAAATTAAGAAAACCACCAAAACGGAAGAGGAAAACTAAGTACTGTCTATGTGGTCAAGAAACCACAGTACAATTAAATTCCACTCACTGGAATTTTTCTTTTAAGCTATGTGCTACTTACCCATTATTAAATTCAGTGTATTCCATATCAAAGTTAGAAGACCATTATTGTTACACTGTAAATAATACCAGTGAAATTTAATGTACAGCCCTAAATGATAATACAAATCATAAGGTCAAATGGACGTAATGATGCAGTTGGCTTTTCCAGAAGTCTTCTGCCTACAAATTTTAACTTGATGTAATATATATTTGCCCTATTTCTGAGCCACAGCACATTAGTTTCTCAAGTTGTTTTCTTTCTAGTTTGTTTTCCTCACACAGATTCAAGTTCTAATACATATGAGTAACTATGACTTTGCCAGTAAATTCACAGCACAGAGCACCCAAAAACTTCCACTGAAGTGAAATCACACACACAAATGCATCCTTTTTTGAACAGACGGCTGAAAATTACTCTTCATTATGACAGAAAGGCTAATCTAATTCACTTGATGAGCAAAGAAGTAGGTAAACACTATTTCATGCTTTAAGAAATTATTTGAAATCGCTAGACAGCAAGTGAGTCTGAGCAGATGGCAGACTACATTGCGCAAACAAGGATGAGGTTAACATCTGAAAAATGTCTTGGAGCACATCAAGTTCTGCCAAAAAGCCTTCCTCTCCAAAGGGAAAACCAGACAGTGGTTATCTACTACCAGTTCAATCAACATGCACATGAATAAAGACCTGACCAATCCACAGTAAAGGATTAGTCATTGCTTTCTACCCACAAAATCTAAAGCATGACAATTTTTCTTGAAGCTTAAGTTCATGGCTTTTGCTGTTTGGGATCATTTGGGCCTTTGCTGGGACGGTTGGAGTCATTTTGTTACTTTTTCGTGGTTTTCGTGGATGCCTTACACGCAGAAACAATAGAGACAGCATGGCAAACATGTACTTCGGTCACTTTAACAAATAATTATCTGCATTCTAACAATTATTAGAACGTACGTACCTATAAACTGAGATTGAATTGTCTGGGATACTGACAATTACTGAGACAGATTGGCACCAAGAGGGCAGCATAGGTAGAACATTCTTTCACCACTGGAAGAACTTAACTGTTTATCTCTCTAGACTCCTATCACAGGCTACAATTTCAATAGTAGCTAAGGTGACCTAAGTGGCATTCTGCAGCCAGAAAGAAAGAAAAATCTCACTGGCTTTTCCATCCCTTGCCTTGAAAGCTCTGCTACTGCATCGAGTTATCAGTTTCTGAAGAGGGATTGAAGTTGATTTCCTTGTAGTTTAGTGTTTAGAGTTTTATTAGCAGAGCTAGAATGAAGCAACATTTCCTTTCAGCTGCTGAACTCCAAGTTTAGCTCATAAGGAATCAAGTTTAAACTCTGAAATTGCTTTTTACTAAGGGAAAGGATAAGAATCCTCATCTGACAGATAACGTGCTGCAATGCAGGATCAACATACACACCGAGAAAGACTTCATATTGCTAAAGCTCAGAGTGGAACACTACATTTAATCTCTACCAGACAGTGCTTCACTGAAACAGTATCAATAGTTCACCTGCAAACAAATTCCTGTCTATGCAGCATTTGAAATCTTTTAAGAACAGCTATGTTCTTTCTCCAGCACAGAAAACATCTAGTGCTGTTCTAACCTAAAAAGAGATCAATAATAAATCTGTTATCTCCAACCATGTTTACACAATCATCAGATCTAGAAGCTTGCACAGCATTAGACCACAACACAGGTCTGACCAAGAGCAGCAATGAACACAGACAGGAAACACTATTGCACTCTTAAGCATGCACAGTCATTTACAAAGATCTTACAATTTTATGCCTGCTTTAAGCAGGCCTCATGTTTGATCTGGCATAAAGCCTGCTAATACAAAGATTGCCTCTCAACACTTTCTGAACAGATTTGAACCAACAAGACACATTTACATTAGATCAGCACTTTATGGCACATAGCTCTGAAATATTCAATGCCATTTCAGGAGTCCTGAAGCTCAAGTTACTCTATCACAGAACCATGACCTCAAGCCAGTCAGAATTACAACTGAGTTAGCTTGCTAAGCATTTTTGCTGGTATTGTCCTTTCTTACTCCCTGCAATTGATTATCCAACTCTACACTGGCTTTACTAGTTCTTCAGTACAGACTATATATGGTGCATGACAAATTACATGAAGGGGCAGATACAGGTTAAATTTTCCAAGGAAAGGTACTTGAAAATCAGACTAGTTCTCCCCATTCAACATACCATCCTACAAACTGCTACAGTTGCAGAAACACTAGGACTGCACCTGAGCCAAACTGCAGTATGTCTAAGCTTATAACAAACCATTAAAAGTGAAAGGTGTTTCAATATGCTAACTGTATCTTATGTTATTTTGGCAACTCTGAGCTGATCAGAGAGGCAATCAAATGCAATGTATTCAGCACTTCTAAACCTCTAAGAGTAATTCTCAGAATCCAGAGATGGTTAGCAAACAAGTGCCCACAGTTCACTTCTCATCCATTCCAGTAGCATTCTTTGCAGACTCACAATGTACACCTTAAATAATTGAAGCGAAATGCAAACCAGAGGTAAGAAGCTGCTTTTATGTATATAGAATGCTTTGAAAAAGTAGCAACACATAGCCATCTTCAAAGTAAAAGCCAAAGGCAAACATGAAAACAGTTTTAAACCCTTCTAGTCTCCTCTTAAAATACATTGGAAGTTGTAGTATCTGAAATATAAAGAAAAAAAAAAATCAAGGTGATATTAAATTTTAGATACTATAATCCTTGGGAACCTCAGCTACTTCCTGATTTTCAGAACTATGTTTGCTTGTCTTTCCCAAAACAATTTTTGATGTAAAACAGTGCAAGTTACACAGACAACATCACAAAAAATGCAGAGAAATTACACGTACGTATGGTGAAATGCACAAAAATGTGGAGAATTACTTTTTGGTAAAAGAACATAAAAAATAACTTGCAACATAGGCAAAAAAAGAACGTGCCTTCAAACATGGGAATAAAAATAAGGGACCTCGAAAGGTTTCTGGTATGCGGTGTTCGGATTAATTTTGGATTCCAAAAGAAGAGAGCCTAGGGAAAAAAAAGTTACACTTATTTACATGAGTATTAAAATTTCAATCTCACCATGAATTTTCCGATCATTCTTTCCTCAAGGAGGTCTTAGCATCTTTCCTCCCAACAGTGTGTTAAACCCATATTCTACAGCATTGCATTTAATTTTTCCCCTCAGACTGTTCACATTGTACAGACTGTAGAAGATTATTCAGAAAAAAATAACCTGTTGCTTAAAACAAAGGAAAGGTTTCAGAAATAATTAAGTCTGCAAAAAAGCAGCACACAAAAACCATCACAACTGCATTCCACAGACCACATATGGTTGTTTTGGACAAAATTTTCTAATCACGTAGTAGTTGTTCTTAAGGTTTAGTCAAATACCAGTTTGCTCGAAAGAAACTAGTGCTTAGAGAAGCAACAACTGTGACTGCCAAGACCAAAATCTTCAGACACAATAACCTCAGGAACAACGGTTCTACAGCAGTGCAGACTGATCTGAGACATAAAACAGCAATTCCATTAGGACAACTGTATTTTCACAGAATCACAGAACATCAGGGATTGGAAGGGACCTCGAAAGATCTAGTCCAATCCCCCTGACACAGCATGATCACCTAAACCAAGTCGCACAGGAACATATTCAGGCAAGTTTTAAAGGTCTACAGAGAAGGAGACTCCACAACCCCCCTGGGCAGCCTCTTCCAGTGCTCTGTCACCCTTGCCATGAAGAAGATCCTTCTGACTTTTGGGTGGAACCTCCTATGTTCCACCTTACACCCACTGCCCATTCTCCTATCATTGTATGACACTGAGAAGAGCCTGGCTGCTCCATCCTCCTGACATATTTATAAACATTAATAACCTCA
>VXBP01004728.1:250401-263334 GCA_013400115.1 Rhinopomastus cyanomelas
CAATACTCCAGATGCAATCTCAGCAGGACAGAGTAGAGGGGGGAGGAGAACCTCTCTCCATCTGCTAACCACACCCCTTCTAATCCTCTCCAGGATGCGTTAGCCCTCTTGGCCACAAGGGCACATTGCTGGCTCATGGTCATCCTGCTGGCCACTAGCACCCCCAAGTCCCTTTCTCTTACACTGTTCTCCATCAGGTAGGTCCCAACCTATACTGGTACCTGGGGGTGTTCTTGCCCTTGTTACATTTCATCAAATTTCTCCCTGTCGAGTTCTCCAGCCTGCCCAGGTCTTGCTGAATGGCAACACAGTCTTCTGGGATGTCAGCCACACCTCCCAGCTTTGTGTCATCAGCAAACTTGCTGACAGTGCACCCTAATCCCTCATCCACATCATTAATGAGTGGGTCAAATAGTACTGATCCCAGTACAAACCCTTGGGGGTCTCCACTAGATACAGGCCTCCAACAAGACTCTGTGCCATTGACCACCACTCTCTGGCTTCTATCCTGCAGGCAGTTTGTGATCCACCTCACTATCCTATTGTTCAGGCCACACTGCCTCAGTCTGACTGCGAGGATTCTTTCTTTACTGTCAATGCATGTCACATATAAATGGATTGAAGAGTTTATTTAGGTGAAAGTCATCCTTAAAGCTCATTCTGTTTTTGATCCAATCACTTTATCCACCTTGCCGCTCAGCTGCACAATGGCCAGTGTGTGAAGGACTTTTTACAGCCATATCTTAAATGCACATGTCTGCAAAGCTTCACTCAGTGTACATGAAGTATTAATAAATTAACTTGCACAATTAGTCTATTACTCTAAACTGATGGCCTCAAGTACTCCTCTGAAGAGGCACTTCTGCATTCATCTACCTGTTTGAATTTAGTAAGAAAAGTCTTAACTTCTCAGTTTCACAGCCATAGTTCTAAGGAAGTATTGTATTTATATTACTGGAATATTTTGCAAATGTTCTTGCTACATCCATACTTAAGAAAATTTAAAATGTTTCAACCACCTTAAATATGGAAGCCTGAGAATCTGACAACAGGACAAGAAAAAGTACTACAATTTGAAAACCATACTCGTATTTGAAAATTTGCTTCCAATTCTCATTGCAGAATCATGTCACCAGCTAGTTTTCAGTAAGAGTGTATCAACAAAATCCATGGCAAAAAATATCCCAAACCAATGTTTGTTTACTAAGTATCAGCATCCTGAATGTAAATGTAAACCTTTACATTTATAAAACCCTCAACCATATTCCTTTCCTCAAGAATTTCTACTGATTAATAGAAGAATCTTAAAGGATTAGAAGTGACCTTGAAAGATCGTCTAGTCCAAACCCCCTGACACAGCAGGATCACCTAGACCAAGTCTCACAGGAACACATCCAGGCGAGCCTTAAACGTCTCCAGAGAAGGAGACTCCACAACTCCCCTGGGCAGCCTGTTCCAATGCTCTGTCACCATCACTGTGAAGAAGTTCCTGTTCATATTGATGTGGAACCTCCTATGTTCCAGCTTACATCCATTGCCCCTCGTCCTATCACTAGGTGACATTAAGAAAAACCTGGCTCCATCCTCCTGACACCCATCCCTCAAATACTTATAGACATTAATGAGGTGACCCCTCAGACTCCTCCAAGATCAAGAGACGCAGCTCCCTCAACCTTTTCTCATAAGGGAGGTGCTCCACTTCAATCATATATTGGTTTGGGTTATAAGGAAACTCCAGAGATCATCTGCAGTAAGCAATGACATCTTTTCACTAGATCAGTTTGCTCACAGCCCTGTACAACCTGACACTGAATGTTTCCAGAGATGGGACACCTACCATCAATCTGGCCAACCCATGTCAGTGTTTCATCATTATCACCATTTATTGCTTATATCCAGTCAGAGTCTTCCCTACTGTAGTTTAAAAAGATCAGCCCTTGCCCTGTCACAACAGGCCCTGCTGAAAACATGTCTAGTCCTGATCTTGCTTACAGACCTCTAAGTATTTAAAGGCAACACAAGATCTCTCCAGAGCCTTCTCTTTTCCAGGCTGAATAAACCCAAATCTGAGAGGTTTTCTTCACAGCAGACGTGTTCCCTCTGATAATTTTTGTGGCCTCCTCTGGAATTGCTCCAATAGGTCCATGTCTGTCCTGTGCTGAAGCCTTCAGTACTTCACGTGGGGTAAGAAACATTATTACTTAATGTTTCTAGAAGCTTTATCCATGATTTTTATATTCAGTGGCCTACTATCACGTAATTAAAAAAAGGCGATTAACAAAGTAACTTACCTATGATGGCTGCTTGTTCCTAAGTCTGTTGTTATACAGTAGAGTGACTTCACTAATTAAGTTGGCTTGAGAAGCTATTGCTCCCTCTCAGCTGCTCTTGCAGTGAAAGCTGCTTACAAACTAACACACAACTGAACAAACTGAAACTAAACAGCCCTCAAAGCAAAAAAGACAAAAATCCAAACAACCTCTCCCTAAAACCATATATACTACCTCTTTTTGTTATTCTTTTCTGGTTTTCTAATCTATATGAGCTATATTATCGGAGCACCTTACTTGTATGTGACAGCACACTAAAGGTCAAAAAAAAGACTACAAACTATACAGCAGGACAGAGAAGGAAGACGTCTACAGTAAGCTCTACTGACGCATCCAAAATGCTATGGTACTTAGGCCATAGCCACCACCTTTGAATTTTGGGTTTGCCTAGCAAACATCTAAAAACAGCATTCCCTTTTCAGTTACAGGCAGCATTTCATGTCAGGACTTTCCATGTCAAAGCCTCAGCTGCAAGTATTGAGTTTTGGAGTATTGTTTTGTGTTAGTAACTTGGTTGACTACTAACTTTTAGAAATTCTCTGACGTCTGTCTAGAAATGCTTAATAACAAATATAAACATTGGAGGAATTAAAAGCAATTATTATATTTCAACTTTATATAAGAGCATTTATTCTTTACTAAACCTGACATTTCCAAGAAAGACAAATCAAGCCTTATACAGCTTAAATAGCTTCTCATTACCACATGATTCAACTTGTTCCTCACCATTCCACACAATAACTAAAAAACTAAGAATTTGGACATAGAAACACAATGAAACAAACTTTGCTCTAGAACCTATAACTGCCCCAAATTCATCCTTCTGGAAAAAAGGCTCAGTGATTCAAAAAAAAAAAAATCAGTATTATTCTACTAGTTAGTTCAGGAAGTTTATTTTTATATACAGGAAGTTCTATGGGATTAAGGCCTTTGCTGGTACGATGCCAGAATGGTCTTAGGCCTCTGTTACCTGCTTCTGGGAACCAGGCAACAGTAACAGATGATGGTAACACAAGTATAGTATTTAGAAAAAGGTCAGAAAAATTTAACAAAGTGATCTTATTGCTGTTCAGGGGTGATCTTATTGCTGTTTATAACTATCTGAGGAGTGGTTGTAGTCAGACAGGGGTTGGTCTTTTCTCCCTGGCCACTGGAAACAAGACAAGGGGTCATAGTCTTAAGCTCCATCAGGGAAGCTTTAGACTTGACATTAGGAAAAGACTTTTCACTGAAAGAGTGATCCGGTCTTGGAATGGGCTGCCCACAGAGGTGGTTGAGTCACTATCCCTGGAGGTGTTCAAGGTTAGGCTGGATGAGGTTCTGAGTGGCATGATCTAGATGTTAGGATTACTGGGTTTTTTTGGATTTAGGTTGGACTGGATGATCTTTAAGGTCTTTTCCAACCTCATCATTACTGTGATACTGTGAAAGTCAGTATCAATACTGATTCCTAAATATAGATCAAGATGCTTAGTCTTTCATTTATTCTAGATAAGTAATTTTTATATAGGTATTTTTCTGTTGGTACTATGCAAGAATATGTTAAAAGCATCTAGTCTACTTCACAAAAATACATCAATGAAATTTCATCTTCTCTTATTCAATTCAAAAGTCAGGTAAGACCTTAAAGTCCACCTTAACAAAAGCTATTGTTTTAATAAACATCCCAAAATTATGCAGATCTACTTATTTTCTAAATTGTAGTCATAAATGAATTTGTAAAGGTAGCCAGCAAAACATTGGTGCCAGAAAGTAACATCTGAAACCACCTATAAAGAAAACATTGATTTACACAATTCTGTTATTAGCCACTGTAATTCAGTAGCAGAGCTGGGTTTTTTTTCTTTAACACTAGCCTGTGCTGTGAAAGGAATTTGTGCGTAGGGAAAGACCTGCTTGAAAAACATTATCTACAGATATCAAATGCTATTTTCAAACATGTTTAAAAACATCAAATATGCCAATCTGCCAGTCTTAAATAAATCTGCAGGCTTGTTTACATATACACATAGAGGAAACATGCTGATACGGAATACTGCTCCTCTCCCATCAAACTGTTCTGTGGATCCTTCCTCAGGAGCAAAGATATAGAGTTGCTCATTCTTCGTCACCAGTATAAACACATTTATGCTTAAATTAAATTTCAATTCAGAACTGGTTTCTGCATCTTACACACAGAAGTTTCAATTCTGCAATCAGAATCTGCTGCTACTGAATCACAGAAAACTTAGTCCACAGAAAGCTGGGAAACTCAAACCAAGGTTCAAAAATGAAGTCTGTGTTCACAATAGACTCTCTCTCAGTCTGATGCATTTCTGAAGGATGAATCCCAGGAACCCCAGAATTGTAGGAGCTGGAAGAGACCTTAAGTGATCCTAAAGCCCAATCCCCCCATCAAAGCAGAACTGTCTAAAGCAAGTTCGCATAGGGCTGCATCTGGGTGGGTTTTAAGTATATCCAGAGATGGAGACTCCACACTCCTCTGGGCAACCTGTGCCAGGGCTTTGTGAGATTTGCACTGTAAGTAAGTTTTTCCTTATTTCCAAATTAAACTTCCTGTGTTCCAACTTGTGCCTACTGCCCCTTGTCCTGTCACTGGGCACTACTGAAAACACTGTGGCACCATCCTCCCTACAGCCACCCCTCAGATATTTATAGGTGTGAATCAGGTCTCTCCTTCTCAAGGCTAAACAGTCCCAGCTCTCTCAACCTTTACGTGTAAAAGGGATGCTCCAGGCCCCCAATCATCTTCACTGCACTCTGCTGGACTCTCTCCAGCAGTACCCCTCCGGCCTCTTGAAATGAGAAGCCCGGAACTGGACATGGTGCTCCAGATGTGGCCTGACCAGGGAAGAGCAGAGTGGGAGGATGACCTCTCTCGACCTACTGGCCCCAACATACCACCTTTCTTTTCAATTTTAACCCAAGGTGAAGTATATAACCACAATATTTTCTGTGTTTCTTATCTAAAAATAATAAACATAAATAAACAAAAACCAAATAAATAATCAATCCTTGAGTTTGAGCAAAGTAAAGCAAACTGAAGCCACATTTTAGTTAAGTCTCCAGCCAGTATTACAGGTTTATTGATTCCTAGGGCTAAAGAAACAGTAAGGATGTGGATGCCCACTCTGCAGCAAAACCGTTATGACACAGAATTCAGAAGTGGCAAGCTACGATGTCTAAATAAAAATTACTAGAGAGTCCCCAAGAGAAAAGTGGCAAATAAGTCAAAGCTATGACATGCAGCAACTAATGCTTTCAGAAACCTTTCAGACCTTCCCAGACTACTGCCTACGTGCTGGTCTGTCCTGCGGCAGTGGCTAAAGGGATAGGGGCACTTCCTGGCACTGGGTGTGAACTGGAACACAGGAGGTTCCACATCAATTTGAGAAGGAACTTCTTCCCAGTGAGGGTGACAGTGCCCTGGAAGGGGCTGTCCAGGGAGGTTGTGGAGTCTCCTTCTCTGGAGACGTTCCAGACCTGCCTGGACATGTTCCTGTGTGACTGGATCTGGGGGATCCTGCTGTGGCAAGGGAATTGGACTGGATGATCTCTCAAGGTCCCTTCCCATCCCTAACGTTCTGTGAAATATGGCCTCCAATGTGGGAGTTCACTTTAACTTCTCAACAGGCTTAGAAAAACTAGAAAACTTTTACTTCAGCCTTCAAATTAACCCAAGTTATGTGAACAGAAAAGTTCATTTCAGAGATCGCTTCAGTCATCTGGGCTCTCAATAAAAAAAACCCCAAAACAATCTGAAATGTTGCAGCGAAAATATAGCACAGACACATTTTAAGCATAAGGCAGACCACAGTAGCCTAATATGTCACGAGAAATGAGTAAGAAATCAAAGTCTTTGATGACACACATAAAAACTCATGGAAGGTGACTAACTGTAAGAAACAAATTCACTGCAGCTCTACTGCAATTCAAGTAGAATACCCTGCAACTTGGAATGACAGACAGAAACTTTTCACACTTTAAGTTTTAAAAAGCCGCCTAACTTTAAAGTAATCAAACCGAAAACAATTCCCTTTTTCAAACCACAATGTACCTGATCTGAAAGCAGCTTATGTACAATACATTATTCCAAATTGCCTACAATGACTCTTAAAAGTTCACTGCCCAGGAGCATACAACATCTCAGATACCAACATAAATCACCTATCTGCTCTAAATTATTAAGATAATTATTTTCAAGAAAAAAATCTCCAACACACTTTTAAATTAAAAAAATAAAACTACACTGTTATTCAGTTATTGCTCCAATTCTGGATGATACCTTAGCTTAGATTTAGCATACAGACTGTAAATTGCTTATCTGAACACCCTGACTGTGCCATAAAAATCTCAAGCACCTGTAAAGCAGCTATGGAGCTACATGAAGTCACAGCTACATAATCTAGACCAAATTATGTGTGAGCTCACGTTTAAAAAAAAAAGTTCTGACAAGTCCACTGTTGCTCTGTGCACAGCTGAACTGGCCCTTTAGGAGGAGTGGGAATTTCCCAGACACAACAGGAATGACAGCTAATATCCCCCACAGAAACAGAACCCTCAAATTCAGGCACATCCCGAGGTTTTCAATCTACTTCCTGGAGTAAGTCAGTAACAACATGCCAGCATTCCAAGGATGAATCTCAGCTCAAATGCTACTAAAAGCTGGTTTAGAAAAGGAGGAAGGAAGTTTAATTGTGGAAGGACCACAAGTCTGTCATTATCTTTTTCCAAACCATTTGCTCTCTTGTAAAAAAAAATAAAAGCAAACTGCATTTGGCTGAAAAAAATTAGTCCATAAACAATTGACAATGCAAGTAAACAAATTTTATGAGGTTTGTACACAAGCAAGTTGGAAGAACCAGCCTATAAATAGAATGCACATTTACCCAGGACTGATACTACCTACTAAATTAAGAACTTAAGCTCTCTATATTATTCAATACTCTTGCTGTCTGAAAGAGGTCCAAGTGTCATCCTAGTAAATGTACTTGAGTAATAGATGAAAACAGTAAATTTGAGCCAGTTCTGCTTTGATCAGAGAGTACCTTAGCTATGCAACACAAAGGATGGACTTCATCCTTGTTTTGGCACTCTCCTTCTTATAGACGTTTATTTACAACAAGCTGGCCACAACAAGTCAATTCAAGTTCTAATCAGTCTTAAGCATAAACTCCCCGCTGAAAGACAAGAATTTTTGCTTGAATGGGCCATTTCTTCACAAATAAGTTATGAATTACAGTTCTTTTACTTTAATAGTTCAAAAAAAATTACCAGGAATTGTTCAGCATGAGTTTTTAAACACGAGCACATCAGTCATCTAGACATGAAGTACTGCATCTACAACTAAACGTTCTGTAAAGGTTAGTCTAAAGAAATGTTATAACCTTTTTTTTAACATTCTTCACGCTAAAATTAGATTAAACCTATTTCAATTTTCAATGTTCTGACACTGTGAAGTTGGCCAAACTATCAATGCATCTTCTTCAGTGTGAAATAAATGAAATCAAGTCTCAGTTTAACATTTTAAGGTATAGTCAAGAAACAAAAAAACCCCGAAATTCACGTTTATCATAAGCTCAATCAAAAAAAAAATACTACTCAGATGCCCGATTTCTCCTTATCCATACATGATCTTTGCTGAAGAGATTATCATGCAATTTGTCAAAGCCTTCTCAAACAGCAAGAATTAACGATTCTCAAACCGAGTTTCACCCTACTTCCTATAATGAAAAAGCCAAATAAAGACAATTACAAGGTATGTTGACACTCAAAAGCTACAACTACGTCTACAAGTCACCACAGCTAAATAACTAACAAAGTAATGTCATGCACCGACAGATTACTAGTAAAAATGTACACTCTAGATATTGCAAAACTTAAATTTTTAAATCTACTCTGATTATAGCTGTCTTCAACTCCCTTAATTCTCAATAATCAAACCCAGTCCAAATATGTAGATCCAGGAGTAGACAGTACTACTCAACCTATACTATTGTTATATCCTGCCAGAAAGCGTGAAGGAAGTTTATGCACTGTTTAAATTTACAGGAAGATGTAGAACTGCTGAAGGACTGAGAACCACCATTCCATTAAAAACAAATCTGAAAACGCTGGTCTGACCGCTGTAGTTGTCTTTATTATTACAACAACTGTACTTAGATAACTGTTCAAAGCTTTTTAAATGTAGTTTTTATAAGTCCTTTCACGAGGGGATCTTTTCCAGAAGCATCTAAGGAAGGGCACAACACAATGATCAGTTTTGAAACTTGATAACAACGGGCATCATCACATACTCAAATCTATACAAGATTTGCAACAAGACCTGAGCGTATTTTGCATCCAACACTGTGTAGTCACTATGCTTGCGCCTGATGGCAATCTTCCATTTTTTCACGCGGCCTAACACAAACGAACTTGCTTCTAAGAATCACATCTGAATTACACAGTAAAACACTAAAGCAACAGACAGAAAGCTAAACCCAGGTCTTTTTCTGGGCAGGATGAGGGAAGACTGTACCTTCAGATACACACACTTACCATCACTCTCTGCCCTGACTAGCAGGGACATGCCCTTCAGCCTCTCCACGTAGCACGAGGACACATGCCCTGTGCCTCGATCATCCCACTGGCGGTCCTCATTTAGCGTGTAAACCTTCACCCTCCGCCGGGTGTCGGTCATCCTGCCGCTTGCCACCACTCCGGCTTCCAACTCCTGGGAAGCGGGAGACTGGCCCTGGGCTAGACGTCTCCTCAAAGGAGAGGTGCGTAAAGGCAGGCAGCAGCCCCACACGGGCACGCCAGGCAAGCTCTTCTCACTCTTCCTCAGTGCTCCAAATCGATCTTCATCATCGAGGGTAACAGAATCGAGGGGTGCAAAGGAAGACAGGCCACAAGAAGAGGTTAAAAGGAGCGCTCCGGGCACAGTCAGGCGCTGCACAAAATGCGAGGATAGCCGCAGGGAGGGGAGAGGCTCTTTCCAAGGTGAAGGGTAGGCCGGAGAGGTGGTGAAGTAGAGATCCTGGAGGAGAAGTGGAGCCACAGGACTTAAACCAGTGATGGACAGCAGCCGGCTAGGGTGGCAGCAGGCAGCCGGCCCGGGTGACGGGAGCAGGCGGTCCAGGAGGCCGGGGTCCTGGCAAAGGAGCAGGCTGGAGGCCGGTAAGGCCAGAGTGTAGTAGGCGAGGCGGGGCAGGCGGGCGCGGAGCCGCTCGCCCCGGCCTGGAGCTTGGCTCTATTGTGCAGCAGCCGCCCAGGCCCGAGTGCCCTCGCTCGCCGTCCCAGGAGCCGCCCTCCTTCCCGCCTGCGCTGGCTGCGGCTTGTGGGCACGACCTGGCCCGGGGCAGGATCAAGCGGGCGGTCGGGCTTAGCGCCGCGTCTCCCCCATGGGTTCCCGTCACAGGCGGCGGATTCACTCCCAGCCCGACTCCGCCGCCATGTTCTTCCTCCTCCTCCTCCTCTCTGCTGCGGCGGCTCAGTCCCGGCTCCTCAGTGCGCCGCTCGCCGTGACCGCACCCCAGGCGCTGAGTAGCCCGGCCGCACAGAGGGACTCAGCCCTACGCGGGCAGGGGACGAGCAGCGGTAGCGCGGCCCGTCCAGCCCGGTTCCCAAGGACCCCCGTCTCCACCTAAGTCACTCCGCGGCCGCCATCTTGGTTTCACCTCTCACTGGAAGCGCGGGGTCTCCCAGCCAGCGGCAGCACGGGCCGCCCGCCAGCGCTTAAAGGGCCAGCGGCTCCGAGCGGGTGGCGAGCTGGGAGCGCGCCCTTGGGCGGCTGTGTGCGGCTAGGCCCCGCACGCCTCGGGCAGCCTCAAGTCGCACCGGCACCGGCAGCGGAAACGCGCAGGCCCGGTGCCAGCGCAGGGCGGGCCGGGGTGGGGGTGGTCCCGCCCGTGACAGCCACGGGTAGGACTCGGGACCGTGTGTGGGGAGTGGTCTGTGCGCAGCAGCGTCTGGGTGCCGTTAGGGTTTTATTTATTTGTTTCCATACGATACTGAAGGATCCCGGCAACAGGCAGTTCCTGGCTGAGCGGCTGTCGGGTCTCCGCAGGCAGAGGCAGGATGTAACAGTTGCAGTAACAAGCAGGAGCTGCAGACTCCGCTGCTGCCGACATGTACACCTGTGGGTGAGGGTTCCCCACGAGGCGGACAAACACAAGTGTGCGTAGGAGCCCGCAGACACCCGCTGCCTGCCAGAGGCCGCTCCGGATCGGCAACACGCGTGGGTGCTTGTGGCGACGTATAGAGCCGGTTAAATCCATTTATGCTAGACTTTCAAACAACTGCAGGTATTTGTTCATACAAGTGCGTTACACTGGGGCTGGCTGGAGCCCAACTCACAGATGAGGAGCTTTCTCACCAGAATTCGCAACACATCATGAGAAAGCCTCCAGACAGACAGAGAATGGTGGGGGTTGGAAGAGACCTCTGACTATAACCTAGTCCAACCCTCCTGCTAGAGTGGGATCTGTTAGAGAACATTACAGAGCAACAAGTCCTGACGGGTTTTGAACAGACCCCACAATGTATTTGGGCAGTGTGTGCCAGGCCTCTGTTACCCTCACAGTAAAAAAAGGTTTTCCCTATGTTTAAATGCAACCCTCTGTGTTCCAGTTTGTGACCTTTGACCCATCACTGGGTACAACTGAGAAGAGTCTGTCCATCTTCCTGATACCTGTGTTTTATATACTTCAAGCATTGATCAGATGCCACCTCAGTCTTCTACTCGCCAGGTTAAGCAGACCCAGCTCTCTCAGCCTCTCCTAAGGAAGATGCTCCAGCCCCCTTATGATTTTAGGGGCTCTGTGCCAGGATCTCCCCAGTAGCTCCTTTTCAAGCACAAGACGGACTGTTGCTACACTCTTTCCTGAGGTGCTCAGATGAGACATTCAGCCTTTGCACTCAGGCTTGGCTCTGATGCCTAAGGATGGGTTAAAAATAAAAATACCTTTGAGCATGGTAGCTGAAAATGTGTTTGGCTCAGGTGTTCCTAGTGTGATGTCCATGGCTAAGGCAATGAAAGGTTTGGGAAGATTCAGCTGTCTGAGAACTGCAGATTGCAGCTCTGGATGAAGTGAAACAGGCAACAGGTGCACAGAAAGACTTTTGCCATGTTAGTTTGGTAAGCTGCGCACTCCTCGAGGGGTCACACCTGGACAGGTGCTGTGCCAGAATTTTGTGTAGGCAGCTCTGGAGATGGATTTTTGTGACTTCCAAGATTATTTCTGTCACTTAGATAAACCGTGGTGAGCACGTTAGATTCAGTAACAATTCACAAATTGTACCCTCTTGTGGCCATCACATTAAGTATAGAGCACTGCTAACCATGGGTTTAATTCTTTTAGGTTATTCTGTGAATTGAAAACAAGTTAAATCAGATTTGTTTGTGTAGATGGCTTTATGAAGATTTTGTCTTTGGCTTCTTTTAATTCGCCGGTATTCTTTTGATACCCGTCTGAACAAAGCTCAGTCCAACAACAGTGCCTACTTATCAGGCTTTGTTGCAACTCTCATTACATTCAGCAAGGGGTTCTATGTTTTTGAAAATGTTCCACCCCAGTTATTCCAGAAAAAAGATTGGGCATTGAGGGCAACCTCCCCTGTTGAAAAGCAGGTATGAAAGAAAAAACCCACTCAGTTTCTTTAAATTTGAGTCATGACATAAAAAGAAAAAAAACCTCTGTCATGTCACACCTCAATTCCTTTACTCCTTTTCCAGAGGTTTGACAGATTCTGTCCAGAAGGAAACATCTTCAGGGTCACAACAGTCAATTCTCAAGTGAGTTAAAAGGTTAAGCTCCCCTAGGTCCTGTAAATAATAAAGAACCTTCCCCTGGCAGAGGTTTGGGGCACCAGGAATTGAGTAATAAAGAAGAAAATGGAATACTGGATACAGTTCTAAACACCTCATATTCATAGAAAGGAAGGCACATATGAATGGATCCCTGTGATAGGAGTAAGCCTAAACTGGGTTTACCAGTAAGGGCCTGAGGGCCTCTCTCACAGTAGTCATGACCAAAGAACAAGGTAACTTTTTCTTTCAGTATTTTTTTGGAAATAAAAAAAACTGTTTCATACTTTTGGGAAAGGAAAATACATGGTTACTGTGAGGAACTTCAGACTTGCAATTGGAAGCTATACGCAAAAGAGTTATTAGAGGTCCTAAAAATCCTAGCTAATTATTTCTTGAACACCAATCCCCATCCCACTCCCCCCACCCCAGTTTAGGTAAATTAGCAAATTCAGGCTTTATAATGGTAAAGATAATTGTTAGAATGAAAATCAAAGTCTACCTGAGTATTTAGACATGGCTTCATTCACAAGGTGCACTCAAAGTTACACTCCATAGTACGTACACACATGTGTACACACATGTGGACACTGGTTATGTCCTTCTGTTCCCATATGTTTTGACTAGTTTCCCAAAAAAGCTGTGAAAAATGAATGAGTGAAATGAAAAATCACCTTGAAAAATTTTATCTAAGTAGGGACAGGAAAAAAAAAAGACATCTATAAAGAATCACAAAAGGCTGGAGATTCAGAACTTATTTCTAGTTTAGTCAGGAGTAAACACAGAATCACAGAACACTAGGGATTGGAAAGG
>VXBP01004728.1:263938-292728 GCA_013400115.1 Rhinopomastus cyanomelas
TGAGGGGCCTTGAGCACAAGCCCTATGAGGAGAGGCTGAGGGAGCTGGGATTGTTTAGCCTTGAGAAGAGGAGGCTCAGGGGAGACCTTATTGCTGTCTACAACTACCTGAGGGGTGGTTGTGGCCAGGAGGAGGTTGCTCTCTTCTCTCAGGCAGCCAGCACCAGAACAAGAGGACACAGCCTCAAGCTGCGCCAGGGGAAATTTAGGCTTGAGGTGAGGAGAAAGTTCTTCACCGAGAGAGTCATTGGCCACTGGAATGGCCTGCCCAGGGAGGTGGTGGAGTCGCCAACTCTGGAGTTGTTCAAAGCACGATTGGACGTGGCACTTGGTGCCATGGTCTAGCCTTGAGCTCTGTGGTGACAGGTTGGACTTGATGATCTATGAGGTCTCTTCCAACCTTGATAATACTGTGAAACTACTGTGACTTTGAAAGATCATCAAGCCCTCTGCCACAGCAGGATCACCTAGACCGAGTCACACAGGAACACATCCAAGCTGGTTTTAAGCCTCTCCAGAGAAGGAGACTCCACAACTCCCCTGGGCAACCTCTTCCAGTGCTCTGTCACCCGCACTGTAAAGAAGTTCCTTTTCATATTGATGTGGAAACTCCTATGTTCCAGCTGACACCCATTGCCCCTCATCCTATCACTAGATGACATTGAGAAGAGCCTGGCTCCGTCCTCCTGACACCCACCTTTCAAATATTTATAGACATTAATGAGGTCACCCCTCAGTCTCCTTTTCTCCAAGCTCAAAAGACCCAGCTCCCTCGACTTTTCCTCATAAGATAAGTATTCTACAGCAGTTTGAAATAAATACATACAAGAAGTAGAACAAGGGCAAACCTAGCCATCAGTACAGGTTCTTAAAGTACAGAAAAATGGATGAGAATGTCAAGCAACAGCTCAAGTTTTCTATATCTTAACTTCATTATGGGCAACATGAGAAATGAGGAACAAGAAGCCCAGCAAACAGATAGGATGGTCAAAACAAGAAAAGAAAGTGTTTCTTCATACCCTGTTGAATAAAGTGATGGAATTCTCTGCTGCAAGGTGACGTGGATGATCAAGCCCAACCTCAAAGCAGAGCTCTTGTCAGAGCTTTCTGTGACTAATAGGCAGAGGTTTTAGTGGCGCATGAGGATTACTGGCATATATGCAGGAGGAAGGAGGTTGGGGATGGTGTGCATTCTAGGAAGCTTTGTAGCAGTGAGGGGTGTAAGGCAAAGGGGGCAAGTCAGGTTTCACACCACACTGCACTGAAGTGTAGTATGACTACAGTTACATGTGCTGCAGGGCCCCACAGCCTCTTTGGCACACACATTTAGGCCTAATAAATAGTCCTAAATAAATACGTCTAAGAGCACACTTGGACACTTCTACTAAAGACAGTGTAAGTGCATATCACTTCATTAATCACCCATGCACTTTTGCACTAGACAGAAATTACATTATAGTTATTAAATAGTCACTGACAATTGTATTAAGTAATTAACATGCAGGATTTATTGATGAGCTTTATGCCTTTCATTGATACAAGAATTCAGACAATAATAATTACTGCAGAATAATATACCTTGTTTCTACCTCTGTGTTTAGTACTGCCTAAAACCATGTTGTTGGAATTCTTTACATTTTTCTGAAATCTTCTGAGTAAAAACAAAGTCTTCTAAACAGATTTTTCTAAGCATTGTTAAAAATTTGGGAATAAAGTTTTCAGAATATTAGCAATATATTGGCACATGATTTGATTTTTCTAATACAAAGCATTTGTAAGAGGGTCTATAAACATGCAGGAAAAGAAATAATTTATCTTTTGAGTATCTTATTATCACAGACTCACAGAACATTAGGGATTGGAAGGGACCTTGAAAGACCATCTAGTCCAATCCCTCTGTCACAGCAGCATCTCCTAGACCAAGTTGCACAGGAACATATCCAGGTGGGTTTTAAACCTCTCCAGAGAAGAAGACTCCACAATCCCCCTGGCAGCCTGTCCCATGTAATATGAAGACACTGGCCCTCCACCTAGGCAAAAGTAGTAGTTGCAGTATTTGCAGTATTTGAAGTTTGCAGTGGAGGTCCTTTCTTGTTCCACATGAGTTTTTGCTTCCTTATGATACTATCATAATTTTGGCTCAGAGATGCCCTAAAGATAATACCCATCAATAGGGTCATTGCCAAGATCCAAATAAATGGTTTTTCAGAAGAGGTCGCAGCATCATCAACATAAATGTGAAACAAAATATTTTAAATATTTGTTATTATAAAATATTTGTTGTTACTAAAATTGGATATAAAAATTTTCATGCATTGAATTAACTATTTCCAGTATAAACCCTAGATAGTTCGAAGCACAGGTGCGGAGGAGTACAGACTTTTTCTCTCAAATGCAAGGAGCCTTGTTGCTCAGCAGAAATTTTGTCCTGCTTCAGTATTTCAGAAAAAAAATTATGAGGCTGCAAATAATTTCATCAATGAAATGTAAAAAGATGGTTTTATATGGTAGATATGAATTGTATTTTGGCAACTTGGATTTTTTTTCTTTGTCAACAAGAAGCTGGGGTACAATTAGTTTAATTCGTTCCTTATTTTACCATTTCTGTGTTTTCATTGATTACAGCAGTTTTGGGCTAAGGGCTGTATCTATGTGTAGTTTTAAACAGAACATTGATTAGTACTGCCTCAAACCCCCATGTATTATCCTTTTCTAACCAAAAAACTATAATGACCTTTTAAAA
This sequence comes from Rhinopomastus cyanomelas, assembly GCA_013400115.1. NCBI lineage: Eukaryota > Metazoa > Chordata > Aves > Bucerotiformes > Rhinopomastidae > Rhinopomastus > Rhinopomastus cyanomelas. Next base: position 266,681 of record VXBP01004728.1, read on the forward strand.
GTACTTTCTGGTTATCAATAAACACAATCACAACAAACAATGTGCACTGATAAACGTCTTCTGTGTGCAGGCTTTTGAAGGCTGCCGTGCATGGTTTAAACCCAGCACCACACAGCCACTTGTAGAAACCTACCCCCTGGGCTGAAATAAAGGCTTTAGGGCTGAGTCAAAGACTGGAAGGGCTCACTCACCAGTAATGGCCACAGGCAAAAGTCATACTCAACGTGAAGAAAATAAAATCACGTTTTATGTGAGCAACAAAAACCCATCAACAATTGCAAGGAGAGATACACGTGATTCTCGTACGCACCTTCCTAAGCCCAGCTCTACCACCTCGTTCCCTCTCAGAGGAAACCCCTAGCAGTCTTCCCCTGTGGCAACATAGTGTCCTTACCGTAGCAAACTAGCCCTCCATGAAAATCTGTGGCCTGCATGGGGTCTCCCGCGGCCTGTGGGCTTTCCGAGCAATGAACCATTCCAGCCCAGGTCACTTTCTCGGAGTCGTGGTTTCTCTCACGATTCAGCCCTTGCTCACACATGCTCTCCTCCATGGCTTCACAGGCATTTTTCTCCTCGTCTGAGGTCTTCACGTGCACAGTTTGCCTTCTCACTACGAGTTTCAGGGAACATTGCTGCCTCAGTGTGTTTTTACCCCCTTCTTCCTCCTAACTGACCTGGGCAACAAAGAGCTGTGTCTTACTCCTCCAAATATAAGGGAGCTCTGAAACAAACAGGAAACAGGACTTTGCTCGACAGGTTTCTCCTCTTAAATAAGTTTGTTAGCAGAGATGCTGACTGGCTCAGCCTGAGCTAGATGTGGTGTGACCTGGATCTGGGGAAGCTTTCATGAAATTTCTTACAGGAGCCACTCAGCAGCCCTTGGAAACCCTGTCAGGCTCAAACTACCATGTGGGTTCTCACAAGGGTCCCAGGCCAGCAGTACCTCTTCTGCAGGTAGACTGAAGATTGACTGAGAGGAACTTACTGTGCAGTTTTTGTGCTGAGACCCTCCTGTTAGAGGAGGCTGCACTTGCAGCCCAGAAGGCAAACCGAATCCTGGGCTGCATCAGGAGAAGTGTGGCCAGCAGGTCGAGGGAGGTGATTCTCCCCCTCTACTCCACTCTGATGAGACCCCACCTGGAGGACTGCGTCCAGTTCTGGAGCCCTTATTACAGGAGGGATGTGGACATGCTGGAGCAAGTGCAGAGGAGGGCCACGAGGATGATCAGAGGGCTGGAGCACCTCTCCCATGAGGACAGACTGAGAAAGTTGAGGCTGTTCAGTCTGGAGAAGAGGAGGCTCCCAAGTGACCTTATTGTGGCCTTCCAGTATCTGAGAGGATCCTACAAAAAAGCTGGGGAGGGGCTTTTTAGGATGTCAGGTAGCGACAGGACTAGGGGGAAATGGAGCAAAGCTGGAGATGGGTAGATTTAGAGTGGATGTGAGGAGGAAGTTCTTCACCGTGAGAGTGGTGAGAGCCTGGAATGGGTTGCCCAGGGAGGTGGTTGGGGTCCCATCCCTGGAGGTGTTTAAGGCCAGGCTGGATGAGGCTGTGTCCAGCCTGGTCTAGGGTGGGGTGTCCCATCCTGGTGGGGGGGTTGAAACTGGATGATCAGGTGGTTCCTTCCAACCCTGAGTGATTCTGGTTCTATAACTTCTCCAGTGAGGTGATCCTGCTGTGGCAGGGGGATTGGACTAGATGATCTTTCGAGGTCCCTTCTAATCCCTGATGATTCTGTGATTCTATGTGCCACTTATGTTAAGGACAGAGCTGCAGGGGTTCCAGATCTCTTGTAATTGGCAGGTGCAGTCTAGATGCAGCTTGAATTTGACCAAAATGGATTCACCTTGCCATGTTTTGAAAAGCTGTGCAAGTGTTCAAATATGTGATCAGAACACAGTTCAACAACGGATTTGAAGTTGGACTTGTACCAGTGGTATTTTGATGTAAGTAATTTGTTTTTCATGTGAGATGGTTTTATTCTTAAGTAACACAATTATAGTGACACTATGGCATATAGTGACTATAATTAACATAATTACAGTCTATTTATCATACCTGCATTTCATCAGTCAGCTGTCGCTGCCCAGGTCTAAACAGATGATGTGAACCCGGACTATAATACCCGTAAGGAATTAGGAGAAGGCAACTTCTGTAAAGGCTTTTACGGGGTTCAAAATCAACTAACATGATTTGACTAATTCAAATAAGGCATACTTATTCTTCTAAAATCTAAATCGGTATAATCACACAGATTAGCATCTTATTTTTACTGCAAAAAACCTAGGCAACAGTGCATAGAATAACATAAGTCGTTAAATAAGTAAAATAAGTAGTTAAAAAAGACAGGATTTTTAACAAGCTCTCTAGAGCAATTTATTCCAAAGGTTCGTGCTCAAAAGAGTCATCAAAAGTTTGCTTCATTTTCTCTGGGACTATCACTTTAAAAGACTATGTGATGTATAAAATGTAAACCCCAATCTAGATATGAGGCTAACTTAAATATACATTTCAAAAAATATATTTCAATTCGTATCAAAATTGCTTAAAATGTAAATGCTGTTTAGTTCTGGAACTGTGATTTGTACTCATTTCTGGTCATTATATTTATTTTAATATGCAATGATGAGGCTTACAGATATGTTTGGCGACATAGACTCTGGATTATATGTGGTAGCCTTTTATTTTTAACATTCCTGGTGGTTAAAATTGATACCAATTTAAACAAACAAAAATTATCTTAAGATATTTTCAGTTTTTTTCTTTTCTCCTGGTGTCTTAAATGTACCCAATGTAGGTTTGGCTTTTCACAGATAGGAAAAAATAATTAGGTAATTTCTTTGTTTTATTCTGTCTTTTCCACTGGTTCCTGTGAGGCAGTGAGCACTGTCTTTCCTTAGGTGACAGATTACATTTATATCTAAGAGAGATGTCAGGGATTTTTTGGGATCTAATCTCTGATACAATGTTCAAAGCTCAGCAGAGTGAGCTGCTGACTGTAAAAGATTGCCCAAATATATAAACTGAGAAAGAAAATAAAACCACGTGTGTGGTCAGGATCCATACCTGAGCCACCATTGCTATGCTCCAGCTCAACCTGATCAAGCACCATCAGCACTGGGCAGGCTTGAGACTCCCAAATTCCTTGTAGGCAGCTGTAGATGCTGCTTTTACTGACCAAGACATTTCATTAACCACGGACTTGTATCTTTGGTTCACCATCTGCTTCAGAATGCTGTGAAAGCTGTGTGGGGTCATGCTTTAGGGAGGTCCGTACTGGAGGGTTAGCTGGATAAACAACCTACCCTCATCACCACTTGGCCCGCATAGTACGTAAAGAGCAGCAGGATGTGTCAGATTCACTCCTCACGCTCTTGCAGCAGTGCATGGAAAATTTATTTGGCCTGATTCTTTTTAATCTCTTTCATTTCTGCCTATTAGACTTTTGGGGTGCTCTTTCATTTCTGCCTATTAGACTTTTGGGGTGCTCTGATTCTTACTAGCTTCCATAGGTGTTTCTGATTCTAAAGACATTCTCTAATGATTTCAAATATAAGGTACCAGAGCCATTCAATTTATTGCATGTATATGGGGACAACAGAATTGTCTGAAACCAACAGGCATTTGTTGGGGTCCCCTAAAACTGGAGACACTGGCACCCTAGATTCCAGATCACCAAACGATCTTACAGTGCTTTGCCGTCATGAGAGAATTCTGGGGCAACTAGAGATAAAGGAACACAGGACTAATTCCAGTCAGTAAAGCTGCAGCCTTGATCCCTTCCTGCTTTCCTCTGTGCTTCTCACATCCAGTAAGCACAAATCATTGGAATTATGATTTATGCTTCCCTGTTACCTTTCACATATCACATGGACCAGCACTAAATCCCTTCCCTGACCTTCTCACCTAGGAAACCATGAAGCCCAGAAGGCAAACCAGATCCTGGGCTGCATCAAGAGAAGAGTGGCCAGCAGATTGCGGGAGGTGATTCTCCCCCTCTACTCCACTCTGATGAGACCCCACCTGCAGTACTGCATCCGGTTCTGGAGCCCTTATTACAAGAGGGATGTGGATGTGCTGGAGCAAGTGCAGAGGAGGGCCATGAGGATGATCAGAAGGCTGGAGAACCTCTCCTGTGAGGATAGACTGAGGGACTTGGGACTGTTCAGTCTGGAGAAGAGGAGGCTCCCAAGTGACCTTATTGTGGCCTTCCAGTATCTGAGAGGATCCTACAAAAAAGCTGGGGAGGGGCTTTTTAGGATGTCAGGTAGTGACAGGGCTGGGGGCAATGGAGCAAAGCTGGAGATGGGTAGATTTAGAGTGGATGTGAGGAGGAAGTTCTTCACCGTGAGAGTGGTGAGAGCCTGGAATGGGTTGCCCAGGGAGGTGGTTGGGGTCCCATCCCTGGAGGTGTTTAAGGCCAGGCTGGATGGGGCTCTGGCCAGCCTGGTCTAGGGTGGGGTGTCCCATCCTGGTAGGGGAGTTGGAACTGGATGATCAGGTGGTTCCTTCCAACCCTGAGTGATTCTGATTCTATAACTTCTCCAGTGAGGTGATCCTGCTGTGGCAGGGGGATTGGACTAGATGATCTTTCGAGGTCCCTTCTAATCCCTTATGATTCTATGATTCTATGAATCAAATCATGCTCAGCACCGTCCTTCACTCATGAGCTTCCTTCTTTCTACCTTTACTGCATTTCTCCTGGTTCCTTTCAGCACACCCAAAAGTTTTGTGCTTAAGTTGCATCCTCACGTGCATTTCTGGTTGTTGCAGTTTGAGTCTGGTGGGGTGTTAGCCTCGGGGAGACAGTGTCTGACAGCAGCCCTGGTTAAGAAGCTTTGAATGCAGAAGATCCCTCCACCTCTAGTTGCTCACCTGGCCCTGGAAGTTCGAACCAATGAGTGTCTCTGCAAATAAACATATTTTGGGGAGGGGAAAACCTGTGGGACAAGTTTCCTGTTGTTTTTGGCCTTTGTTTTGGGTGAGTACCATCTGTAGCCCTCGGAGAATGACGCAGTGGAGCAGTGGACTGGTCCTTAAAAGGAATCGTTGGCTCTGAGGAAGGAGCTGTGCTGGAGTGGTCAGGCACTGGGATGACCCACAGCCTGTAGAAAGCCCCACACTAGCCAGAGAAAGATCATGGAGGACTTGTCTCCTGGGGGAAGGGTAGGATTCCATGTTGCCACAAAAGACTGCTCTGGGATCTTTTTTTTTGCCTGAGGAAAAGGAAATGACAGAGCTGAGCCCAGCTATGTAAGAACCATGTGAATTGCCTCTGTGGGTTCTGGTGATAGTTGAATGGAACTAGTTTTGCTGGTAATTTTGCAGACTAACTGTACAGAGGATCCACTGTTACCACAAACTAGTGAAGGCATGAACATGAGAAAAGTAATGGTATGGGGGAAAACAGGTGATTCTCTAAAAGTAGTGGAAATCTTTCTGGCATCCCGTTGGTGTCCAGTGATCAGTGGTGTTCCCCAGGGATCAGTACTGGGCCAAGTCCTATTCAACGTTTTTACTGATGACGTGTATGAAGGGATTGAGTCTACCCTTAGTAAATTTGCAGATAAAACCAACTTGGGGAGGAGTATAGATCTGGTGTAGGGAAGGAAAATGCTGAAGTAGGACGTGGACAGGCTGGGTTAATGGGCCCCGGCCAACAGGATGAGGTTTAACAAGACCAAGTGCAGGGTCTTGCACTTTGACCACAATAACCCACTGCAGATACAGACTGGGGGATGAGTGGCTGGAGAGAAGCCTGACAGAGAGGGAACTGGGATTACTGGCTGACAGCTGCTGAAGAGGAGCCAGCACTGTGCCCGGGTGGCTTGGAAGGCCAGTGGCATCCTGGCTTGTATCAGCAATAGTGTGGCCAGCAGGACTAGAGATGCAATTGTCCCCCTGTACTGGGCACTGGTGAGGCCTCCCCTTGAGTACTAGGGGCAGTTCTGGGCCCTTCACTTCAAGAAAGAGGTGGAGGGGCCAGAGTGGGTCCAGAGGAGCAATGAGGCTGCTAAAGTGACTAGAGGGAAGGTCTGACAATAAGAGGCTGAGGGACCTGGGGTTGTTTAGCCTGGAGGACACTCAGGGGGGACCTTATCACTCTCTATACCTACCTGAAGGGAGATTGTAGACAGGCTGGAGTCGGACTCTTCTCCCAAGCAACTAGTGATAAGATGAGAGGACAGGGCCCGAAGCTGCACCAGGAGAGGGTTTAGGTTGGATGTTAAGATCACCTCATGGAAAAGCTGATTAGACTTTGGAATGGACTGCGCAGAGAGGTGGTGGAGTCCCCATCCCTGGAGGTGTTTGAGGACAGACTGGATGTAGTGACACTTAGTGCCATGGTGTGGCTGATCACGGAATCTCAGAATCACTCTGGCTGGAAAAGACCCCTGGGATCATCGCATCCAACCATCTACCCTACTTTACAAGTTCACCTCTAAACCATATCCCTCAACACCTCGTCCAAACAAACTTTAAACGCATCCAGGGATGGCGACTCAACCACCTCCCTGGGAAGGAATATTAGGTGATAGACTGAACCTGGTGATCTCAGAGGTCTCGTCCAGCCTCAAAAATTCTGTGATTCTGTTTTTATGCAATGTTTTTATGCAAAATCACGATTCCTGGTTATACTGAAATGGTACAATTTCAAATTCTCCTTACCTTTGGCTTCCCAGCATGTCATTTGGCTGACTTCAGCAACTGTGACAAAATGAAGAAATGGGAGATGTCTAATGGACCTGAAATGCTGAAGTTGTAAAAATGGATTGGAAGCATTGTACCTGCGCACTTCATTCTAAGAGCCTGAAATTGAAGCTGTATGTTGTTAGATTGCTGCATCTAGAGGAAAAACTACTCTGTTTATTCTAGGAATTTGTGAAACATTTCAAGTCTTGGTGGTGGTTTGGAATGTNCATCCTCACGTGCATTTCTGGTTGTTGCAGTTTGAGTCTGGTGGGGTGTTAGCCTCGGGGAGACAGTGTCTGACAGCAGCCCTGGTTAAGAAGCTTTGAATGCAGAAGATCCCTCCACCTCTAGTTGCTCACCTGGCCCTGGAAGTTCGAACCAATGAGTGTCTCTGCAAATAAACATATTTTGGGGAGGGGAAAACCTGTGGGACAAGTTTCCTGTTGTTTTTGGCCTTTGTTTTGGGTGAGTACCATCTGTAGCCCTCGGAGAATGACGCAGTGGAGCAGTGGACTGGTCCTTAAAAGGAATCGTTGGCTCTGAGGAAGGAGCTGTGCTGGAGTGGTCAGGCACTGGGATGACCCACAGCCTGTAGAAAGCCCCACACTAGCCAGAGAAAGATCATGGAGGACTTGTCTCCTGGGGGAAGGGTAGGATTCCATGTTGCCACAAAAGACTGCTCTGGGATCTTTTTTTTTGCCTGAGGAAAAGGAAATGACAGAGCTGAGCCCAGCTATGTAAGAACCATGTGAATTGCCTCTGTGGGTTCTGGTGATAGTTGAATGGAACTAGTTTTGCTGGTAATTTTGCAGACTAACTGTACAGAGGATCCACTGTTACCACAAACTAGTGAAGGCATGAACATGAGAAAAGTAATGGTATGGGGGAAAACAGGTGATTCTCTAAAAGTAGTGGAAATCTTTCTGGCATCCCGTTGGTGTCCAGTGATCAGTGGTGTTCCCCAGGGATCAGTACTGGGCCAAGTCCTATTCAACGTTTTTACTGATGACGTGTATGAAGGGATTGAGTCTACCCTTAGTAAATTTGCAGATAAAACCAACTTGGGGAGGAGTATAGATCTGGTGTAGGGAAGGAAAATGCTGAAGTAGGACGTGGACAGGCTGGGTTAATGGGCAGAGGCCAACAGGATGAGGTTTAACAAGACCAAGTGCAGGGTCTTGCACTTTGACCACAATAACCCACTGCAGATACAGACTGGGGGATGAGTGGCTGGAGAGAAGCCTGACAGAGAGGGAACTGGGATTACTGGCTGACAGCTGCTGAAGAGGAGCCAGCACTGTGCCCGGGTGGCTTGGAAGGCCAGTGGCATCCTGGCTTGTATCAGCAATAGTGTGGCCAGCAGGACTAGAGATGCAATTGTCCCCCTGTACTGGGCACTGGTGAGGCCTCCCCTTGAGTACTAGGGGCAGTTCTGGGCCCTTCACTTCAAGAAAGAGGTGGAGGGGCCAGAGTGGGTCCAGAGGAGCAATGAGGCTGCTAAAGTGACTAGAGGGAAGGTCTGACAATAAGAGGCTGAGGGACCTGGGGTTGTTTAGCCTGGAGGACACTCAGGGGGGACCTTATCACTCTCTATACCTACCTGAAGGGAGATTGTAGACAGGCTGGAGTCGGACTCTTCTCCCAAGCAACTAGTGATAAGATGAGAGGACAGGGCCCGAAGCTGCACCAGGAGAGGGTTTAGGTTGGATGTTAAGATCACCTCATGGAAAAGCTGATTAGACTTTGGAATGGACTGCGCAGAGAGGTGGTGGAGTCCCCATCCCTGGAGGTGTTTGAGGACAGACTGGATGTAGTGACACTTAGTGCCATGGTGTGGCTGATCACGGAATCTCAGAATCACTCTGGCTGGAAAAGACCCCTGGGATCATCGCATCCAACCATCTACCCTACTTTACAAGTTCACCTCTAAACCATATCCCTCAACACCTCGTCCAAACAAACTTTAAACGCATCCAGGGATGGCGACTCAACCACCTCCCTGGGAAGGAATATTAGGTGATAGACTGAACCTGGTGATCTCAGAGGTCTCGTCCAGCCTCAAAAATTCTGTGATTCTGTTTTTATGCAATGTTTTTATGCAAAATCACGATTCCTGGTTATACTGAAATGGTACAATTTCAAATTCTCCTTACCTTTGGCTTCCCAGCATGTCATTTGGCTGACTTCAGCAACTGTGACAAAATGAAGAAATGGGAGATGTCTAATGGACCTGAAATGCTGAAGTTGTAAAAATGGATTGGAAGCATTGTACCTGCGCACTTCATTCTAAGAGCCTGAAATTGAAGCTGTATGTTGTTAGATTGCTGCATCTAGAGGAAAAACTACTCTGTTTATTCTAGGAATTTGTGAAACATTTCAAGTCTTGGTGGTGGTTTGGAATGTTTCCTTTTTTGCCCAGTTCGAGCATAATTTTCCTTTAGCCATTCCTACTTTAGTGCTGTTAGGATTTCTGGACGACTACCATAACCTGACTTAGTGACCATAATTTTGATACTTCTGCTTTATTCCTTACCTGATCTGTACAGTCCGAGGAAGTCTTGAGACATTTTCTCAGCCAAGGTAGAGTTGCATTCAGCTCAAGATTACTTGCTAGCATACTTCAAAATCCAGGAATTTGTGGAAAGGCCATGAAAACTGATTCTTGCTCAATTTCTTGTCTAAATCCTGAACACAAAATATTACAGAACAAGTCTGGAGTAAAGAAATACAACTATCCCGGTATGCTGTACGTGATTTCAAATTAATGGTATTTGCTGTAAGTCAGGCATCAGGCCAAAAATTTTATTTAATGTCTGCCCAGGAAAAACATTGACATCCTGCAATTTTTTCAAAGAATCTGATATTTTAAAAATTACCTTTTCTGATTTACAAAGTGCCTTTGTTGAGATTTAAACATTTCATCTGTGTTTCATTTTTTTCCACTAATAATACTGCACTCCAAAATTCTGACATTTAAAAACCTCAGTAATTTTCTGTTGAGAGAGCTGTTGATATTATTTGTTTTGATGAGTAGGGATTTTCCAGCAGAAAATTGTTCCATTAGGGATGAAAAATAAACTGTGTTTGAAATTTCTGAAGGACTGACTGAAAACCAAAAAGACCAGCACTAGATGGATCAAACTCTCTCTGCCCAAACCAAAGAGGAGAAGGGAAGGCAGGGGGAGGGACAAACCTCTGTGCCATCTCCTGACTTTTCATTGCTGGAGAGAATTCTGCTACTTTCATGGTCCTTCCCCTTTAGTAGCATGGAATCAGGAATAAAGGCAAGCGCAGGCAGAAAGCGAAGCAGAAAGTGAAGCTGTGCTTTAGTTGTGATGGATCTATAAAGAGGAGATCTTCAAAGTTTAGAAACCTTTTTGCAGTGTAGGCAAAAACCAGGAAGAGAGAGAAGCAGGTACGATTTAAAAAAAACACCCAGGAGCACCTTCCACATGATATTTTCACAGAGAAGCCGTAAAACTTCTACTGCTTGGTATGGTGTCAGTTCTGCACTAAGTTTTACATTACTAATACAGAGAGCTGTTTAAAAGTCTCAAATTGAAAATGTTGATAAAAAAGCTAAATTTCCCCCATATGTTTCAGAGTTACCACGACTGGCACACTGCACCAGTTGTTTTATCAAGTGTTTTGGAAGGGAAAGAGCTAGGTTTACAGATATTCTTTCTATTTTAAATCCTGACATCTTATCCATCAGCGCCTCTGCCAGTGGGGATGAGAACAGACTTGAAGTGGAAATTCTGGCACCGGTGCTATCCTCATTGATGACTATGATTCAAACATTTGCATGGAAGTTACCTGAATATATTTAATAGAATCATAGAATCATTAGGGATTGGAAGGGACCTCAAAAGATCACCCAGTCCAATCCCCCCGACACAGCAGGATCACCTAGACCAGGTCACACAGGAACACATCCAGGCGGGTTTTAAACGTCTGAACAGAAGGAGACTCCACAACCACCCTGGGCCGCCCCTTCCAGTGCTCTGTCACCGTGAAGAAGTTCCTTCTCAGGTTGATGTGGAACCTCCTGTGTTGCATCTTACACCCATTGCCCCTCATCCTGTCACTAGATGACATTGAGAAGAGCCTGTCTCCATCCTCCTGACACCCACCCTTCAAATATTTATAGACATTAACGAGGTCACCCCTCAGTCTCCTCTTTTCCAAGCTAAAGAGACCCACGCCCCTCAGACTCTCCTCGTAAGGGAGGTGCTCCACTTCCTTCATCATCCTCGTTGCCCTACGCTAATGATCCAATCCCTAATGATTTTATGATTATGCCAATTTATTGTACTTTTGGCTCAAGATCATATATTACACAAAGTGAAACAAAAAACCTTTCAGCAGAAAGAATCTTCAGCCGTTTAAATAAGAGATGTTTATTGAATAATTAAATGGTACTTTTCTAGTAGTGAATGGTATCATAATTGGGACCTATCCTGTTTCTTGCCTCCAGCTCTCCCAGGTAAGATCTTTCATAGTAGAATGACTTATGGATACAGCGGGGGGAAAAAATTATTGATTTATTTTCAGTAATCTTGGACTGAAAATAAAAGTCCTGTGAGATCATGAAGTTATGTTGAAAGTAGCTGTTTAATTAATTCAAATCAAAATAGCAAAAGGGATATTTTAACATACATTAAAAATAGCCTCATTTTATGTGCTTTTTCAATCTAGTATCTGATTCTGTGTTTTAATTATTTCTGCACAAAGCATTATTGTTAGAGAAATCGGTACTTCAGATAAAGATGCTTGCAAGTACACGCATGCTTCTGGTTCTTGTGCAAATGCAAATGCTCCAGGTAGGAAGTCTTTCCCTTTCTGTACCAATTTCCGTGTAGCACCTGATGCCTTTCTTACTGGCAGTTCTTTGAGGAGAGGAAAAGCACTTTCAGCTTTCAGATCGTTCTGAACCAACAGTTCAGCAGTCATAGGAACTGAAATAACGTGATCATAGGATCATAGGATCATAGGATGTTAGGGGTTGGAAGGGACCCAAGAGATCATCGAGTCCAACCCCCCTGCCGGAGCAGGACAAAACTATCTAACACAGATCACAGAGGAACGCATCCAGGCGGGCCTTGAAAGTCCCCAGAGAAGGAGACTCCACGACCTCCCTGGGGAGTCTGTTCCAGTGCTCCGTGACCCTCACAGTAAAGAAGTTCCCCCTTGTGTTGAGGCGGAACCTCCTCTGCTGCAACTTACACCCATTGCTCCTTGTCCTATCACAGGGAGCAAGTGAAAAGAGCCTGTCCCCCCACTCCTGGCCAGCCCTCAGGTACTTATAAACATTTATCAAATCTCCCCTAAGTCTTCTCTTCTCCAGACTAAAAAGCCCCAAGTCCCTCAGCCTCTCCTCATAAGCCATGCCCTCCTGTCCCCTAATCATCCTCGTAGCCCTCCGCTGGACCCTCTCCAGTAGATCCTTGTCCCTCTTAAACTGGGGGGCCCAAAACTGAACACAGTACTCAAGATGAGGCCTCACCAGGGCAGAGTAGAGGGGGAGAAGAACCTCCCTCGATCTGCTGGACACACTCCTCCTAATACACCCCAGGATCCCATTGGCCTTCTTGGCCACCAGGGCACATTGCTGTGCCATGGTTAACCTGTTGTCCACCAGGACTCCCAGGTCCCTCTCCACAGGACTGCTTTCCAGTAGATCACCTCCCAGCCTGTACTGGTGGAATTTGTTATTCCTCCCCAGATGCAGGACTCTGCACTTGTCCCTGTTGAACTTCATCTGGTTTCTCTGTGCCCAGCCCTCCAGTCTGTCCAGGTCTCTCTGGATGGCAGCACAGCCCTCAGCCGTATCAGCCAAACCTCCTAGCTTGGTGTCGTCAGCAAACTTGCTGAGCAGACACTCTGTGCCCTCATCAATGTCATTGATGAAGATGTTGAACAAGACTGGTCCCAGCACCGATCCCTGAGGGACAATCAATCCCTGATGGATTGATTGCCCCTTTTCAGAACTTTACAGTACCATATCACAAACATGCAAAGCTTTGGGAATAATCACAGCTACTGTGGATTTACCCTGTAGGAAGCTATATTGTGAAGATGAAGTAGTACTCCCAGAACAAAGAGAGCCATTTAAAATAATGTAGTAAATACCATGTTTGCACTGGCAAATAGATCTGCATTGCAAAGTTTGCTACTCCTGCCTAGACCCTAGTGCAAGGATATAAAAGGCTTGAATTTGTTTACCTTGAAACCAATCAATTCTAAACTGGCTTCCTTCCTTTGTGATACCCCTATGGTAATGGTCAGGATACCATTTAATTGTTCCCTGTTTTTGTTAGGAATGGCCTTGTCGCAGAACAAGCTTAGCAAAATGGCATAGAGAGAAGAATTAGCAGTTATACCTTTCATGTAACAAAGGTGATTGTGTTAGTTTTCAGCATATGTGGCTAATTGGCCATCTTTTTGTTACCAGAGTGTTTAGGGGAAGCTGTTGCCAGGCAATCATGAATTGGTAAAACTGATAACCGAAATTATGTGGACAACTAAGTCACAAGGAGATCACTGTCACCCATGATTGGCACTGATGTTATTTATGAGCTTGTTTATTTTTAGCTACTGGCAATGTCTGCCATAGTAGTGAGGGATGGTAGATCCAAATGGAAAGAATACTTTGAAAAGGATGTTATTTTTATACTGAACTTCTCATATTGCTCAACTGATGTTGCCTCACCCAGTCAAAGAAGAAACGCCTGTCACAAGACTGTAGAACTGCTGCACTGGATTGACCAAAGGTCCCTCTTTGTCACCATTCTGTGCAGTGATGAGCTGTGACTGTGCGGAGCGAGTGTAAGGAACAGAATAATACAAAGAGGTCCTTGTTTCTAATGGTCAGTTGTTAAAGCATTTTGGACAAACGAACTCAGTATCAATCAGTTGACATACCTTCCATGTATTTGTCTTACCCCCTTTTAAAACTAACCGGATAAGTGGAGCAGCAACATCAGTTTCCTAAGGAGATCTGTTGGGTTGGCACATTGAGTCGGGCTGAAAGGACTCACGTGTTTCTCTTCAGTTTTAAAATGTGTATATAGCTAGTTTAGCTTCCCAAAACCAGCTGTCACTTGGCACTACTGAGAGCACTCACCCAGAAAGTACAAGCCCTATGTTCAACTTCTTCTACAGCCTAAGTTCAAACCCTTTACTCAAAAGAGCATTCTGTTAACTTATAGCTGGGTGAGCATGTTGCTGTCTCCATCTTCCCTATGTCAGAAATAGTTGGTGTTAGCCATATACACATGGAAATATAGCCAGAAGCACAGCATGCATGAAAAAGCATGGTATTTCAACCTGATAGCACTGAAGAGGGAAGAGAGAGTCCTAGGTTCCTGGCTGATGGCTGGAATAGGTTTTGATTTCTTACTCCAGTGACTAATAACAATAGGCTTAAGATCAGAGGCCAGAGTTCACCTGTTAAGCTGCAAAGTCACTGTACAGTGAAAGAGAACTCAAAGTGAAACACTTATAGGCAGAGGACAGACTCTTTTGGTAGCCAAGGGAGGGAATAATTCAGGTCACAGCAACCAGAGCAAGACTGTCAGCATGTTTATAGTGCACACAAGCATCAGCAGCAGCAGCAGCACAGTTGCTTGGTTTTACTCTACAGGACAGAAAGGTCAGACAGGTAGCACTGAAGCTAATAACTGGGCCTGAAACTAATAAATCAACTCAATATTTTAGCACTCCTGAAGAGTGCACATCATTTTTCCATGAAATAATTTTCTTACAGAACTATGCAGGTGTCTCGATAGGTCACCCACAGTCAGCACAATCAGCTATAAACTGCTTTCTGATACCAGTGTGGTACTTGCTCAGTGTAGGATAACGCTCCAGTGTACTGCACTGCAGGAGGACCTGGAATTCCTTCCTGCCTCCCCAGGTCGGTTGGGTAGCTCACATCATATCAGACCCAAAAGTCCCCTCTGTACAGGTGAAAGCTGGGATTTTCACATGTGTCTTGGGTATCCAAAAATGTAAACCTTCCCAGTTTCCCAAGCAGACCCAATGCTGTAATCTTTAGGAAATATGTCTTTGAATATGTTTTGTCTTCCTGATTCAGAATGTTAAGTTCTTATTTAGACACTGCTTTCCTTAGTGATTTGAACACCACTAATAGCACTGGCATATACTTACATTTACAACAAATGGCCAGTCAGGGTAAGCTCCAACTTTAACTAGACAAGACCAGTTACTGCAGAATTACCTTTCTCAAGTCTGGGTGACAGATGTTTGTCTTAGTGATTACGATAATCTCCTTCTAAACAATTTTACCACGTAAACTTCGAGTAGAGAAATAACCTGCTTTACAAGGCAAACCTCAGAAAAATCCACACATTATTTTTCACACAATGAAAATAACTGTCAAAACACACAGAATCTTCTGTTAGATGTTTCAGCACTGAGCATTGTTACGTATGTGCTTTTTGCTCCTGTTCTATTAATTTGACATATTCAGTGATCCCCTAAGGACTATTTAAGAAGTTGTGTGCGTGAAACAGGGGCAGTAATTATGTCCAGATGCACTAGAAAATTAGTAAGTAGTTGAAAATCATGTACTTTAAATGGCTTTGTCTATGTTTGTTTATATGCCTTTAGTCTGAAGACAGTCAAAAACAACTCTTCTCTGTTGAAAACAAAGGGTCATCTGTGTAGCCTGAATAAATCAATGAGACGGTGCCCACTTCTCAAATTAATGTTGTGACATTAAATCAAAATTACAGATAGACTGCAGACTTCACATGTGTAGCTAGCTAAAGAAATTAGATTAGGCCAGTGCTAAGTTATTTGACAAAAGACAAACGTGTGGGCATTGCCAAATTGAACGACTGAAGATTTCATAACAGTCGGTGCTTTGATTTCTCAGTAGAAAAGACAGAATTTGGTAAGATTTACTTTCGGCTGAATATAAGCATTCAGAATTTCTTTTCCACACAAAAGCATTTGAAAATAAGGAATGCATTTTTCAGTAGACATACCTAAAGTTTAAAGTTGAGATTATTGAGCTGTGCAAAGTCACACAAACTAGCCAACAACCATTTCATGTATTACGTACTATGTGCTTAAAAAAAGACTTAATCCCAAGCCTCTTACCTATATGCTGAGGGAATGCTCTGGATCTGAAAGTTATGTCCACATCCAAATATTTAATATCATTTCTTGCTATATTGTTATAGTCCTGCACTAAATACCTTCACCATTCTAATTTCAAATCCTTTTCCACACATGTAATAAAAAAGTCATGCAAGTACCATTGTTTGCATGCAAAGCTCCCATCGAAAGGCACTTTGGCAAGCAGTGTGCTCTGCCATAGTGGTTCTTCTGTCCAGAACTCTTGTGGCTAGGAAGCTGCTGTTCCCTATCACCACAGTCTTTTCAATATCAGTTCCAAATTAATTTTTACTTACAGAAAGCAAAGCAAAGAATTAAAGCATCCTTATTTATCTTTAATAATGTGGTTAAGTGGACAAATGGTGACCTTCATTTTGAATAATTCCTTATCGTTGCCATTTGAAAGACCATGAAGCAAAGGAATCTGCTGCACAGCTTCATTTTCAAATGCTCATGAACGAGCCTTCTGAGTAAAACTCCCCATTGATGAATTAAATTCGTGGTAGTTACAACAATCTTACCGTTAACGTAGGATCCATGGCATGATTAGCATTTGCATTTTGACATGATTTATAAAGTTATATGACTGCAGCATATATCCCATAATTAATTTTAAAGTATTGATGAAAATGGCTTTATCTCAAAGCACCAATCAAATGCCACTATTCTAGCTGGAGATTGGAGAGAAGAAAAGTCTCATAGCTAAGCACAATCTTATTTTCGTTTAAGCTTGCCCTTCTTACCAACACATGGGCAAGAAATGTCAAAGAAATATTGTTTGGGCCCTGTCCTGTTCCTTGCAAAGTGATTGCTTTGTGCCTTGCAGCAGGAGTCAGGTTTGGCTCTCTGAGTGTCTGTTTCAAATTTGGTTTTGACAGCTATGGCAAAAAGAAAATCCGATGTAGCATAAAACTTGCTGCTAAGCAAACCGTGCAGAATTACCTCACGTGTAACAGAAGTTAGGACTAATGTAGCCGCTTTTTGTCAGAAAACTAATTCAATTTGAGCTTTTAAAACAAAACATTTTGAAACAGTAGTCTAAAAAATTTCACCGGAGTGTATTATTTTTGAGTAGCCAACGTTAAGCAATTGCAGACATACGCTCTGTGAAAGGAAGGACAGTTTTGGCTTAGAGGAAGAGACCTGTTCAAAGACACCAGTTGCAGTTTTCCTTTTATCAGCAAAAGAGTCAGAAAGCGTGTGAAGAGATCAGATCTCAGAAGGGTTTTGCTCACGGGACTCTCCTTAGCTTTTTTTTTTACTTTGTGCAATTTCTGGACCTTGTTGGTATGCGACATTAAATACACTGCAATGATTTAAAACAGAGAGGAAATGAAACATTGTTTTCAGAGTTATTGAAGTATTGTTTGGTAGGCTTCAGTTGTTTTGAAAACGGCAGGTGTAGCAGCTGTACCTCATAAATTATTAGAGGTATTATTAAACAAGTGACCAAAGTCTATTCTGTTGTAGAGAACCGAAACAATAGCACCTTCCACCCGGAACTGATGGAGCTCCCAAAAGCCTTATGCTGGGCATGTGTATGCAAGGGTAACACGGTTTATCTGCACCTAATTTCAGCATTCACTGCTAGTCTGTGAAGGTGCAGCTACGTGTCCGTCCAGCAGTTTAGAAATATATTAGCAGGTGCATACCCACCATATCCTGCTGTAGGATTACCTAGTGCACAGCCTCCCAGCATCTACTCAATGGTCAGTGGGATGGCATCTATGCTCCAACCATTATAAAATAAGCATTTTTTTATTTGCTGATACATATTTCCAGAGAAAACTGTGCACTTGAGCAACAGGAGCCAAGAAGGAGCTGCCAGCAGGGCTGGTTATCAATAACCACATGGAGCAGAACACTCCCCATTACATCCTCATTAGCCATGGACAGCCTCTGTAAGGAAATCACCTTAGCTTTGGGTTTCAGTGTAGTGCATCCTATTTCTCATGGTGTTTCTTCCCTTGCAGCACAGACTCCAGCTATGGAACCCCCTTAGGCAGTAAGTTCTGTGCACGGGGCACAGGGATATTTGGGACTAAGGGACAGCCAGGACAGGTGCACACCAGGGATGAGTAAATCCCATTGGGGCGACACCACCCAGCTTTGTGTTATCAGCAAACTTGCTGACAGTGCACCCCAATCCCTCATCCAAGTCATCAATGAATAGATTGAACAGGACTGGTCCCAGTACCGACCCCTGGGGCTCTCCACTAGATACAGTCCTCCAACCAGACTCTGTCCCATTGACCACTACTCTCTGACTTCTACCCTGTAGCCACTTCACGGTCCACCCCACTACCCTGGCTTAGGAACTGGATGGAGGGCCGAGCCCAGAGAGTGGTGGTGAATGGTGCCACATCCAGCTGGCGGCCGGTCACTAGCGGTGTCCCTCAGGGATCAGTGCTGGGCCCCATCCTCTTTAACATCTTCATAGATGATCTGGATGAGGGCATTTGAGTCAGTCATCAGCATGTTTGCAGATGATACAAAGCTGGGGGCAGATGTGGCTGGGTTGGAGGGCAGAAGGGCTCTGCAGCGGGACCTTGACCGCCTGGACAGTTGGGCAGAGTCCAACGGGATGGCGTTCAATAAGTCCAAGTGCCGGGTGCTGCACTTTGGCCACAACAATCCCATGCAGAGCTACAGGCTGGGGTCGGAGTGGCTGGAGAGCAGCCAAACAGAAAGGGACCTGGGGGTGCTGATTGATACCCGCCTGAACATGAGCCAGCAGTGTGCCCAGGTGGCCAAGAGGGCCAATGGCATCCTGGCCTGCATCAGGAATGGTGTGGCCAGCAGGAGCAGGGAGGTCATTCTGCCCCTGTACTCTGCACTGGTTAGGCCGCACCTTGAGTACTGTGTCCAGTTCTGGGCCCCTCAATTTAGGAAGGACATTGAGGTGCTTGAACGTGTCCAGAGAAGGGCAACGAGGCTGGTGAGGGGCCTTGAGCACAAGCCCTATGAGGAGAGGCTGAGGGAGCTGGGATTGTTTAGCCTTGAGAAGAGGAGGCTCAGGGGAGACCTTATTGCTGTCTACAACTACCTGAGGGGTGGTTGTGGCCAGGAGGAGGTTGCTCTCTTCTCTCAGGCAGCCAGCACCAGAACAAGAGGACACAGCCTCAAGCTGCGCCAGGGGAAATTTAGGCTTGAGGTGAGGAGAAAGTTCTTCACCGAGAGAGTCATTGGCCACTGGAATGGCCTGCCCAGGGAGGTGGTGGAGTCGCCGTCCCTGGAGCTGTTCAAGTCAGGATTGGACATGGCACTTGGTGCCATGGTCTAGCCTTGAGCTCTGTGGTAACGGGTTGAACTTGATGATCTATGAGGTCTCTTCCAGACTTGGTAATACTGTGATACTGTGATACCAAATAATCTAGACCACACTGCCTCAGTTTAGCTGCTAGGATGCTGTGGGAGACTGTGTCAAAAGCCTTACTCATGTTGAGATAGATCACATCCACTGCTCTGCCATCATCTAGCCACCTGTTTGTTGCTCTGCTGAGACGAGTTGTTTGCAATTATGTTCTTTTAAACCTCATCAGGACCATGAATTCAAAGATGAGGATGTTATGAAGGTACCAGACTTCTGTACTGGCAGATACAGAAACCACCAGAGCAATGTAAAAAGTCTGAGCTTCTTCAGGAAGAGTATAAAATCTGAGGGGCCTTTGCCCCTCAGACCTGCAGACTGAAGACTGTCTGAAAGGAAGTATTAACTCAGTGAAGGTGAGGTAGAAGGGAGTAAGTTAGAACATGGGAAATGACAGAAAAATGAGCAGTAATACCGCAAACAGTAGAATAAGCACTGACTAAAATGTGAGAGACCTCACTTCTTAGCCTGAGCACTGGCTGAAAGGGGCTCAGAAAGAGAAAAAAACCCAGTTTGTGCTTTATACCTCTTGTGTCCAAAGAACATATGCACATTATAATGAAATATCAAGCTCAGTTACAAATTTACGCTGTTAGATAAGCTAGTAGCACAGAATCAGTTTGGTTGGAAGAGTCCATTAAGATTGTCAAGTCCAACCATTAACCTAGCACTGCTTGATCATCATCGAATCATGACCCTAAGCATCATATCTACCTGTTTTTTAACACCTCCAGGGATGAAGAATCCACCACTTCCCTAGGCAGACTATTGCAATGTTTGGCAACACTTCAAGTGAAGAAATTTTTCATAATGTCCAGTCTGATCCTCTCTGAAAACCCTGATGCCATCTTCTCTTGTCCTATCACTTGTTACTTGTGAGAAGAGACTGATTCCCACCTTCCTGTGCAGCTCGGTCTAGGTGATCCTGCTCTGGAAGGGGGTTGGACTACATGATCTTTTGAGGTCCCTTCCAAGCCCTAATGTTCTGTGATTCTGTGATACCGCAACCTCCTTTCAGGTATTTGTAGAGAGCGAGAAGGTCTCCCCTCAGCCTCTTTTTTTTACAGGCTAAACAACCCCAGTTCCATCAGCCCCTCTTCATAGATCTTGTCCACTAGACCCTTTATCAGATTCATTGCCTTTCTCTAGACATGTGTTATCACCTCAATGCCTTTCTTGTGTTGAGGAGCCCAAAACTAAATACAGTATTTGAGGTGTGGCCTCACCAGTGCCGAGTACAGGGGTAATTCACTTCCCTACTCCTGCTGGCCACACTGTTTCTGATACAAGTCAGGATGCCACTGGTCTTCTTGGCCAGCCAGGCACACTGCTGGCTCGTATTGAGCCAGCTATTGACCAGCACACCTAGGTCCTTTCCCATCGTGCAGCTCTCTGGCCAATCTTCCTCAAGCCTGTAATGTTGCATTGGGTTGTTGTGACCCAAGTGCAGGACCTGACATTTGGCCTTGTTGAACCTCACACCACCGACCTCTGCCCACCAATCCAACCTGTCTGGATCCTTACTAAATTTAGCACACTTCAGAAAGACAGACAACACAACTCTGACCTTTGGACTGTTTCTATCTGGAGTCTACAAGATTTCAAGCCCATGTAATTTACAGCCCGCTGAGTACTCTGTACTACAGCCGACTCAAAGAGAAATGAGACGAATGGATGGAGCAATGATTCTTGCGCTCGCCTGTCTCACCATACTGACACGGAAAACATTCCTGAAGATGGTTATAATGCAGACAGTTGACTTAGAGCTGTACTGGATTTTGCTTACCTAAGGCCTTGAGGGGACTTGTATTTAGGCCCTATTTTGAACCTTTTGGGTCTGGAAAATACGCATTACATGACTACAGTTATTGGTGTGGAGTAAGACTAGGTTTAATTTTGTTTTTCTGTTATTTTACATTTATGGTTACGTTGAAGCAGTTACCTCTATCGACATTGCAGACACAAGAGTCTGTGTATCATCTCAGCAGATGGTTTGCTAAATATTAAAGTTGTTCATCCTAGTAAGACGTATAAAAGACACATGTGCCTATAAATAACACAGATATCACAACCAAGATGTATGTTAGGGATCTCAGTGTACTATCAACTAAAGCAAAAGCACAGGATGTTATCTCTCCCCTTAATGGCACATGAATAGGGTCTCTTTTTAACCAGTCATTTATTTTCTAGAAGTTGTAGGAAAATAATGTCTTCAGGCTCCGCTACAAGGCAGAGCTGAACTTGCCAATGCCTGGAAAAGAGAGTGGGTGAAGAGAGAGAGAAGGAACTTCTTCACAGCAAGGGTGACAGAGCACTGGAATCATAGAATCATAGAATCATAGAATCATTACCTATCGGAAGGGACCTGGAAAGATCATCTAGTCCAATCCGCCTGCAACAGCAGGATCACCTAAACCAAGTCACACAGGAACCCGTCCAGTCGGGTCTTGAACATCTCCAGAGAAGGAGACTCCACAACCCCCCTGGGCAGCCTGTTCCAGTGTTCCGTCACCCTCACCATGAAGAAGTTCCTTCTCAGGTTGATGTGGAACCTCCTATGTTCCAGCTTACAACCATTGCCCCTTGTCCTATCACTACATGACACCGAGAACAGCCCAGAGCCATTGTCCTGACACCCACCCCTCCCAGGGGGGTTGTGGAGTCTCCTTCTCTGGAGACATTAAAACCTGCCTGGATGTGTTTCTGTGTTACTTGGTCTAGGTGATCCTGCTGTGGCAGGGGGATTGGACTAGATCATCTTTTGAGGTCCCTTCCAATCGCTTAATGTTCTTTGGTTCTGTGTTCCGTGACTCTGTGTCATGGAGAGAGAGCGAGAGAGAACATGAATAACATTTTCCCTAGAGGCAAACCTAGAAAACTATACACTGTATTGCAGTAAAAATAGGACTCGAAAATCACCCTAGGTTCCTCCAGAATTATGAGTTATGATTCATTCAGCCATTCTACTTTTGAAGTGACTACCTAGCAGCAAACTCTTAATTTCTGGTAGCAGCTCATCACACCAACTTTACTAGGATGTTTAAAGCCTTCATAGTATAGTCAATTGCATCATCCTTCTGTACAGTGTGATGTCGTATCTGAGGGTGATGGAGCACTGGAATAGGCTGCCCGGGGGGTTGTGGAGTCTCCTTCTCGAGATGTTTAAAACTCACCTGGATATGTTCCTGTGCAACTTGGTCTAGGTGATCCTGCTGTGTCGGGAGGATTGGACTAGATGATCTTTCAAGGTCCCTTCCAGTCCCTAATATTCTATGATTCTGCATTTCACTCTGAACCCTGTGAAGACCAGGAATAGCAGTTTGTGTTTTCCCTCTAGCATTTTAAACAGGTTGACCACCTGAGCTATCTGTTGCCAAATCTCTCCTCCGGGGTGTAAGGATTTGGTGGAATCATATTTGTTCATGGCATTCCTGCACTGAACTCTCTTCCAGCATGTAAGGAGTTAAGCTTCAGTCTTGGTTGCAGGAATGTTTTTTTTCCCCTCCAGTGCACAGCAGTTCGAAGGGCAAAGAGTGGGGTGGAGGTTAGGGGTTCTGAAATGGAGAGGTGGCTGCCACAGAGAGCAGATTGAGGAGGTAGAGTAGGCCAAACAAGTTTTGAGGTCCTTATTTGGGGATAAGTTTTTCCTCTCCCCTTCTTCTTGGCACCCGCTCCCACTCTGTGTGCCTTGAGAGTCTGGGTTCCATTTCGTTTTGACCTGTAGCACACTGCGGCCTCTCTGTCCCTCTTCTGCTTCACATCCCACCCCCCCATCCCCCTTCTCCCCTTCTTTCCTTCTCTTTCGTCTTCATCCCTTCCTGTAATCTCAGACCAGCTGCAGGAAGCATGCTTAAATCGAGTGTTTAAGCGCTGCCTAGGATATTCCCAGTCTTCCCTTTTTACTCCCCCTCATCTGTGGCTTTTAGCGCTTGTTTGGAAGCAGGGGTTAGCAGGGCTGGGCTGGGAAAGGGGTGGACTTGAGTGATTCCTTTTCCTCTTTCTCTTTACCCCCTTTTTTTTTTTTTGGTTCTTCTTTTCTACTTATAAAGTCTCTAATACAGCTCAATAAAGTTTAAGATTTCCTGTTTCATTTTCTGGGATTGTGTTTACTTGACCCCTTTTCTCCCCTCAGCAGAGTCCCAAAACACTTGCAATGCAGACAGGCACAATCACAGACGGTGGAAATAACCTCAGCGGTGAAGACTGTTGTCTCTAATTCACCTGAAATGGCACCTCCAGCAAAGAACTTTTGGTCTCAGAACTTCCATTTCTGATTTTCAGCTCTGCTCCATACAATGCAATGCGCATTGTTGTGTATTGCAGAAGACTTTGATGTACTACAGAAGCTGTTAGGTCACTCTTAAAAATAAGGCCATGTTGTCCTTACAATACTAGTGTATTACCAATGTAAGAGAGCAACGGTTGCCAAATGCTGTGTTGCAAAAGAAATGATAAGCCAGTGACACATTACAAAGCAAGCAGTGGAAAGTTGTGCTTAGTAAGGAAACTAACCATTTCAAATAACAGGAAAGAATATTTGAAGAGAAAATAAAACAGGACCAAAGGAAAGAAATCACTAGGTGTAGAAACATTCTGCTAAGTTCAGTTCTCACCAGAAAGTCCGTAATGAAAAATCTCAGCAGGCACTGGGAAGGATACAGAAGGTCATAGGTCAGTCCTTACTGCCAAACTAATGTCTCCCAGTCTCAGGGAAGCTGTGAGAGCTTTCCAAATACTTACTGCAAATAGCACACTCCCTTCCCATCACTGGATAGGACAGTGGTGTCCTCAGCTGTAATATCCATAAGTTTACAAAAAGTTTGGCTGTTTTCTAAGTTTCTTGCTACTGCTGAGTGCTCTTTTTACATTCCAGAGGCCTGAACTCTTCAGAAGTAGAAGAGGTGCAGCCTGAGAACACTGTATGTTTCTTCCCTTACCCTAATCTAAAGGACCTGTTGCTGAGAGAAAAAAGGTTTTGTATTGGATGGTACCTATGATAAAGCAATGAGTTCTTGTGCTGCTTAGATTTTTTTAAGAAATGCAGATGTGTCCAGTGTGAAATAGATAATGGTCAGAAAGCATATCTCATATGGTCAGATAAAACCAGGCAATTCTCACTGATCTGTGTGCTTTTAGGACTGCTGGTCTAACAGTGCAAGGTTGGTTGATCACTCGTCATCAATCCCATCAGCTATCCATCCCCCTATCCTATTTGCTAAACATGGATGACATGTGTAATATTGAAGACCTCTGTGTTTTAAGAAGGCTTTTGCTTTCTCTCAGTGTACTTTGTCATCTTACTTGACCCTGTGGTAAATCTGTAGCAGCAGATCTCATTTTGCACACATAGAACACAGGATCACCGCAGACTCAGCCAAATGAGAAAACAAAGAAGATGCATTGCTGTTCAAACACACTTAGCTCCAGAATTAGCAGAGGCAACGTGGAAAGATCTCAGGCAAGTGTATTCATTCAAAAGGAACTTTTCCCCAAGTTCACCCTGGTGTTAATATGTGTCTCTCATCTAACTCTGGAATGTAAATCATTAGATGAGGAAGAGAAGCTTTCAGGATGTCCCAGACATGCTACATTGGCACAGTTATTACATTAAAATGGAAGAACTATATTTCAGTGAGGTCTTTGAAATGCATGAACCCTCAGACTGTGAGGAACAAATGGAAATATTTTTTATTTTTATATTAAATTGTAAGTTATCTGGGAGAGACACTGCCTTTTTTTGCATACGGCTTTGACTGAAACTTGGCAAAATAGAAGTCTAGTCCCTGTCTGGTCTTAATCTGTGATCACAGGGTCAGTCACGGGAGAATTTGATATTGGCATCAATGGACAATGAATCAGACTCCTCAGTAATATAGAACAATAATGCTCAGGGAGTCATACCTGAAGAGAGGGTCTCAGAAGTTCTAAATGTTTATTGTGCAAGGCCATCCCTTTTCCTCTTCAAGTAACATGTAAACTCCATTATTTTTTCAGCAAATGTAGTGGCATCATGAATCCGTACTTTTAACATGAACTTTTCTTGGACACTTTGCAGTGTTCTCTGTAAAGGCCTCCAGCCACACTCCTGGAGTCATCAAAAATAACAGCAGGGACTGCAAGGAAGAACTGCCCATCATAAGTGAAGATCAGGTTCGTGAAAGTGTTCAAGTCCATGGGACCAGACGGGATACACCCAAGGGTCCTGAGAGAACTGGCAGATGAGGTTGCTAAACCCCTCTCTATTACATTCCAAAAGTCATAATGGTCTGGTGAAGTCCCCACTGGAAAAGGGGAAACATAATTCCTGTTTTCAAAAAGGGTAGGAAGGAGGAGCCAGGGAACTGCAGCCCAGTCAGTCTCACCTCTGTGCCTGGTAAGATCATGGAGCAGATCCTCCTGGAGGCACTACTGAGACAGGAGAATAGTGAAGAGGTGGTTGGGTACAATCAGCATGGCTTCACCAAGGGCAAGTCCTGCCTGACAAATATGGTGGCCTTCTATATTGGTGGTCACAACATTAATGGATGAGGGGTGGGCGACTGATATCATTCAGCTGGACCTGAGCAAAGCCTTTGACACTGTCCCACACCACATTCTGGTCTCCAAGCTGGTGGAACATGGCTTTGATGGGTGGACCACTAGATGGGTAAGGAACTGACTTGATGGACGCACCCAGAGAGCAGTTGTTGATGGATCCACATTCAAGTGGAGGCCAGTGACAAGTGGTGTCCCTCAGGGATTGGTCCTGGGACCAGTCTTGTTCAACATCTTTGTCAGTGATATGGACAGAGGCATTGAGTGCACCCTCAGCAAGTTTGCTGACAACACCAAGCTGTG
>VXBP01004728.1:292781-322974 GCA_013400115.1 Rhinopomastus cyanomelas
GGACAGAGGCATTGAGTGCACCCTCAGCAAGTTTGCTGACAACACCAAGCTGTGCGGTGCAGCAGACATGCTGGAGGGCAGAGATGCCATCCAGAGGGACCTGGACAGGCTGCAGAGTTGGACAAAAGCCAACCTCATGGGGTCTACAATACCAAATGTGAGGTCCTGCATCTGGGTTGAGGCAATCCTAAGCACAAATACAGGCTGGGCAGTGACTGGCTGGAGAGTGGCCCTGAGGAGAGGGACTTGGGGGTGCTTGTGGACGAAAGGCTCAACATGAGCCAGCAGTGTGCACTTGCGGCCCAGAGGGCAAACTGGATCCTGGGCTGCATCAGGAGAAGTGTGGCCAGCAGGTCAAGGGAGGTGATTCTCCCCCTCTACCCCGCTCTGATGAGACCCCACCTGGAACACTGCGTCCAGCTCTGGAGCCCTTATTGCAAGAGGGATGTGGACGTGCTGGAGCGAGTGCAGAGGAGGGCCACGAGGATGATCAGAGGGCTGGAGCACCTCTCCTATGAGGCCAGACTGAGGGAGTTGGGGCTGTTCAGTCTGGAGAAGAGGAGGCTCCCAGGTGACCTTATTGTGGCCTTCCAGTATCTGAAGGGGGCCTACAAAAAAGCTGGGGAGGGGCTTTTTAGGATGTCAGGTAGTGACAGGACTAGGGGGAATGGAGCAAAGCTGGAGATGGGTAGATTGAGAGTGGATGTGAGGAGGAAGTTCTTCACCGTGAGAGTGGTGAGAGCCTGGAATGGGTTGCCCAGGGAGGTGGTGGAGGCCCCATCCCTGGAGGTGTTTAAGGCCAGGCTGGATGAGGCTCTGGCCAGCCTGATGGAGGGTGGGTTGTCCCTGCCCATGGCAGGGGAGGTGGAACTGGATGATCCTGTGGTCCCTTCCAACCCTGACTGATTCTGTGATTCTATAACTTCTTCTCAGTGAGGGTGACGGGGCACTGAAGGGGGCTGCCCAGGGGGTTTGTGGAGTCTCCTTCTCTGGAGACGTTTAAAACCTGCCTGGACATGGTCTAGGTGATCCTGCTTTGGTGGGGGTTTGGACTGGATGATCTTTCGAGGTCACTTCCAATCCCTTATGTTCTGTGATTCTGTGATTCTGTGTTTCACTACAAATGGAAATAATAACTTAGTCTTCCCAGGGAGGTGAAACAAAAAAACCAGAGCTTTTTCAAATACATCAGGTAGAAGAATAGCGAAAATGTGGGTCTACTGCTGAGTGAGGTGGGAGATATGGTAACAGAGGATGAAGAAATGGTAGAGTTGCTGAATGCCTTCTTTGCCTCAGTCTTTACTTCTAAGACCAGCCCTCAGATATCCCAGTCACTGGAAGTAAGAGAGCAGAACTGGAGAGAGGAGACACTCCGTTAGTCAGACAGGACTGGGTTAGAGATCACTTGTATAAACTGAAAATGCACAAATTGTTGCAGTCAGGAGTGCAGTGTCTAGCTGGAGGCCTGTGGCCAGTGCTGTTCCCCAGGGATTAGTACTGGGTCTGGTTTTGTTCAGTATCTTCATCAATGACTTGGACGAGTGTATCCTCAGCAAGTTCACTGATGATACGAAACTGGGAGAAATGGCTGACACACCAGAAGGCTGTGCTGCTATCCAACAAGATCTGGACAGGATGGAGAGCTGGGTAAAGGTGAACCTCATGAAGTTCAATAAGGACAAGTGTACAGTCCTGCATCTGGGGACGAATAGCACCTAGCACCTGTACAGGTTAGAAGTCCTCTTGCTGGAAAGAGAGAAAGACCTTTGTCCTAGCCAGTAGTAAGCTACCCACTGGACAGCAATGCACCCTTGTGGACAGTAAGGCCAATGGTGTCCTGGGATGCATTAAGAAAACTGTGGCCAGCAGGTCTAAGGAGGTTTTCTAGTGATAGGACAAGGGGCAATGGTTGTAAGCTGGAACATAAGAGGTTCCACATAAATATGAGAAGGAAATTCTTCACAGTGAGGGTGACAGAGCACTGGAACACGCTGCCCAGGGGGGTTGTGGAATGTCCTTCACTGGAGAGGTTTAAAACCTGCCTGAATGTGTTCCTGTGTGACTTGGTCTCAGTGATCCTGCTGTGGCGGGTGGGGATTGGACTAGATGATTTTTTGATGTCCCTTCCAAGCCTTAATGATTCTATGATTCTATGATTCCTTCTCCTCTACTCTGCCCTGGTGAGACCACACGTTTTCACATAGAACTAAACTACCCAGCTACATCCCTTTTAAAGAATGTTACAGGTTGGAAGGGACCTCGAACGATCATCCAAGTCCAAACCCCTCATGCCAGAGCAGGGTACCTGGAATACTGGATCCAGTTTTGGGCTCCCCAGTTTAAGACAGACAGGGATGTACTGGAGAGAGTCCAATGGAGTGCGACAGAGATGATTATGTGACTCGAGCCTGTCCCTCATAAGGAAAGAGTGAGAGAACTGGGGTTGTTTAGTCTTGAGAACACTGAGAGGGAGTCTTATTAATGTCTGCAAGTATCTAAGGGGTGGGTGTCAAGTGGAAGGGGCCAATCTCTTTTCTGTGGGAAACAGTAATAGGACAAGGAATAATGGGTAAAATCTTGAACACAGAAGGTTTTGTCTCAACGTGAGGAGAAACGTCTTTACTGTGAGGGTGACAGAGCACTGGGCCAGGCTGTCCAGAGGGGCTGTGGAGTTTCCTGCTGCCTGGAGACTTTCAAACGCCACCTGGCCTCAGCCCCGTGTGACCCGTGTGCCCTAGGTGCTCCTGCTTGGGCAGGGGCTTGGACTCGATGATCTCTACGGGTCCCTTCCAACCCCCCACACTTTGTGATTCCATGAGTGACATCCTGCCCGTGTATTTCGCATGGCGAGGGCTCCTCCCCAGGAGTCGCGCTGCGAGCTGACCGACGCGGGCGCTGGACGCTGGACGTCGCGCCCGCCCGGCGCTCTCCGTGCCATTCCCCACGGCAGCCACTGTGTGGCAGAAGAGCTCAAGGCTTCTGCCTCTCCCAGGCGGCTCCCCGGGCCGGGGCGGAGCGCAGCCCGGGGTGGGGCCGGCGCCATCTTGTCTGCGTGCGGGGTGCGAGCGGGTGGCCGCTGGGCGCCGGCAGGCCTGGCGCGTTGGCACCCGCCGGCCGTTAGCTGACGGTTAATTACTTTTAAAGGCGCGAAGGAACTCAGGAGAAGGCAGTTCGTTCAGCTCGCCCGAGTGTTCCCGCAGGGGACGGCGTGTCCCGTCCCTGGCCGGGGTGAGGGGCCGCCCGGGGTCGGGGGTTGAGAGGCGGGCTGGTTCTGAGCAGAAGGAGCGGCCTCGACGTGGTCGGAATGAAATAACCCTCTCGGCAGAAGACAATAAATGGAGCTGCAGGGAGGTACTGCTAGCACGACGGTAAAAGCCGAGTGGCTTCTCCTCCTCCTCCTCCTCTGACAGTGCGGCATTCCTGAACAGAAACACGACTTCACAGCAAAGCAGGGAACCTTATGTTTAACAAATAGTAGGTTTTCTTAAAAGCACCCTTTCAGAACAACACGATTATTCTCAAAGCTGCCATTTAATAAATGATTATCAAGACCTGAAAATTAATACAGAAACATCACTGGTGTTGGTGCAAAAGTTACGGTTTTAAAACTCCCTTTTCTTGTTACATCTGCTTTTCCAGGCGACTCATAACAGGAAAACAAACCCTTTTGTTTTGGGTTGACTAAAATGTTTTCATTTCTACCCAAACCAAAATTATTTTCATTTCTACCCAAACCAAAATTATTTTCCACTTGCTTAGGTTGGCCCCATGCGCTGAGAAGCTGGTAAGTCATTACCAGAACACAGAACAGCAAAAGAGACATCTTAAGGATGAGCAGAGTTTTAATTTGCCCCACATCACAATGTAAGACCAGTGTTAAATAGAATTACTTACAGAATATACAGGTCCTGACTAGAAGTTTAAATGAAAATGTGATTTTTTTTCCCCTCATGTTAAACTACAGAATGAAAGCTTAAGAAGTGAGTCAGAAAACCTTCCTGAGAGAAGAGAGAGAAGAGATGGCACTGGCTCAGTCTGCTTGTGGACAACATAAATAAAGTGACTTGGGAAATACAAAACAAAAGATAAATATGGGTGTCTATGATGCAGGGTGCCCAGTAGGCCACAGTCTCAGCACATTTTCTTAAGTATTGACAAACCAAAGACCAAACCACACAAACCAATCCAAACCTACAGCTCGTAACCAGAGCCATTTTGTCAAAACAGACTTCAGGCGGAACCAGACTGTTTAGAGATGGCTGTTGAATAAAACAATTGATGTTGAAATCCAAGACCATTAAAAAAAACCCCCAAAAGCACAAGAACATCATATGGATTTTTAAAAGTTTCAGGAAACATTGTACAAATTTTAAGCTAAGGTTTTTAATAGCAACAACTTCGTACTGACTGCAGGTTAAATAGGTTTGCAGGTAATTAAGAAAGAACTGTGGGAAGGGTTAAATGTTGGTTCACTGTTGCTGTTAGAAACAACTATGACAGGACATCAGGGGAAGCTGCTCTGGAGCTGGTCTGGCCCAAAGTGGAGCAACAGTATTCTGGGTATGGGGGTTTGCAGAGGTGTTCCTGAGGCAGGAAAACACCAAGGAAGCAGAGAGACCCACCAAGAGCCAGCAGCTCTCATGGGAGCCATTGACATAACCTGAGTGGTGCAGATGAGTAGGTTGAGGAAGCATCAGGGAGTACAAGAGGTGTATTGACCATTGGAACCACATTCTGCCTTCCCCGAGACAGGCCCAACAGGCAGACATAACTCGACATAATTCTCTATCCCCTCTCCTCCTGACTAAACATAGTGCCCTGAAGGGGAGAGGTCAATGGCAACATGTTCCTGCCTGGCACAGGAGGTGCATTACCTCAGCAACAACCCCACCTTCCCAGATGCCCTTGAACAACAGCTATGAGGATTCCCAGGTGGAACAGATCAATAACGTGGAAGTACAAGGATCTCGTGAAGCTATGCAGGGAGAAAATCATAGAATAGTGGGGGTTGAAAGGGACCTCAGAGATCGTCTAGGGTAGGCTGAAGACTTCTGCTCAACTCAGCATTCTGTACGGCTCAGGGAAGGAGTGCCAGGATTTTCAGGCCCCGTTTTCTCCTGCCTCACATCTGTTCCATCTACAGAATCAGTTGTTGCCAGCTGCCCCATCAGTGAGAACAGAACCTGGGGGTTTCTGGTTCCAGGCAGTACTAGTGGCCCCTTTACATGCTTCTCTGGCGGGTGCAAGTTTGCATTTCAAACAGGATGATTAACTCAGTCATAAAACGCATGTGTCAACAGGTTGATGTGACCTTAATCATTTCCCATCTTTGCAGGTCATGTAGTCACCAAGCTGAGTCCGAGCCCTGCAACGCAATACAATTTTTATATGTGGTACTTGCACCGCTGTATATGTATATCTTACGTGAGCAGACTCTTTTGGAAACATTCCTTTGCAGACTGGAGTCTACAGGAATAAAGCATTTGGCACCAACCTGCAACAGCCTTGTTAAAAGTGCATGTGTCTGCCTCCGTCTAGGGCTCTGTAGATGCATCCACAGTTACCACATACAGGGAAACAGTCTCCCCGCGGTGATGTGTTGTTTCACTGGCCAAGGCAAAGACGCTGGTGGTTCAAGTGAGGACTGGCTTTGCCGGTTAATCAGGTATGCATGCCGGTGATGTCTTTGGGCCAGCAGGTTTGCAGAAACCTTCCGTCACCCAGTGCGGGTCCTGGTGACCCCACCACACTTGCATTGTGCAGTGTGAGTTGCGCTCGTCAGTTTCTAATGTGCCACAGTACAAGAGCAGCAAATCCAGGGCTGCTGATGCAGAATTAAATTCCACCTGCCTCTTAAGGATCTTGAGGTTAAAGTATGTGAAGTACCCAAACACCAGCATGTACTTGTAAAATAAACACAAAGCTAAAGTTCTTGTAGTGATGGGCAAGAGCCATCATTTCCTATATTCAGGACTTGGTTTTAAAATATTTCTTTATGAAATTCCACACTTTGGAAAGCTATTAAGCACTCATGGGCATGGGAAATCTTTCTCAAAGAGACATACTGTTATGAATTACAGCATTTATCAGCCTTCTGATGATACAGTTTACTGCAAGTCTGCCCTTTCAAAGTGGAACCATATGTTGAATGGGCAAGAGTGGAAGCCTAATATAAATGTTTATTAAGCAATGTCAGTGGATATTTTGTGCATGAACTTGCCTTCACAATATTGTTAGGTGCTATATAAATTCAAAGTGGTAAATGCAAGCAAATTCACAGACACTAGGTATAACGTGATTTAAGTGAAGTGTCAGATGACAGTTCTGAAAGCTAGTGGGCCAGTACTATCAGGTACCAAGCACCCACGTCAAAATCTTTTATAGATCTCATGCTAATTTCTAAGGAGCAGGGGGGGAGGACAAGCCAATAGCATTAGTTTTTTCATGCTGTTCTTGGGAATTTAATGTTACAGAAAAGGTGTTGAATCTTGAAACACAAAAGGACATAAAGTTTCCAGCTATTCCCCAAGAGTTCCAAAAGCTTGAGTCTAGAAAATGTCATCCTGCTGGGTCCTTGGAGCTCTAACTGCTGGTGCAGGTTTGGATTGTGGCTGTGTCCTGTCTCTGTCTTGTCAATGGCATGCAGTGCTT
This sequence comes from Rhinopomastus cyanomelas, assembly GCA_013400115.1. Taxonomy (NCBI): domain Eukaryota; kingdom Metazoa; phylum Chordata; class Aves; order Bucerotiformes; family Rhinopomastidae; genus Rhinopomastus; species Rhinopomastus cyanomelas. Next base: position 299,433 of record VXBP01004728.1, read on the forward strand.
CCTCAGAGCAGCAGTATCCTTAGCAACTGCTAACAGAAGACGACCAGACATTTGAGTACAAGTCCCACGGGAAGAGATGAGAGTGCTTCCAAAGGGAGGCATTTCAGCTTTTGGCTAAAAGACTAGTTCTGAGTATTTAATTAGTTAATTTAAAAGAAAACAAGGTTTTCTCCAGAAAGCAAGCTTTTTGTTTAAAAATGTGCATTTAATAAAGGTTTAATTTTCCACCAAAACTGCTTCAACCAATGCTGGGAATTATATTCCCTGACAAAACTACTTGAAAATGGATTTCCTAATGTAGAGTAAAACACAGACAATTTTTTCCAGATGACTTTAGAGTGTCGTTATTACTCCTAAACTAAACATGATAAACCTATGAAACTCAGAATTAAGGTTAATGAAAATCTAGCACATTAAAGATCTGTTTGAACAGGAAAATTACTTTAGTCTCTGCCATCTCATGCTTTAATAGTTACTTTATTGATTTTATTTATTTAAGATTCCCAGAGCATCTTAATGCCAGAGGGCACTGAATAATCATTAGTTTTCAGAACTACTTGGAATTGCCAGAGTAGCACAAGTGTTTTGCAAAGCTCTCAGCTCTACTGTTCATGTGTCAACTGCCTGCTACCTTTTGAGGTTCTCTGTTCTTCCCTGTGCCTTTGTCTACACACAATTATCTTGTGGTTAGGCTGTCTGCCAGTTTCTTCTGCAGTTACTTCTATTGGTATCTCAGTATGACTATAGAATTATAGAATCATTAATGTTGGAAGATACCTATAAGATCAAGTCCAGCAGTCAGCCTGACCCCACCATGCCCACAGTCATGTCCCCTAGGACCACATCTACTCATTTCTGGAATACCTTCAGGGATGGCGACTCCACCAGCACCCTGGACAGCTTGTTCCGACACTTGACCACTCTTCCGCTGAAGAAACTTCGCCTAATGCCCAATATAAACCTCCCTGGCACAGCTTCAGGCCATTTCTTCTCCTTCTATTGCTAGTGACTTGGGAGAAGAGACCAGCCCCCAGCTCTCTACAACCTCCTGTCAGCTAGCTGTAAGGAGCAATAAGGTCTCCCCTCACCCTCCTCCTCTCCAGAATAAACAACCCCATTTCTCTCAGCTGCTCCTCAGAAGACCTGCCCTCCAGGCCCTTCACTAGCTTCCTTGCCCTTCTTTGGACCCACATGGCCTGTTTCACAAAAGGAAAATGGTCAGACCTGCACAGAACATGGAGTAGAACTGGGAGCAGAACTACAGACATTTAACAATGATGTAGGAAGCAAACCGTGTAAATACATGTTTTGAATCTGCTGGTGCTTTGGCCAATGTAAAGAAGAAATGTCAGCACACTTCTCTGTATTTGGGAAATATCCACACGAAGTAGACTTTGCATTTTTAAACACAACTTTAATGAGGCTTAAAAAGCTGGTGGAAGTTGCCCCCTTGACTTAAGAGCCACTTTTCAACTATTTGTTCAAGAATTTAAAATATTTGAGGAAGAGATATAGAGTGAGGTCATCCTGCCAGAAGGTCTGCTGGCTGTATTGCCTCTGTGCTCACTCGCCAGGTCCTTCAGAAATGAAGATGAAGCTGGGTTCCCAGTGAAGACAAGTCACTGCTTTTTAACTCGATGGCTGATAAGATTGTGTAGAACAACAGGAGCAAGAGAAATATTTACTGACTGTTGTTTGACACATCTTCCTTCTTCCTGGAGAACACTACTTTCAGGTGTAGTACATAACAATAAGGTGTCTCCTCAACCTCTTTTTCTCCAGACTGAACAACCCCAGTTACCTCAGCTGCAGCTGTGTACAGATGTGTATAGGGCCAAATAAACCTAATGGGACAACTCACACCAACAGAGAAGCACACATCAGCTTTCTGCTACTTCCTGTTCACTTGGGCATGGCTTATTTTTAAATCTTCTGCTTATTTTTTGTTCCATCCTTGCAGAACATGCCTGGGGTGCAATGAGTAGTTTACAGGTAAATACATTAAATTAATTATGGTTCTGGACTTTCACAGTGCAAAACATATTTTGCTTAGGAATAGCATTAGAAGTGCCTTTTCAAGATTAACTGCACTGGCTTCAGTGGGCGTTGTCTGCATAGAAAAGGTGCCCTCTTCAAATGGCTCCTCCTCAGCAATCGAAGGGTTGTAAGGACTACCCTTCATCACTCTCCTTGACAGAGGAAGGCAAACACCTAATGCAACTCTATCCAGAATCCTTGGAGGTGGAAGCTGTTTTCAAGGAGGCCAGTTCTGCCCCTGGAGTGCTAATGTACTGTGAAATGTAAAACCCAAAATTTGAGGTACATGTCTTTCATCTGTTATTTGACCTCCCCAGCCCTGTCTAGTGACTGAATTTGGTGACGTAGTTAGTCTTTTCTGCCTCACTTCCTATAGTGTATTTTCAGTTCCATCATCCAAAAACATTAAAATGTTTTTGGGATTCCTTTTTTTTTACTTGGATTTGTTTGAATGGAATGTAACATTTTTAAACTAAGGAGTTGTGGGGTTTGGTGTGATTCTCTTTCTTCCCCTCAGCTGTGCACCACAAAGTACCTAGAGGAAACCTGTGTAATGAACACTGCATGGAAAGGCAGAACTTTTCACACACATACCTCACCGTAAGGCCGAAATCTTTTACAAAAGATATGCAATAAAGATGAATAATACTTTTGTCTGCTCATCAAGAAGCCAGCTTCTGAAGAGCGTGTGGCAATAAGTACTCCATGAAGTCACTTAATTCAGTTCCATTTGTCATGCAGTGCTTCCCATGCAAAGCTTGTAAGACTTTGTGGCCACTGGCTTTTGAATGTAAATAAATACTCATTCCAAGGCAGAAGGATTAAGTATTCAGAAAATAAACAAGATCTTATGCGTATTCATTTTCACCTGTGAAAATCCCCATTCATGATTTTTGTTGCAATGCTTTTATTGCTGTAATGCAGCCTAGTGTTTTAAAAGCTTTCTGTCTCCTCACAGGAAAAGCTCACAGAGTCAGCCAAGCAGAGGTGAATCCCAAGCGGTATAAAGAGCCCCCCAACCCTGCTGCACAGCGAGGGGGGATAGGAAGCTTATAACCACATCAAATAGCTTATAAAACCAATTAGAAGTTTACCAAGGGAAAGTATGGTTATCACAGTTGGCCTTTGGCCAGAACACACAGTTTGTAGTAATTTGGTATCAGCTAAAAATTACTTGTTCATTGATCAAGGACAAAACCTAAGTTTGAAACTAAAGACAGAAAAAACGCATGAGGTTTAATGGGATCATTCTGGCTCAGATGGATTTTTAAAGTTTCTATTCCGTTCTGCTCTGTATCTGTGAGAGCATTTGGGGTTATTCATTAAGGCAGGTGCTTAAAAGATGTTGCAGTTAATGTTTAGCATCATTTTTGCATAGATTGAATCTTTTCACTCCCTTTTTAAACAAATTGTTGGCATTAGACCACACGGTACTGCAAGAGTCAATATTATATACTGTTCACACAATGGCAGCAGGAAACTCTGTGAAAGGAAAAAACCCAACTTGCTTCAGTATATAAATGACATGTAATAAAATAACACAATCAGAAAATCAACATAAGACATGATAGGCCTGGTCCTGTTGTCCCTCAGCTCTGTCAGGAATCAGCAAACTGCTGCTTGTGCGTCAAACTCTTAAATGTGCGTCTACACAGACAGGCTTGGAAATTCAAAATGTGCTTAATCTGTTGCATCTGGAAATACAGACTGTACTAGAAACATGAATAGGTTTGGACTGAAATGTAAGCAAATGAACTTTAACAGTCTCCAGTGGAGCTGCTTGAGTTTCCAACTATGTGTTACGGTAACATCGGGGAGGATAAAGCTAGAGCTTCCTTCTCATGCGTGTGTCCCGTGAGCAGAGAGTGTGGGGGGTTTTTATGATTATTTTTTACATGTTAACATGTAAAAACATCTTAACACAAAACCCCACATTCAAGTTCAAAACAGCCATCAGTTCACCAAGTTAAGGCAAACTCAGCTTGGTACCAAGAACAGAATGTGTTTTCTTGCTGCTAGTGTTTTGTTCCACAGCACTGGAACAGGCTGCCCAGGGTGGTTGTGGAGTCTCCTTCACTGGAGATGTTCAAGGCCCGCCTGGATGTGTTCCTGTGATCCTGCTGTGTCAGGGGGATTGGACTAGATGATCTTTCGAGGTCCCTTCCAATCCCTAATGATTCTATGATTCTAGCATAGCTCTTTTCTCTGACTGAATCTGTGTGTCCTCATATACAGAAGTATCAGATTCCTGCTGCTAAGTCAAAAATAAACTGGTTGTAACAGATGTAAAAAGAAAAGAAGCAAATTAAAAGCATTTTCACTGACTTCAGTGTGATCCTGCTGGGTTCCAGGAGAGAGAACTGAAACAAATTCCACCCCAGTTGTCTACTACTATGATTTTATTGCAGATGTCTTCCTCCTGTTTCATTAAACGTCAGTGCTGGACAGTGAGAATCAGAGGCTGCTTCCAAAATTAGATTAAAACCAAGCACTTGCTAAACCCTTTTGACAGCATTTTATAGACCCATATTTCTGGCTGGTGGCCTGAGCAGGAACCTTGATGTGACACACCCCGTGCAATGGAAGACTGCCCAAGGAATGCCGAGGAGGCCTCTGACTGAGGAAGTCAATGAGCCTTTGTGTCAGCCTTTTGCTCACACCTGACGTGATAGCAAGCCTTTACAAAACAAGCAATGAGTAGATTAAACAAAAGGTAGAGATGCTGTGTTTGCTGAAAGTGGTTCTTTATGGTAACACTAACAGTGCGTTTACCATGCGGACCATTCCTGTACCAGAAATGCGTATCCACCCGACGGGTCAAGTTGTACACAGTTACTTCCTTCTCATCAGTGGGGTGCGAGCTTCACATTCTGTTTGCAGACTTAACTTCTTGTCAATTTTCATTCTGAAAACTGTCAAACTTCTATAGAATGATTAGAGAACCAGATGAAGAGAGATCACAGAATCACAGAAGGTTACAGGTTGGAAGGGACCTTGAAAGATCATCTAAGTCCAACCCCCACTGCTGGAGCAGGGTAAGCCTACAGTACTGTCTCAAGATGTCCTACGTGGGCCTTGAACCCATGACCCCAGGAATTCAGAGTCCCATGCTCTACCCACTTTACTTCAATTCCACTAGAAACTTTTCACGTATAGTTGTTGGACTATGGATAAAAGCTATTTTATAAGGGCTTCTGCAGGCCAGCAATGTAAAGAGGAAACCCACCTTCTCACTCACCTTCATAAAACTTTTAAGATGTATGTACTGTACCTGAGAAGAACTTCTTGCTTCAGAAGTTGTTGACATAGAGATATAGAGATGTTGACATGTTGCTTGACAGCCTAAAAGATTGAAGAGGGTATTTTCTAGCTGAGACTTTCTTGTCATCTACGGTGATGAGTATTCAGCTCATTCCCAGCAGACACAGAGAACGATCATTCCCTGTCCCCCTTTTCAGCAGACTTTTGCATAATAGTATATTAGAATTTTATCTCCGTGTTTTCTCTTCTCTGGCTTAAACAACTCCATTCCTTTACTTCTTACTCACAGGTCAGATTTTCTTAATCTTGTAGTTTCGTCTAAACTCTCTCCTCTGAAAGACGGTGACTACAGCTGAACACGAACCTTCACCTGGGGTTTTCCCGGCACCAAGAGACGCAATGCGTACACGTAGCTGTGTGTCATCCGCACAGAACTCTCAGCTATGGCCTCAGGATGGTGTTTACCACTTTTGCAACAGCGTTGGATTGCCAGTTCAGGTATCACTGTTCTGAGGCATCAAATGCTGTGTCCATTTCTGCTTTCAGTATGAACCTCCATAAATTGCTGTTGTTGTGCCTTTACCACCTCCTTACCGTAAGTTCCAACAGCAGACTGCTTTATTACAGACATCGGGAAATGTTTCATTGATTTTAAAGTAAATGTAATTTGGGAGGCCTGCAATCATCTTGGATAAACAGCAATTAAGCAATCAACCTCATCACCTTAGGCTGTTATCCTCAACATGATTGCACACTCAAAACTGGGTGGGATTTAAAGGATGCCATTGCATCAATGCCTGTGGGTGCAGTGGTGGCACCAAGACATGCCATTCTATTTGGTGTTTGGCTGAGTCTGTAGTGTCCCCATGCCTGACCTTACAAATGTGATGCTGAACTGTGCCCCCGTTGCAGTTCACATTATTTTGCACCTTCTTTCTACACTTACAGACAATATGGCTTATAAAGAGAGGCTGAGGGACTTGGGGCTTTTTAGTCTGGAGAAGAGAAGACTTAGGGGAGATTTGATAAATGTTTATAAGTGCTTGCGGTACCTGTCAGTCTGGGCACTGCAGAACTCCTTAAATCCCAGGGAGGGGTCTCTGGGCTAATTGCTTAGCAGATGCATTTCTGTGCATTGTCGACTCTTCTGCAACAGACAGGGTGACAGAAACTAGAAATCACTCTATGGCACAAAGGCATCAGAACATTTGCAAGCTTATTAGATACTTTGCTTTATGATTTAATTCCCATGCTGGCAAAAGAGCTGGAGAAAAAAGTACTTTGGTTTGGCACAAAATTCCAGCAGCATGGATAGCAGCCAGTCACCACTTGATGCACATCTGCTGTGTCTCGAACCTCGCTCAAAAGGCCCACAGTCAGAGAATAATCCCAATTTCATTCTTGTATTTCCCATTGTTTAACAGCTGTGGACGCCTTCTGAGGGAAAGAGACACCCTTGGACTGAAAGCAGCACATGGTTTTGCAAAGCCTATCGAACAACCTCAAGCACTTAACTACTTCCAGGGATAGCAATCTGCTGTTCAAGTTGAACTTGTTAGAACTGCGACTTGGCAACCAGTTCTGCAGCCTTCAGGACCTACCCTTCCTGTAAATGCTTTGATGCCTTTTCTTCTGACCACCTATACAATTTTTATTTGGTGCACTGCACGTAAAGCAGACAATGGAATGGAATGCAACTAAAGTTCAGATTTCAAATCAAATTCAGTCAACAAAAAAAGCTATCGAACATCCTCTACGGAAAACCAGTTATTGAGTGAACACTGCGTGAAGGAAGTTGGTCTCATCCGAAGGGAATACGGCCAATTTAGTTGCATTGCCCAAATGCGGGAGCTCAAAGGAAGGAGAAGCTAATGTCTGAAAAAATCATTGCTGCTTTAACTCTTTGATGAATTTAGTAACACAAAGACATCAAATATTGTATTTTATTTAATAAGTAACACATCTTGATACTATATTTTAGTAAGTAATGCATTTTATGCATTTATTGATTTCAGTCTCTTCTGCAAGGTAAGAAAGAATTATGTCTGTTACATCCCATGAAGAAACCAGCTTAGTGTCAGTGTCAGACCTGAGATAGCCCATTTTCTGTTCTGAGTTCAGTGTCTTCACCTTCTCTGTGAGGGTAGAAGTGGCTTCCCACCTGCAGCTTTCAGACTAGCTCAGAGAAGTGTTAAAGCAGCTCATTGGAGTGCAAGGATCACAGTAAATATTCTTCCCTTGCACGTCCCTCCTCCTTGCCACATCAAGAAACCCTGTTTAGTAAGACTGAGACAAATTCATGGATTAGTATTAATTAATGAATTAGTTAGTAATTGATGATGAAGCCATTCTTCAGTCAGGAAACACTCAAAGTGAGAAGACAAGTCGTGGATTTCCAGAGATATGAAAAGCCGTGTGGAATAACCGCAGCCGTTCAGACTACAGTTCTTTCCCATTTTCACGTGAGCTGCTGAAATTGCATTTCCAGCCCTGAACACTTGCTTCTGAGAACCTGATACAGAAGCTTTACAAGGAATGAACAGCAACAGTCACAAGCTTCTTACTTTAAACCCGAAGATGGTAGTTACTGTTGGCTTGCGTGTTCAGGCCCCCAGCTGAGCTGAGCTGGTTCAGATCTGGCGTGTGCAGCCCACTTTACGTTGCGACAGCTGAGGGTCTGCACCTCAGTATTCCATTCACGGTTTGTTCTGCCAGAATTTCAGCTGAAGTGTTGATGCAGTCGCCATGGCTGACAGGCTTGTTGCATCTGTTGACTGGGCTAGTGCTTTGATCTTTTTATAGAGGGACATGTGCAAACACATTTGACATATGTCTCTGAAGCACAGGAGGAAACTTGTCATTCAGATGCCCTTGCAGGGGCTCATTAGAGGAAGTGAAACAGCTGGATGTGTGTGACTGTGCTTTGTCTCTTAGGCAACTGAGAGAGGATCAGGCAGGGAAAGGGAACAAAGTGCTGATGAAAGAAAGTAGCTGAGAACAAGTGGATGCCATGAATACCACAGTTTGGTTGGAAGATCAGCACCCGCTGTATTTTTCAAAACAGGCCTTTGTAGGGTTTTTACTTCCACAGCAGGGAACACTGTCGCTGGACAGAGAACACTCAATCATCTGCATGGGTGTTTCATTTCCTTCTCTATGAATTTTGGCATGACATGTAGAGCTCCTATCAGAAATTCCATTGTGGCATTGCAGATCTAATTTCTAATTGAGTTCATTAAGAAGTCAATGTATTTTACAGCTTTAATTTCTAAACACAATAGAATTTTTCTGCATTAAAGAACGGCAGTCAGCAAGGTTGTGTTTGGTCTACAAAATCCATCATGTGGAGACACAGTCTCACAAATCACACAAAGGAGCTCAGAGGTCCTCTTCTGCTCCTCCAAGAGCAGCATACGAGATTTGCTAATGTGCCCCAAACATCACCCAGACTCTGCTTCCTTGCCTTTGAATTTAGGAGAATGCATGAATCCTGATTTTTACAGCCCCTTCTCTTTGTGTTTACCCAGCTTTCCCTAGCTTGCTTTCATGGGCTTCCTGACCTGCCCTTTTCTCCACATAGGCTCATCTGATTGAGTCAGTCATGTTAAATACAAACACAGATTTGACTGTCACGGTCTCGTCCAGAATCTCTTGTGCTTATTTGACCCGCTTCTCCAGAATGCTTGAACTGTCCTCCAGTCACGCAGTTCTTTGGGGGAGCTTGTGCATTAAATTGAGATCTACAGACTCACAGCTCTCAGGAAGGTGTGTGCTCCAAAAGCGAGCTTTTCAGCCTCAGTGCTGAATTAAATGTAGCAGGGCTAGCTGTTTTAAAAAAGGTATCACATCATTGCTTGTGAACTTTATTGGCGTTCGAATTAGTTGTACCTGCTGGAGATTAGAAGGGGAATTGATGCCTGCTTCTGCTGGTTAGTTTCCTGCTTCTGCTTTTAGTCAATGGCAATTTAAAAGCACATGACAAATCTCTTCACCCAGATCTTTAAAGCTGCATTTTTGTGAAGTCCCAGCAAGTGGCCTAACCCACAGCACAGTGCTCCAAAATACGCAGGCTTTAACCACTCTGTCTTCAGACAAACAGCCTGAGCTGCCTTGACAACTAGTATTGCAGTGATTTGAAAAGCTGATGTGACCCGTGGCTGAACAGAAGGAAACACAGCTGAACCCCAGGGGTTACAAAGCATGACATGAAGCTGGTTTGCTCTCATCTTTTCTAAGACACGCAGTATTTTTTTTTTTAGCTCCTTAGTGATTGCAGCCACATTTGGTGATGTTAGAGATGTCGCAGAGAATTCTGTTTCCAAAGGTTTCAAGAAAACCTAACAATATTCTAGGAGACAAGGGAGAGCCAGCTCCTGGCTTCCCAGGTAAAGGAATAGCTGTCATGAGTTCAGCTCTTATTAGACATCAGAGAATCCTTCTAGGAGATGTAACTACTTGATGTGCAGCAGAAAGCATCAAGGTGGTCCACCCCAATTTTCACACCAGCGAACTGCTTGGAACAAATCCAAGCCAGGCATAATTACATCTAGAGCTCAAAGGTCAGTAAGCACAGCAGAATGAAGCATTATTTACATAAAAGAGGATGAATTCAGCCTAGTGCCAAGGAAGTACTGTAAGAGCCTGAGCAAATACCTAAATGCGTAATCATCTACCGTAAGTCACGTCAAACGAAAGCTTTGTCAATAGTTACAAGGACATTACACTCCGGTGAAGAACAATGTTTTTCAAAACAGGAGTGCTGCTTTTATTTTACCTCCGTTACCAACCTGCCTGTAGCAGTCCCCCAGCCAGCCTGTCCTTGCTGCGGGGAAGCAGGCAGGTAAGCAGGTATAGTTTCACCTTAGAGTCTGAAGGACTATACAATGTGGCTGCAGAGAAGACCCAGCCCTGTTTCAGGCCGTTTTCTTATTCTGCTGTGTGTCACAAATTGGGAATCAGCTCCTCTCCTCTGACAAGTGACAAAGCTTGGCTGTATTTCAAGCTAACAAGTACACTCTTACGAGTGGTGGTTCGTTGTTTTTTTCCCAGAGACTCATCACGTATTTCAGTCAGTGCTCTGCTTCAGAAAAATCTGTGAACTGCACCGTTCCTTCTGAGGAAATGTCACTGTTTGGCTGCTTCACAGGTCTGGAGTTTGGCAACATGAGCGTCAAAAGTAAAATATGACAGCCGCTCCCTTTAATACACCTGGGGAGGGATTCCAGTCCACAGGCTAATAAGCGTTTCCTAGATCGAGGTACAAGCCTCCCCCCAGCTGTAGGGGCAGCTTCTCATGATTCTTCTTTAAGCCTCCCTCTTTGTCTCAGAGCACAGGCAATAGCAGACCAAGAACCATACTGTTCTGGAAGGTTAGAAACTCCAAGGGCTTGTTCCTTCTCACCACCCAAAATTGTTTCCAAAGGTAATATTTGGAGGAGGAGAAAGGCAAGTGAGGATAGCCGTGTACACACAAGCAGTTACAACTGACTCATCCCGGTGTTGTCTGTGGTGGTGGCTGAGAACGCACAAATTCGAGGGGTTCTAAAACAACCATTTCATCAAAGCTGTGAGCAAAGGCAGCTCAGACATGCAGAGCATCGCTTCTGCTGTGAGAGACGATGGCCTGTCCCTCAGTGCAAGGTGGAGAAAAGAACATCAGTCTTCTGGAGCAGTCTTTGTGGAACACGGTGCTGATTTTGGTGATGGCTTTTTCCATGAAGCAAGCATAACATCATTCACAGGCCTCTATTTGTGTGGTAATTTTACAGCAGAAGCTGGAAAACCTGCGAGGGTATATAATGTCCAGCATGATTTGTGCCAAGCTTTCCACGACTTTGCAGCCTCCCTCCCATGTCTCCATACGTTGGCTGGATGAAAAGAAGAAGCAGGACAAATCTGTCCCCAGTTCCTAGACAGCCTTATGCTTGTCTGCAAAACCAACCTCCATTGGGCTGACAGATTTCAGTTCAAACATTGTATGTGCTTAACCAAATACTTACAAAATCACCTTTAGTTTTATACAAACATCCTGCCAACAAAAGAACAAACCAGGGATGTCTAATGGATTTAGCAATATGGCACTATTTGTGTTGTGACCACGAAACATCAGATGCTCAGATACAACATTAATTGGAAAAGAACTGTGTGATAATGTGGTTTATAAACTGTTGCACACACTCATCTTTCGAGGTAAAAATCTTCCTTTTTGCTCCTTAAGAGGAAGGCCACGTCATGCCACTGAGATGTAAAGACTTGAAAACAAATTTGTCAGCCTTGTTTACACACAGAATGCATTTAGTCATACATAAATCAGCCACAATTGTTTGATTCACCACTGAAAAGATATACACACTTTCTGGAAAATCTGATTAAGCTCAGTCCGTGGTTGGTTCCTAGCTGAGCGAACACAGATCTCCGTGTGAGTAACGCTCAGTGTAAGATCGTAGCTGCTTTGCCAGTTCACCTACATCCATTTTGGCGTTGATCAAAGTAAAACCAGTGCAGCTTCTGAACCTCTGCTGCTTCCATCAAAATTCTTGTACTAGGAAGCTAAGTGAGTCACTAACAAGAAGCAACAGCAAATCCAACCGTAATCCGTGTCTGCCTTATATCTATCAATTAAATGAACTGACAAAACAGCTTTCGTGACAGCATTTTCAATGACAGCAAATTGGATGAACGTGCATTAAAGAGATAACATACTGCTGTCACAATTAGAAGAGTGCTCTGAGAGACCTTGATTCCTTCTTCTTGTGTGTGTCCCGGAGTGCGTTGAGTTCCTTACTAATGTAGGTAATGGATTGGTCTTAAAATAATGCATTATTTTTCTTTTCTGGAAAACTGCCTTAGTCTCAAATAACCCAGGAGCTGAATTCGGAGAAGCCAAATGCCACACGCATTTACAGTGAGGCGGTCACTAAGCAGAAGGCAAAGTAGTCTGCACTTAAACTAAGTCAGGACATCCCACGTAATTTCTCTCTGGACTTTGAAGCCATTCAAATGGAAGTAACGCCTGTTGGAACACCCCATCTTAAAACCAGTTGAACTGTTTCTAGGAACATGCATGTTTTCCCGTGTCTCGTGTTTTCTTCAGGACTGCTGTCTGTCATCACAACCATTCTGATAAGTTCCAGACCCAGTGAATCCTTAATGACTGCTGCTTTAGGTCACAGGTAGCGACTTTGTCTAACCGGTTGATTCTACGAGACCGCAAATTACCTTCCATCTTTCACAGTTCTGTTAAAGAGTCAGTGTGCATGCACCCCAGTGTCTTCTCAACAGGGACATGGGTGAAATGAATCTACAAAGACTTATTCCAGCCATTTTCCATTCCCGAACATCTTCTGCAGTAATTACTTACTGGCAGCCCCCGTCCTCCAAAAGAGTTTCACTCCTCAACCGACTGTAAGCAATTCTTTGGACAACCCCTGTGCCTATCAGGCACCCTCAGAAGCACCAAACCAGGCATTATGAGGAGGAAGGGGCCATTATGTAAAGTGACGATGAGTAGCTGGAGGTAGAGCTTTGGTCTCCTAGCAAGGCAAATGCTGATGGAGTGACTGGGAGCTTTTTGATCTAGGCAGGTCCCTCTCCATTCCTACACAATTTTCCTCAGTAGTAAAGGCAAACCAAATTCCTTTTTCCTTCCAGGGTCTTAGGAGCCAGTGATTAGGGCACAACTAGGACACAGCAGTTGGAAAAATAAAAGCCAAAACAGTGTAACAGAAGTTTCTTTTCTTCATCATCTTATTGCAGCCAAGTATTGCATTTCCCTCTCTCCCTCGCTGCATACAAGAAGTCTGGAAGTGCAGACGGAGGCAGACGTCCGCAAGCTCCACTGCCATGTTCTCAGTAATGGAGTGTGCATTGAGTCAGCTGAGACTAGTAAGAAGCAGAGCCAAGTTGTGTGCAGTGGGACAAATAAAGGACGTTCTGTTTTCCAAACTTGAAATACAATAAGTTCCCTCAAGAACAGTGCAGTTCTGTGCACAAACTGAGCAGCAAATCTGGGCAACAAACAAATGCTCCAGTTGTGTAGAAAAAGAGGACAGTGTCTTTAGCCAGCTATGAAAAACTCATTCGATTCTTACACGAACGCACACACAAATGAGCACAGGATGAGGCAGTACCTCACAGTACATTCTCAGCAGTGCTCTTCTGCATCGTGTAGAAGAGGCCTTGGCCACCTCCTCGATGCGTTCGCAGTCAGCTGCAGCTCCATGCGGTACTGCGTGCAGTATGTCACACCTCAGAGAACTCTCATTTTTCTCAGAGGAAAAAAAGTGTTCTCAGAGAAAACACAGTAGGGCTTGAACTTCAGTTTGAGATGCTGGTAAACCTTGTTACAAACACTTGGGGAAAAAAAAAAAAAGATGGAGTACTTTCCACTCACTGCTTTTATTGTAAACATGTACATTAAATATTAACATAGGAAAAAAGGAGACATTACTAGTTAGACCCTTAAAATGCTAGGTGTCCTAAAATAGCCCCAAAAGTCTATTTTATGCAGTGTTCACTGAGTTGGCCATCATCGTAGTGGTAGTCCAAGCCTCCAAATGAGTGGGATGTTCCCTGTCCTCTCTTTCAAACAGAGCAGCGTTCTGCATAAGGAGATGGTTTGCTTGCAGTTGTGTTTCCTGCCGTTCGGTCACAGTGAATAAAAAAGATCCACGTGTTCAAGTGAAAATGCTCCAAGAATATCAGCTCAGTCCAGTTCCCTTTTCATTGCACCAAAAAGGTCAGGCTCATCTCAAGTTGTGTAACTGGCTGGAAGTTAACACTGTCAGTCAAGATCCTCTGGGCCTACTGGGAGCTTTGCAGAAAGCATCAGTAAGAGCCAGAATTGATTTTTGTTCTCTGAGTAACGTGCAAAACCTTTTCAGTTCATTTATGAAAACTGGGCAAAAAGCAGGACACGTCAGAGCTTGGGGAAATCCCTTTCGTTTGCCTATTTTCAAAATATTACATTTCAACACAAAAATCTGCATGGTTGAAATTTTAAAATTTCTCAAATAGCTAGAAGACTCCATTTTTTTCTTGACCTTTAATCAAAGTCAAAAAGGTTAAGGATGCTCCAAGCTCTGTGCTTAAATACAATGTGCTTTCCCGTTACCGTGTGTGCTCTGCTCCCCGATGTTCCTTTGGCTTCCAGCAGTGAGTGCCTTCACTGCCACTGTAGGTCACAGCAGATGTTTGAAAGGGATCCAGGTTGCAAAAAAGGTAGTTATTCAGCATCTATATGAACATACCCATTACAGCAAATGCATAAACAGTGGGCTTAGTGGAATACATGCACATTTTTCATCCAGTAGTTAGAAGTAGTGCAAAGAGGCCTGCACTTCCGGATGCACAGGTTATCCATTATACACACGGCATTTTCCTGCCTTAAAAATAACAATGAAGAAACCTCTGAAAATACAAGAGCTAATACAGAAGAGATTTTGCAGGGAAAATATAATTTGCGATAAAAATACGCTAATTACTTCTTGCCAGGAACAAGTAACAAAACTATACTCCAACATACAATTTTTCTGCATCTTTGACATAACAAATTCTTCTGCAGTAGTGTCTCTTCTTTTAAACAAAGTCCCTGTGCTGTATTTTATATCAAAAAGCATTGATGTCCGTAAATGTGTCAGTCTGGGTTTTGGCAACGTAAGCAAATGGTTGCTTAGATAGGAAGTGGTTTACATCTACAAATTCTATATAAGAAGGTAGTTTGTCTAAAAACATTGGCCCTGATCCTAGGCAGGGTCGCTGTGTATTTGCGTTATTCTGTTTACTCCAACCAGAATCCACCCAACCAGAGAAGTCTGGAGGGTGCCATTTGCAAAGGTCACAAACAGAGAAACACTTTCAATATCTCTGTTGGGAGACAAGGATGGGGGAAAACCCAAGCTACAGGCATGTCAGGGTACTAAACAACCCTTCAAACAGAAACTTCGGAAAAGCCTTTGGGCGCCGCACTATTGCATAGCTCCTTCTGCATCTTCTCTACCACAGCTTTCCCCCTTTCTTAGGCACACATTACTCTGATCAAATGGTGTCAAGGTGGCTGCAACCCCAGATGCCACTGACCACACTGATTCCCATGGATTTTGGAGTCTGCCAAAGACAAGACTGCAGATAAGGAGCACATCAGTGACTAGTGAAGCAGACGCCTATTCAAGCTGCTTCTCTCCAAGCACATTTCTGCCCTCTTATTGAATCCACAAGGGGCAAAAACATGTTTTTCATGAATTTTTTAAAACAAAAGGAGCACTTTCCCTGACTCCTAAGTTGCCTGCTTAATAAACACTTAGCCAGTATGTCTCCAGATAAAACAGAATTTTCCCTGTTGCCGTGTGATGCAGTGGAGAACTTCTGGAGACCTTGAGTAGACAATATCTTTCTTTTTATTTATACTATTTTGAACACTGTAGGAGTATCTCTGTAGAAAAATCAGTCCTGAGTTTTAGCTCCAGTCTTCAGGATGGACCGATGCTGTACCATTTGGTGACAACTTTTTCAGGGTTGGCCATAGTATCTTTCCACTGCTCCACTGCCTCACTGTTACTGCTGTCAGAACTTATCCAGACCTGCAGCAAGAAACAAAAGGAAAGTAACAGTGAGTTTACCTTACGTAACACAGAGACCCATCCTTCATTAGTGCCAAGCTAATATCTGGGAAGAGAAACACAAGGCACTATATGGACATTGTGATCAAGCAACGTAATAGCAACAAGTACAGTTCTGCCAGGATTAGCATGTTCTGGCTTTCAGCTGAGACATGGACTCTGTGTTTAAATTTTGCCTCTAAAACACTTTTAATAACTCGGTACATACTGGCATTTCTCTTCTTAGTAAGATGTTTTAAGCTGAGCATTCCTTGTTCCACTCAAAAGCACGTACCGGGGTCAAGGCACATCAGGGCCAGTGATGGCTGTAGGCATTCAAACTCCAGTTGACTGTGAGCCATCTGGCATCCCAAGCCAGCTGTCCAGCGTTTCCATGAGCACTTAAAGTTGCACACTTAAACAGACAGGGCCAAACTTGCATTCCACAAGGTTACTAACATGCTAACATCTCACACAGTCACATAGTAAGAATCCATTTCTTCTCAGTATTCACTTAATGGACAGCGGCCACTAAATGAGGAAATGAGGTATGAGTAGGGAATTTTCCCCCTGAACATTATCACCAGCCTTCATTGCCAAAAGAATTCTGCTTATGTAAGTAGGTATCGTTATTTACAGGACTTTATTTCCTCAAGTCTTCCCAGAATGAGCCCTTTTAAGACTTCTCAGAAACCTTCACCATGAAGTACATTTAGCCTACACTGTTGAGGCATGAGCCCTCAAGAAGTGAGAATAATGTCTTCCAGAATACCACAGACAGCTGATGTTTCATCCACAGAGAGTTAATATGCGTCGTGCTCCTAATTAAAGACATGCCTCTAAAAGCAGCCTAATCTAAGTATTTTCTGCTTAGAGCAGTATCCAATTAAACGTAATTCTCTGAAGAACAAAGTTAGTAGATCCAGCTATATTCATCTTTTTCCAGCTACCCAGCCAATTGCTCAAAGTACATTTATCCCTTAGCCATATTTTATGTCTTCCTGCACTATGTGGCAATGTCTGCCTGCATGAGCTGAAACAACCTTTTCCAAATAACCTCTGAGATTCATGATTAAATAAGATTCATGGTTAAATGTATCATAACAGATTGAGATGACCTCACACATTGCTAAGTGACAGCAAAAATTCAACCCGGCTACTTTCAACCCAAGGTAGCACAACTAGAAAAGACAATTGTTTTCTCTTCATTTTCTAAATCCAATTCCACCAACAAGAATCACAGAGAGATGGAACAGGTGTGACATGAGGCTCTGGAAGATGGAGTAACTCTTCTTCTCCCCCTCTACTCTGCACTGGTGAGACCGCATCTGGAGTATTGTGTCCAGTTGCGGGCCACTCAGTTCAAGAAGGACACAGAACTGCTGGAGAGAGCGCAGTGCCGAGCCACAAAGGCGATAAGGCAAGTAGAACACCTCCCTTATGAGGAAAGGCTGAGGGAACTGGGTCTCCTTGGAGAAGAGGAGACTGAGGGGTGACCTCATTAATGTTTGTAAATATGTGAAGGGTGTGTGTCAGGAGGATGAAGTCAAGCTCTCCTCAGTGTCGTCTAATGATAGGACAAGGAGCAATGAGTGCAAAGTGGAACATAGTAGGTTCCACACAAATATGAGAAGGAACTTCTTTGCGGTGAGAGTGACAGAGCATTGGAATGGGCTGCCCAGGGAAGTTGTGGAGTCTCCTTCTCCGAAGATGTTTAAAACCCGCCTGGATGTGTTCCTGTGCGACTTGGTGTATGGGATCCCGCTCTGGTAGGGAGATTGGACTAGCTGATGTCTTGAGGTCCCTTCCAATCCCCGAGTCATATAACTCTCACTGGCATGTCATTTCTATGGCATCTCCTCTAACTGCATGTCTTCAGCAGGCAGAAGAAATCACCAGAATGGAGCAGTACCATTTCCTGTACATAAAGACACCAGTGTCCTTCATTTGATGTGAGACGTTATGATTTAGGTCTCCAAACTGATTCTACATTACTCACGTATGCATGTAGTAAGATTCTGCTACTACAGCTGGCCAGGTCAGGGAAGGCACAGAGCATTATGAACAGCTATGGCTAACTATACCAAGAAGAAAAGGAGAGAAAGAAGGGATGGGATGATGGTAAACTAGAACAAACAGGACAGACATAATAAAAACAGACAAGAATACCAAGTTTCATGGGGTAGTTAATGTGATCACAAAAAAAATTGTAACTGAAATGACAGTGTTAAGAGAAAAAGAGCACTCGGCAAAAACTGGACTTTGTATTGGGTCACCTATGGTATCACTCGATCATATGTATTTAGAATATCATGCTGACTTCAGCGTTGTGCTACCCAGGAAGGCAGCCCGATATTGTAGCTGTTGATAACTCCTTATACACACACCTGCTTGGAAGTGTATTGGTATGGTAAGCCAAGACACACCCTTTCTGTACAGAATATTGTAGGTTGTGGATCTCCTTTGAATGCTGTTTGTTTCCTTTAAAAAACCTAGAGGCAAGGAGGGACGTCTGTAACAAGGAATCTTTCACCCAGTGCTACTCCAAAAATGAATTAAGACATGAAAATTCACACGTCCGTGCCCATTCTGATGTTAGCGCATGGTTAAGAGCCCAGTACTGTCCTTTCTTGGGTTACACCCAGAAGGTTTATTGGAATTTCCTATTTTGCTACGTGCCAACTTACTGGAAGTATTTTAAAACTCACGCCAAAAAAACTGTGGGGCTGATTTTTAAGTAACAGAACCAACCTGTCCTAGGAAGTGTTTTCTTCTCACGGAGCTTCTGCTGTAGAGCTTGATGAGAAAGCTAATTCCTTGTTCAGCTTGGCTCACTGGAAAAATCATTGTTTCTCCCCACTTTACTCGACCATTTGTGGACTTCAGAAGGCGAGTCTTCTTCTTACAGATCATCCCTTCTGTACTAAACATCCCAACTTTGACGAAGAAATCTAGCACAACAGAGAGTGAGAGAGGCATAGCACGCAAAGGGTTACTCAGGCACACACCCAGAAAGGAGCAGACAAGATCCACATGTATAGGTCACATTGCAAGAGTTTCCCAGAGGTCTGGCCAAGAGGGCTGCACAACAGCTCTCCTGACCAGTCCCACAGCAGTGACTGGATTAACACGGGATCCAGACAGCAAGTGCAAGATAGGGCTCTTTGGGTCAGGTTTAATGCTGGGATAACAATCTTCCAAAATACATAAACACAGAGCTTCAAACCAAACAAGAAGTAATCAAGTGAGACATCTGTGGAAACAAGCCTTAGCCAAGGACACGTACTGCACAATAAGTTAGTCTGAGGTCTGCGAGGAATGTTATGAGTTGCCAGCCCATTCAAGTAGCAAGGTACCTGTTACAAATGCTTTTAGACAAGAAGCATGAGTCAGCTGATGTAACTTACTCAAAGACAGTGGTGCAGATGAAACTGGAAGGTTTTGTGCTTCAAGAATCTGTAACTGAATCCTCCTGTTTACTGCTTGAAAACAAGTTCCTACTTGAAGTTCTACACGACACACCTACAAGCAGAAGAATGTTGCCGTAACATCTGGATTAAGTTGCTTACACACTCAGGGAACACGGGAATTCTGTCACGTGTTGGGCTCCCCCATTTCCAGCTGGGATTCTGTGGGCAGAAATATAAGCCTGCATTGTGTACTCAGCCTGCAGATGGACAGGGAAGGAACCTTGCACTTGTCCTAGCTGCAGTACATGTGCTCCACTGTGGGACTGCAGTGCACACGTGGCCCTTGTGAGCTGCAGACAGAGATATGGGACAAATAAATGGGTCCTTCGTCTTCACCTGGGAAAGATTTCTCAACAGTAACTGCAGACACGTAGGGGAAATCACTTACACCAGGGCTTAATGTCATCACTGCTCAGGGTGACTGCATGTTCTGGGGTTTCTTGTGTTGTACACATCTACACACATAGACAACAAGGCCAGTGGAGACCTAGCGTTCCTTACAGCCTCCATTTTAAAGAGACTTTGCTAGTCCTGGTTCCCTTCAAGCATTGACGCCCTTCAGAGGAGCAAAGTGTGCCGAGAGAGGAACACGTCAACTAAAGTCAGGCTCCAGTTAATCAGAGAGACCCAAGTTCTCTTTGCAGCTCAGCCACAAAATTTCCGTGGAACCCTGCCGTTTTCTCAACTCTGGGCTATGACTGTGTCCTGGCAAGTAGGGTAGTTTGCTGCCTCACAGGGGTGAATTTAGCCTGGAGGGCTCATGAATAAAACAGTGAGAAAAGCTAATGCTGGGAGATGAACTATGACAAGGGTCCTCAAACCCCGGCCCGCGGGCCCCCCAGGGTCTCCAATGCAGCCCGCCAGTACTTACAGACCCCTCCCCCTGCCAGGGGTTGGGGGTGGGAAACCCAGCAGCTGCAGATGACCTCCTGCAGACTGCGCAGCCGGGCTGAGGAGGGGGGCAGCGGCATCAGCGAGGTGGGTGGCTCCCCTGTCTCTCCCTCCCTCCCTCCCTCCAGCTCCCAGGCAGGACAAGCCAGGCAGCACAAACCAGCCAGCACCAGTGGGAAGCGCACACTGAAATGGTATTTATTTTTGTTGGTTACAATTGTTCTTCATTTTAAATACTGCATTCTTTTTCCTGTTTTTTGTGCACTACTACAAATAAAATATGTGCAGTGTGCAGAGGAATTCCTTATTTTTTTTTCCAAACTGTAGCCCGGCCTCTGACAGTGTCTGAGGGACAATTGAACCGGCCCCCTGTTTAAAAAGTTTGAGGACCCCTGAACTATGAGATGATTCAGGAATTTACACTGGGGTGAAGCAGTTTCTGTAACAGCTTCCTCTTTCACTTAATCTTACTGCTTTTGAAGCCACATGGTTATTCTTGTGAGTACAAAAACTGTCAAGTGTAACTTCTGTTAGAAATTAAGAGTATCACTTATATTACTCAGACACATTTAGATAAAATCTGTTTTTCAATTACTGATTCAAGTTTAATTTGCTGAAAATACAAATGTCTAGACACAATCTGTAAAAGAAACAAACAAAGAGAAGGTGGGGGGGAAGGAAATCCCACTGTGAAAACCACCTGCTTCTTATTACGCTAATGGAAGTGAACTGCTTGAATTATTACTTCACAGCATGCAATCTGAACATTAAATATATGGTTATCTCTGCAGTTTCAAGCCACTAAAGACCTTAGCATTTTCTTCCATAACAAGGTATCCATAGCAGATTCCATTTGCTCTGAGCTCTTGCTGTGAATCCTACGTATCTTCTGACACCGTTTTGGTCAGAAAAGGCAACCACCTCATGCCATTTGCTGCACATTTCCCCAGAACACCCCTCCCTCAAGCTGTGGTCCACAGTGTGGAAGAACTTGCTCTTAGCTCTTTTCCCAGAACCAGCTGCAGTTTATGACCAGAAGAGGTATGTGCAGAATTCAAAAGCCTGCACTTTTTCCCCATCAAAATGCCTTTCCTCAAGAAAGTGGAAAAACCAAACCAGACCAAAAAAGAACCCCAAACGAAAACCCCTGTTTGTCATTAACACTGAACTGATACTGAAGTATTTTACTTTCATTTGCAGCCACCCTTCCTCCGGGATACAACAGTGTATTTTGACAGCGCTGTCACTTACAGGTGCTTTGGAAGGAGGAGAGATATCCAGCCAATGACTTGACTCCACTGTGTTGAGCTCCCGCAGAGATAAGGAGCACTCTCCAATAGTTTTTTTCCTAGGAGTCTGTGCCTGAATTTTAAATATCAGTCTGGCACCTTGCAGGCTTTGCAGTTTAATAGCAAACACAAAAGTTTCCATAAATTCAATGTCCTAGAAAGAAAAACAGAGGGTTTACATTACCTCCGTAAGAGAGTCGCTCTGTGTCTGAAACCTAGAAACCAAGACCTCCTGGCTACCATTTTAGGTTGCTGTGGAAGAGTGTGCCTTTATGCTGGTAACCCCCCCACAAACTCATCACTTCATTGTCAAACCCTGTCAGGGACAAAGCTCTGGACTGGTTCTCACTTCCAGGCCACCTCTTCTGGAGCCTTCTAGCAGCACACATATTGCCAGCAAATTCTCCTGTGGCCTTTTGTTTCAGTCCCTACTGACAATATTATTTTCTTTCACTTCTTGGAGAGGTTTGTATTTCTTTACCTTTCATCCCCTTAATATTCCTTTACTACTACTACTGGGGATCTTGTCCCATGCAACCAAGTACATGCAGCCATACTACACTGTGTAGAGGGGAAGTATGAAATTTGCTGCCCTGGTGACAGGCAGCACATCCTTGATGTTTCCTGGAGTGCACGTGCACACACAGGTATGCCTTGTCTTCCTCTAGTCCCTCACCACTCCGTTCTGAAGGCTAGCGGCTAGCGGTTCGGTCCCCTGTGAGCGCATCTGACCTGCAGCCTGGGAGGGGAGTGCGAGGGCACAGTGCAGGAGAGGATGTGGCAGTGTTGGGCAAGTGGAGCAAGGGTGTTAATAGGATTTGAAGAAATTCTTGGGGAAAGGTAACCCAATCCTAGGCAACTACCAGAGCAAATAGGATACAGGAGTAAATCTTAGGTTCATTTTTAAAATCCATTTACCTTTCACATTTTTGGAGGAAAAAATTTGTTTGTGTTTTCCTTTTACTTACACTGCAGCCTTCCTTGGCAGAAGACCTGAAATGCACTGGTTTGGGCAGCGTGAGAATTCCTTTGACACAGATACGAGGATTTTCCCCACAGCTAGAAGGCCAGCTCAGGTCTTTGCTCTGCAACGTTAAAAATACAGTCAGCTTAGACAACGCACGACGCTGTCCTTCAGACACCTTACACTTTGGTTCACGCTGTTCTTGAAGTACGCGTAATTCCTGCAATACTGCATAGAAGTCAGGGACAGCGAGACGATTGCGTCACATGAGGCCATTTCATCGAAACATTTTGGTTGGAGGAGACCATAAAGATCATCAAGGCCATCACCACTAAACCATGTCCCTCAGCACTACATCATTTAATGCTTCATTTTCTCAGCCAGAGAGTAAAAAGCTACTTGGTAGATTTTAATGGTTTCGCTGTGTGGCAGTTGGATGAGAGACGCCTCGTGAAATCTCTGAAATAGTATTTATAACTTTATGTAGTAATGAGTTTTTCAGAGATCCATTGCCTAATAATTTTTCACAGTTCCTGGAAGTGTATCAAGCAGCCAGAATAACAGCGTCACAGGATCATAGAATCATTAGGGATTGGAAGGGATCTCAAAAGATCATGTAGTCCAACCCCCTGACACAGTAGCATCACCTAGACCAACTCACAGAGGAACACATCCAGGTGGGTCTTTAACGTCTCCAGAGAAGGAGACTCTACAACCTCCCTGGGCAGCCTGTTTCAGTGCTCCGTCACCCTCACTGGGAAGAAGTTCCTTCTCATACGGATGTGGAACCTTCTATGTTCCATCTTACACCCATTGTCCCTCATCCTATCACTACATGACACTGAGAAGAGCCCAGCTCCATCCTCCTGACACCCACCATTCAAATATTTATAGACATTAGTGAGGTCACCCCTCAGTCTCCTCTTCTCCAAGCTAAAGAGACTTAACTCCCTCAGCCTCTCCTCATAAGGGAGGCTCCACCTCCTTCATCATCTTCGTTGCCCTACGCTGGACCCCCTCCAGCAGCTCCACATC
>VXBP01004728.1:323145-400155 GCA_013400115.1 Rhinopomastus cyanomelas
CAAATGTCTTACTCAAGTTGAGATAGACCACATCTACCGCTCTGCCATCATCTATCCACCTGGTGATGCCCTCATAAAAGGCTATCAGGTTGGTCAAGCACGACTTTCTCTTTGTGAAGCCATGCTGACTGTCCCTAATGACCCTCCTCATCGCATTAGCCCACAAAAAAGCCTCAAAAAGCTACGCATCTTCAGGGTTGGTGGCCAGTCACAGGTGGTGTCCCCAGGGCTCACTATTTGGCCTACTCCTATTTAGTATCTTTATCAACAATCTGGATGAGGGGATTGGGTGTGTCTTCAGTCCTTTTGCAGATGACACCAAGTTAGACTGGTGTGTTGATCTGCTAGAAGGAAGGGAGGCTCTACAGAGGGATCTGGACAGATTGGATCAGTGGGCCAAGGCAAATGGTATGAGATCCAACAAGGCCAAGCTCTGGGTCCTGCACTTGGGTCATAACAACCCCCCGCAGTGGCACAGGTTTGGGGAAGAGTGTCTGGAAAGCTGCCTTGCAGAAAATACCCAGGGGTGTTGGCTGATAGCTGACGGAACATGACGGTAGAATCACCATTCTTGGAGGTGACAATAAAAGACATATAGCTGTGGTGCTTAGCAATATGGTTTAGTGGTGACCTGGCAGTGCTGGGTTAACTGTTAGAACCTGATTAACTTAGAGGTGTCTTCCAACCAAACTGTGATTCTGTGTGTTCTGACCTGAAGGAACTGTTAGATTTAAAGTCAGTTAAATGCTGCCTCCAGAGTAGTTCAAATTTGCTGCCTCAAAATTCCCACAGGAAAATTTCCACAGCAGGACCAACCTATGACCAGCCCAGCTTTATCATCTATTCTGAACAGTTCCTCTCTCCACAGTGAGAACCAGGTACGTGGTTACACACTACATTTTACTATTGACTGCAGCACAACAGAGATTGCAACAGGTAAAAAAAAACCCAAAGGGGAGAAAGACACTTTGAATGGAGCTCAATATTACATCTGACTGAACTTTTCTCTGCTAGAAGTATTCCTTAAAGTAAAGGGCCAAACGTAATGAGAATGAGCACTAAGTACGGTAAAATAACCATTTCAGAAAATAACAGCTTGTAAGTTGCTTACGTGTAAAACTGTGATCCAAATCTGTTCTGCAGAAGAAACGTAACACAACTTCACATTCAGTCTTCCAAAGTCTTGTTCATCACCTGATAATGTAATAGTATCTACAAAAGAAAGCCAGTTTGTCTTTTTAGAACTAATGCAGCATCTTAAAAGTTAATACCAAGACCAAGGGAACTCATTCGTAGGTGGACTGCCTACCTTTGAAAACTTCTCTCAAAGTGAGTTTGAAATACCTTAACATCTACATGTTAAAGACAGAATATCAATGAAGTCCTGTAGCTTGACCTTCTGCAGAGCTACATGACTTCATGTTTACTTCAGTTATCTCTACTGAATGTCATTACTTGTGTTGTACTTGAACTACTTTTCGAAAGAAAAAAGCACGTGCCTGAGACACCCAGGACTCATCATCTATTATTTGCCTTTAGATTAATAATTTTTACTGATGAGTTTATAAATTGGCCTGTTTTTTGTCTTTCTCAGATTTCAGTTCCAGCCTAGTAAACATTTGACTATTATGGTTTTCTCCAAGTCATAAGAAGTATTAAACCCCCAGCATTTTGCTGGCATGACTGAAGCTAGGTCATTGTTTCCTCATCATATTCTGGAGGAGACTGGGTAAAATTCTGACTTCCAGCAGGGTGACTTTCATGAAGACATCACTAATGAGTTATTTTGTTGAGGGTTTATTTTGCAGCATCTCCTACTGTTCAGTGTTCTTTCATAAATGAGGATACTAGTTTTGTATGCTGTGTCCTTGCTTGAGAATTATTTCAGTGTAACATGGGTATTGGAATCCAGGCGCTTCTCTCTGTAAAATACTGGTACATGAAAAAGAACTAGAGATGTGACCAAGGTGCTCAGCCTGTCCTAACAGAACATCTACAGTTTCTTAATTCACTGGGGTAGTAAATCCAGGATGGTTTTTTTTTTTTTTCAAAATAATAAAAACTCTTCAAAGGATCACTTGCTCAATCTCCTGACAATG
Organism: Rhinopomastus cyanomelas; assembly: GCA_013400115.1. NCBI lineage: Eukaryota > Metazoa > Chordata > Aves > Bucerotiformes > Rhinopomastidae > Rhinopomastus > Rhinopomastus cyanomelas. The sequence goes on from VXBP01004728.1 coordinate 325,245, forward strand.
GGAGCATGCACGTCCCGGACCATGCAAGTCCAAACCCCTTCATTTGAAATTGCAAAGTAATGCCTGAATGTACTTGCTAATCAGATTAATTTACAAAAAAGAACAAAAACATTCACAGTAGAGACAGTTAATGTTTCAGGTGCAAAGGGAAGTATTTCAGGGCAAACAAATAAACATTACCCAGACTCCTGTTACTACCCTGCGAATCCTTCCTGGATGAGGTACTGCTAGGTACGCTGGAGACTGAGTCGTACCTCTGGGGGAAAAGTAAAAAGTTAGTTCATTCAGAGCAACAGATGTAAAAAAGCCAGAGAGATTCTACTATCAGACAAGGCATAATGGTAAGAAAGCAACATTCAGTTTCAGAGAACTGTCTCATTCCCTATTACTCTCTTGATCCAGCCACAAGGAATTATGACTTTGGTGCAAAGAGTTAATATAGGACATGTGTGGCCAGCATGGATTTTCAGCAACTTCATCTCTACGTAGAAGATTATTTGAAAAAAATATGCAGTGTTTTTTTGCATCAGTGGAAACTTCTAGCCTTCCACTTTTCAGTTGATGGGAGGAATCACAGAATATCTTTGGCTGGAAGAGACCTTCAAGATCGTCTAGTCCGACCTTCAGCCTAACCCTGCAAGCTCACCACTAAACCGTATCCCTCAGCACCAGGCCTACACACTATTTAAATACCTCCAGGGACGGTGACACCAGCACTGCCCTGAGCAGGCTGTTGAAGTGTTAGATAACCCTTTCAGTGAAAAAATGTTTCCTAATATCCAACCCAAATCTCCCCTGATGCAGCCCTGCATCCTGGTTGAACCACAGCCTCTTGTCTGTTTTGTCCTACCTAACAGCCGACTTGGGTGTTTTAACAGCCCTGTTGTGCCACAACAGCAGTAGTCAGAAGACACACCAAGCAAAGGGCCTCTTGAAGTTGGTCAACATAATGAACTTTTCCCTATAGTCCTCCCAGTGCACATTGTCTTTGAGCGTTTACTTTGAAAACACAGTGCAACAGGAAGAGATACAGCACGTGAGATGAATTTTCCGTATGACCCAAGTTACAAGGGGAACTCACCTTCATGAACCGATGAGGTGGGCTTCTGAGATCAAACACTGAACGACTTAGGTCAAACGATCCAGGCAAGGCACTAGATCTTAAATCACTAACTAAAAAGTCAAAGATAACAAATACCAATGAAGTAAGCATCACGATAAGCATCAAAAAAGAAAGACATCATTTAGTGGTGGGCTTGGTAGAGTTCAGTTAATGGTAGAACTCATTGATCTTGAAGGTCTTTTCCGACCTAAACAATTCTCTGATTCTATTCATGTGAAAATGAATTAAGGTCTGTATGTCTAGCATGAGCTCCAAATTCTCTCTTGGGCATGGCAGAAAAGGGCTGAGTTGTTCATGAAGGCATAACATTGTAAAATCCTACAGGACCTGGGAACCTTATTTGATATAATGGGAGCAAACAGGAGACACCAGCCCCTTACTTGACTCAAAACTGATTATGGTAAAGGGAATTAATTCTATATTCTGTACTTACGACTTTCACAAACGACTGGGAAACAACCACCCAAGCCTGCCGATTACAAACCACTGAAATGCTTTAAAGATGGCACGACCTGCTGTTTCTAGTATATACGCACTCCTCAGGCGTTCCTCTACTTAATAATCTGCTTCACTTCCTTCTTCCATCTCCCCCACACTTATTACTGGTAGTTGAAGTCTCCAGTTCTACATCTTAGTTTGGCTAAGAGACGGCTACGCTGGCTTGCATTGCCAACGTGTCCACCTTCAAGTGGTGCATGCCAGCATTCTTAAGCCCCCAGGAGACAGACCGTAGCAGCACAGCTGGAAATCAGACAGAGCTGGCTCCACAGATCGATCTGACAACCAAGAAGTGAGTGTAGCACCGGTCTGAGAACTGCTATAATCAAGCAGTTTTTCTGCAGACTGATAGTTCTGTAAGACTTTCTCTTACCCATAAGTCTTGGGAAATAGGAGCAGACAGAAGAGTGGGGGTGTGGTCCTTCTCACCTGATCCATATAATTTTCTACGATCAGATTTTTCTTGGAACCGCCTAATCAGATCTGGTGAAACGCGACGCTCTAAGTAGAATGGGTTGTACACGTCATAGCGAGGCCATTGGTACATGCCGTGCAGTTCTGCTTTCCGGTCAGCAAATGAGGCTCTGGCAGATTCTGCGGAGCACAAGTAAACATGGAATGTAAGAGTTCCAGACATAACACATGCTGCCTGGCTTCATAAAGCAGGCAGAGTGCCTCTGGGGCAAAGAACAAAATATTTCAATGCCATCTAGTTTGGGAAAAGGCAAAAATAAAGAAAGTAAAGAGAACACTTGTACGCACAACGTCAGATTTCCAGAGTGCTAGCAAACATGGGAATTAAATTGGCCATAAAAAGCTGTGCACACTCTGGAGTTCCACAATAACTGCCCAACTAGCTGAACTTCAGAAGGCTCCAAAGATAGACAGCAAGGCAGAAATTAACAGGAAAAGTAGAGTCACGTGTACAGAAAACCTCAGACTTCTTTGGCTATCGATCCTCCAGGCTGAAGGACCCCCAGGTCTTCAGGAGAGCCTTGTATGGGAAGGTAATGCAACTTCTGCCTGCAGCCTCCTTGTCATCCAATATCTGCAGGAAGTCTGTCAGTGCTAAAATCACTGGTGTCCAAAATGAGTCTCTGGCTGAGGCACAAGTAGACGGATCCGAGAATTCTTGAATCCCAGCCCTTTACTCAGCCCATTACAGCACAGCTGCCCTTTTTTTCCTTTCTTTTATTTATAATAATTCCAGAAAAAACCCATACATGTCTTGGTCAGAAAAATAGTAGAGAACATTGCTGCAGTGCTTCGTTTTGTCTGTCTGGAGTGAAAACAGACCATACGTAACAGAGTTCAGGGAGGGGGTGAGTGGGACCCCGCCGGGCTCTGACATTTGCTTCCTTCACCTCGCCGACCTGTTAAAAGGTTCTTTACCCCGTTACAAAGTGCTCTCCGTTCCGCAGAGCTGCACAGTAAGAGGCAAGCTAGTACTGCTGTAAAACCAAACCAGCAGTGAGATGGAACATAAGAGATAATAAAGCATGAATTCAAGTATAACGAGCTTAAGCGTGACATAAATTAGGATGGATGCTAGAAATGAGGCCATAAGGAAGTGCCATACAGTAGATGAAGAAAAAGCCAGTCTTCCAGGCCAGGAGCTTGCTGCTTCCGGCTACCGTCCTTCTGTGAGAGCAGGAGATGCACAACGAGCACTGAGGAGAAAGACTGCAACAACTTAATTGGTTTCCAAAAAGATGCCAAGAGCATAGAATTATGCTCTCTTCTATGCACTGAGCATAGAATTATGGAATTATGAACATTGGAAGAGACCTCCAAGATTATCAAGTCCAACTTGGTGCCACATCTACGTGGTTTTTAACACCTCCAGGGATGGTGACTCCACCAGCACCCTGGACAGCTTGTTCCGACACTTGACCACTCTTCCGCTGAAGAAACTTCGCCTAATGCCCAATATAAACCTCCCTGGCACAGCTTCAGGCCATTTCTTCTCCTTCTATTGCTAGTGACTTGGGAGAAGAGACCAGCCCCCAGCTCTCTACAACCTCCTGTCAGCTAGCTGTAAGGAGCAATAAGGTCTCCCCTCACCCTCCTCCTCTCCAGAATAAACAACCCCATTTCTCTCAGCTGCTCCTCAGAAGACCTGCCCTCCAGGCCCTTCACTAGCTTCCTTGCCCTTCTTTGGACCCACATGGCCTGTTTCACAAAAGGAAAATGGTCAGACCTGCACAGAACATGGAGTAGAACTGGGAGCAGAACTACAGACATTTAACAATGATGTAGGAAGCAAACCGTGTAAATACATGTTTTGAATCTGCTGGTGCTTTGGCCAATGTAAAGAAGAAATGTCAGCACACTTCTCTGTATTTGGGAAATATCCACACAAAGTAAACTTTGCATTTTTAAACACAACTTTAATGAGGCTTAAAAAGCTGGTGGAAGTTGCCCCCTTGACTTAAGAGCCACTTTTCAACTATTTGTTCAAGAATTTAAAATATTTGAGGAAGAGATATAGAGTGAAGGTCTGCTGGCTGTATTGCCTCTGTGCTCACTCGCCAGGTCCTTCAGAAATGAAGATGAAGCTGGGTTCCCAGTGAAGACAAGTCACTGCTTTTTAACTCGATGGCTGATGAGATTGTGTAGAACAACAGGAACAAGAGAAATATTTACTGACTGTTGTTTGCCACATCTTCCTTCTTCCTGGAGAACACAAGTGCCTCAAAGTCCTTAACAAAGTTCTCTGTCCAGTATCTTGAGGATGAAAGAGCACAAAGGAGGCAGTGCCTGAACTCATACCCATTAGGAAAGGACATTACTAGGAGCATTTCCAGACCTTCTCCAAGTATGGACTTGCAAGAACTAGTTCTGATAGCGGCAGGCAAGTGGGGAGGCTGAAGGAGATCAGATTCAGAGATGAGATGGACTCACATATTCTACCTCTGGCCATGAAGTTGCCGGTCTATGTTTGGTGACGCAGACATCAGAATAAATTCCACTAAAAAGACTGGGCATGGAATGGCCAATCTGTACGGAAAAGCTCTGCTAGGCTGTTTATCTTGGCTCTAGTGCCAGTGTTACCAGGTGGGGTGGGTGACCGTGTGGAAGAAGATTGGTAGTAAAAGTGAAGGCGAAGAAAAGAAGCAACAGCAAGGACCTAGGGAGAAGAGGAGGGGGGAAGACCACGCAAACACAAAGAAGTTACATAGTTCTATATCAGTTATTATGCAACGTGTTTGACTTCAGCTGTTTAGGTTTCCACCCTCAGAAAAGAAATGCAGTCATGTGGGACTAAAAGCACGTTGCCACTCCATCATGCCCTCAAGGCAAAGCAACTCTAGAGAAAAACAGTCATTCAGGTGGGGCCCTGTGCAAAAAACTTTCCCTTACCTGATTCTTCTGGCAGGACCAAGAACCTAGTGATACCATATGCCCTGCAACTCGTGTTACTGGGGCAGTTTTCTTTTCTTCTCTTTTCTTCTCTTTTCCTCTTCCTATTTTTCTATTTCTATGCCACTTTGCCTAAATAGCACACACATCATTTTGGCAGTCTGAGCATGGGACAAACTGGTAGAGCTTGAATTATAGACTGTTATGAAGCAGAAAATCATAGTACCATGTGCAACATTATGCCACTGTGGCCCTGGCTTCCCAAAGAAGAGCAGGATACAGTAGGGGCAAAAAATTCCACCATGTATAATAGCACATGCTATCAAATGGAGAAATTGGAAAAGCTAGATGTGTTACTATATTAAAAAATCACAATATGTTGAACATGAAAACCAGACCACCCTGCTTCTTTACTCAAGTGGTCTGGACTCTGAGGATGTGTTATGTCTTCCCTTGCTTCAAATAAATTCTTTACTAGAGCTTCTGTTTCCTTGAAGTGTCTCCCATTACTCTGACTATGAGGGTGTGCGACCCTCCCTCTCAGCTTTATTCATGCAATATCACAGAGATTCACAGTGAGACAGCACTTTTCCCAAAACCTGTCTGAGTGTTCAGAGAGAAAAGGAACAAGACCAGGCTTCTAGACATCTTCTGCAAACATGTTTTTTTCAGTAGGAGTACTTGGCAACTCTCAAGGAGCAGGAAAAGTGAAACAATTACTGCAGTAATTCTCTTTATATTTTACCTTGAATCCCTCCAGCATGTGAGACACTAGGACGGTTCTTTGGCTGTACGTAGGCCAGTTTGAATGGAGGGACCACAAATGGTACCTCCTGACCATCCAAGGGCAGCTTCGAAAGTAGATAATCCTCTGAGCAGCCAACTTGACGTTTCACTGACACAGAAGACAATGGAGGCTTCTCTACAATAGTTGGCTTACTTGCAGTTACTGCTTCAGATTTCTGCTCCATGGAAACTGCTAAAAATAGAGCAATAAAAACAGAGAGTCCATCTGTGTATTAAGTTTTGAACAATGCTAAGAATAGAGCTCTTTTATTTGATAGGATTTGTGCTTGATTCATTACTTAACGGCTGCCTAGTACTCAGTTTTACCAGCATTCTGGCCTAGCACCTGGAAAAATTATTCATCTTCATGACACTTCAATGATCCAAACTCTTTGTTGCCCAAGCGTCTATATTTATAGCTACCTTGCTCTTAAGTGAATTTTTACAAGAGGTACACTTGTATCGTAGAAAGGTTCTTCAAACAACCTAAGACCGAAGAAAATGCTAACAGCAAATCCACAGAGAGTTAAAAAAACACAAGTGCTCACTCTTAGAGTTTGAGAGATACCAGGCTTGGTGCAACCTTGCGTTTAAAAGTTGGCTTTTTTGGGCAGCTGTAGGCAGCAGTTCAGACAAGTGTTATTTTAGGTCCAATTCCAATTCATAACACTGACAAGCTTGTGTTCAGTCTCCAAGTGGAGGTATGGAAAGAATTTTGGAGGTTGTAAAATAATTCAGGTTTATCTGGGTGACAGTAATTTTATTAATGGGAAATCTCATCGTTAGTGAAGGCGGAACAGCGAAACCCTTAATTGATACCATGTTGGAACTCACAAGCATCTTTTCCTTTTTCCACGTAGAAGCACCATTTACAGCAGTTTTTTATGCATTCTGTTGCCATTGTTTTCAGTGTTGTGATTTAGAGGCGCTGCAGTCAAACCTGAAAGACACAATAAAACGATCTGTAGCAGATGGGAATAACTGAGATGAAATGGCAATATTTAACGTGCGACCACTTGTTGGACACACAGCGAGAAAGTTACTTCGGTCATAAAAGGATCAGAACCATCAGATTTCTCTCACCGAGACAATTTCTTTTAATATATATAACAGCGCAAGGCAAGATGTAATAACTGTGAAGCATTTTCAGTGACCCACTCAGACAGGTCCCTGTCTTTCAGGAACGCTACAATTCTCCTCATATTTGTGTGCGCTACTGGGCTTTGGCGCTTCCGCAGCTTTACAGCTTTTTGGACGTTGTCTTGCCAAGCCATTTGCGAGATGTGGGTTTTATTCCGCATCCCTAGTTCATATTTCTCCTACCCCGTTTCCTTCACGTACTCTTTTCACAAGCATCCGTGCGCATTTACGTGTTTCACTCAACAGACTCCACACTTTACGTTTGAAAACACTCTTTATCAACGATGCCAAAACCGCTTTCTTTGAGCAACTACTGCTTGCTCATAAGTGTGTGCGGAGGAAACTCCAGACCTGTTTTATTCTGGAATTGTCTGCTAGGCTTGCAGAACTATGAACTAGAACTAGAACTATGAACTAGAGAGCGCTGACATCCAGCAAACTAAGAGGCATGTAATCTACTAAAGAATGAGAAAAAGTCTCAAGCAGCTGGTTAACATTAGAAGAACTTCATGACAATGCTAACTGGCCTCATTTAAATGTCTTTATTCATATCCTTACGTTCCTTTCAGAGGGACACAGACAGCTGTGTTGCCTTCTGTCCAAAACTCTAGCTGTCTAGGTCTAGTCCCTCTAATACACAGGGTTCTTTGTAGAACAGTTATCTTAGTCGTAAGAAAATGCTGAAAGCTTCTGTGCTCTCCCAGCTTGGACACTTCTTTTGTGTGTGTGCTCAAAGATGGGTGCAGCACCATATATGTACCCTGAAAATAACACTCACATCCCCTAAATATTTCTTTCATTGTTGTGAAGGCCAAGGGGTGATGGTTTTAAACAAAAAGGGGGGAGATTTAGACTGGATAAAAGGAAGACATTTTTTACAATAAGGGTGGTGAAATCCTGGAACAGGCTACCCAAAGAGGTGGTGGGTGCCTCATCCCTGGAGACGTGCAAGATCAGGCTGCATAGGGTTTTGAGCGAGTTGAAGATCGCGGAATCACAGAATCACTCTGGTTAGAAAAGACCTTTGGGATCATCAAGTCCAGCCATCAACGCTACTCCACAAAGTTCAGCCTTAAACCATATCCCTCAACACCACATCTAATCAATCTTTAAACACATCCAGGGATGGTGACTCAACCACCTCCTGAAGCAGTCTGTCCAGTGCCTGACCACTTTTTCGGTGAAAAATCTTTCCCTAATATCAAGTCTAAACCTCCCCTGTTTCAGTCTGAACCCATTCCCTCTTGTTCTGTGGTTAATCACCTGTGAGAAAAGACCAGCACCAACTTCTCCACAACATCCTTTCAGGTAGCTGTAGAGAGTGATGAGGAATCCTCTCAGCCTCCTCTTCTTCAGACTAAAGAGCCCCAATTCCTTACATTGCTCCTCATAAGATTTGTTCTCCAGACCCTTCACCAGCTTCATTACCTTCCTGAGTGCTTAATCCAGCCCCTGGATATCTCTCTTGTGTTCTGATGCCCAAAACCGGATACGGTACGCAAGGTGTGGCCTCACTAGTGCTGAGTATGGGGGAACAATCACCTCCCTACTCCTGCTGGACACACAGTTTCTAATACAGGCCAGAATGCCATTGGCTTTCTTGGCCACCTGGGCACACTGCTGGCTCATATTCAGCCACGTGTCAATTAGAATCCCCAGGTCCCTTTCTGCCAGACAGCTCTCCAGCCACATCTCCCCAAGCCCATAGCTCTGCATGGGGTTGTTGTGGCTCAAGTGCAGGACCCAGCATTTCACCTTATTGAAGGTCATGCCATTAAGACTGGCCCATCGCTCCAATCTATCCAACCTTCTCTGTAGAACTTCCCTCACCTCATGCAGATCAACACTCCCACCTAACTTGGTGTAATCTGCAAACTTACTCTTGTCCTTATCAATAAAGACATGAGACAGAAATGGTCCCAACAGGGAGCCTCGAGGAACACCAGGAGTGACAGGCTGCCAGCTGGATTTAAATTCCATTGACCACTGCTCTTTGGGCCCATCTGCTCAGCCAGTGCTTTATCCAGCAGATCGTGTACTTTTCCAAGCCGTGAGCAGCCCTCCTCACTGCAGGGACATTGGACAAGATGACTTTTCAATGTCCCTTCCAACCCAGTGCACTCTATGATTCCATGCTTTCTTAACATCGTTTGTTCCCATGGGGAGAGTGTAACTGAAAGTTATCAGGGATGGATCAATTTGCAAATACTGACCAAAGAGGGCAAAAGTTATTGGACTGCTCTTTCGCGCTCCACAGTACCTCAGCACCACTACTCATATTTTACCTTACAGACTGTGCCAAGTCACTGAGAACACGTGGCTGCATGAGGAAGCCTTCCATTTATTACCTTTAAAAGGCTAGCGTAAAATATTGTGAAGGTTTATTATTATGACAGCTTCATGGCTGTTCCAGAAATATCCTTAATCGTGAGCTATCGCTCAGTTCTGATTAGAGGGGAACCCTTGGGAACATATTCCCATTAGACTTCAACCTAAGCAAACCACTGCAACAAGGACCTCTGGGACTACGTGGTTTCACACAGCTTCTCCGTGTCACTAGATGACATTAATTACTTCCTCCAGTTTTATACTGCTCTTTGTACGTAATAGACCAAAGTGAACAAAATGCAAGTGGCCTGGACAGAAAAACCTCAGAAGCAGACAGAGTACATTCAGGAAGACTCAGTGCTGCTGAAGAGATTACAGCGTAATCTCTAACCAGACATGGCAGAGGTACAATAACCTGCTTTAAAAGGGCAACCATTATTCTGCAAAGAACTCGTCGCTCAGTACTTGCCCTGATGTCACAACTGCCCATGAATGTAAGTACAGTGGGACATCACATCTGCACAGAAAATGTGCAGAGGTGACACCACCAACTCCAGAACCTGCTCTGCATCTGTACATCACAGTATCACAGTAATGATAAGGTTGGAAAAGACCTTAAAGATCATCCAGTCCAACCTAAATCCAAGTAAACCCAGTAATCCTAACATCTAACATCTAGATCATGCCACTCAGCACCTCATCCAGCCTAACCTTGAACACCTCCAGGGACGGTGACTCAACCACCTCTGCGGGCAGCCCATTCCAAGACCAGATCACTCTTGCAGTGGAAAATCTTTTCCTAATGTCAAGGTTAAACCTCCCCTGATGGAGCTTAAGACTATGACCCCTTGTCTTGTCTCCAGTGGCCAGGGAGAAAAGACCAACCCCTGCCTGACTACAACCACCTTTCAGATAGTTATAGACAGCGATAAGGTCACCCCTGAGCCTCCTCTTCTCCAGACTAAACAAACCCAGCTCCCTCAGCCTCTCCTCACAGGGCTTCTCTTCCAGCCCCTTAACCAATCGAGTTGCCCTTCTCTGGACCCGTTCCAGCACCTCGACACCCCTCTTAAACTGAGGGGCCCAGAACTGAACACAACACTCCAGGTGTGGTCTAACCAGTGCCGAACACTGGGGAAGGATAACCTCCCTTGACCTGCTGGCCACACCATTCTTGATGCAGGCCAGGATGCCACTGGCCCTCTTGGCCACCTGGGCACACTGCTGACTCATGTTAAGTTTGCTGTCCACTAGCACCCCCAAGTCTCTCTCCACCTGAGAACTCTCTAAGAACTCCATTCCCAGCCTGTAGTTCTGCCTGGGATTGTTAGAACCCAAATGTAGAACCTGACACTTAGACTTGTTCAAACTCATCATACTGGAGTCTGCCCATCTCTCCAGTACATGAACACAAAAAGAGGCAGGGGAACTTGCCCACCAATTCTCTATGGATTCTACGGATCAAATTATCACCACTGCTCTTCCCTCAGAGGTACGCTCACAATAGCTAAGCCTCCTAGAGTCCAGAGTTTACTTTAAGGTTCTCTTGCAGTGATTTCACTTCCCAGCTGTTATCAGGAACAGCTGGAGTTAATATACTTTACTCTTGTTCACCCTGTTTAAACTGGGCTGGAAGCAGCTGCTTCGTTTGCTCTAAGCCCTGCAACAATGGTATCTAAGCCTCAGTGGCAGCTTGTGCAGGCAAAGAGTCTTTTATCTCCAAATGCCCAGATTAAACGTGTTTGCTGCTGCTGGGGAAGAAACAAGAATGGTGGTAACCACCCTGATTTCCAGATACATAAATCGGAAAAAAATATGTTGCCTGCATCAGAGAAAATCCAGCTTATGGTAGGATTTTCTTTACAGAGAACTGTTCAGCTGGGAGTATTATTGTGAGCAAATGATTGCAAATCACGTGTCATGAGCAGCTGCCCTTCCACCACAGGGTTGAGTGCCTTACCTAGAAAGGTTACCTACGGGTATCGAGGATACAACAGCTCTACCTGTAATTCTACTTCTACAGCTCTACCTGTAATTGAAAAAGGTTACGTGACACTTATGTTCCTAGACTTACACCACGGCCGCGTTACAAAGACATTGACAGCATTTGCTGAGGGACAGGGCAGCTCCGAAGAGCACTCCCTCATTCTGCCTTAAGCACTTTGTTTAGTTCATGAAGTCACAACACGGATGGTTGCAATGCATTTAAAGTTTTCATTCACTTAGTGAAGCTACAGAGATATTTTGTTGTTGCTGTTGCTTTAATTCGGAAGAGCTCTCCTGGCAGTGAATGTGATGCCTTGGCAATCAGTTTATTTTCTCTTATCTGTATTTCCCAAGTTGCCTACAAGTACTCAGACAACATTTGCTACATGCAAATGAGTTTTGTCTCAACCACAGGGTACAGAGAGAATTTTAGAAGGTTCTGTTGTTCATGTCATTACCTGAAAATGAAGAAAAACCTTGTAGGAGATCAAAAGAAAGTATTTAATGATCTTTTTCCACATGCTGGAACCTTTTACTGGTGTGAGCTACCCAGAAGTTCTCAGTATATCACTTAACAGTTGTTAAAAGATTGTGCTCCCATGCATTTGTTGGGAATAATTTAGCAAATAAACCCGCAGTGTAGAGACATTGTTTAGTGCACCACCAAAGTCCAAACGAGAACTGATTTACCACCTTAACAAGAAGTTAGGAATCCCATCTCAAAGCTCTGGTGTCAGTTTTTGTTAGGCAACATGCACACTTCAAAGACATCCTTCACTTTTGAGTCTTTAGAGTCATATAAAAGGATAGAAAAAGGAGAATAATCCCTGATTCTCAGACAAAAAAACCAAGGCAGAGAAATGAAATCAGTTGTCAGTTGAAGAGGGAACTGAACCCAGATCTTGCCACAGAGTTCAAATCTTTCTTTTTTTCACATCTGTCTTCTGACTATCAAGCCAAAATAAGACAATCCAATGTAATTCAGCAATAGTTCTTCCACACTACAGCAGAAGTAAAGCTGAGATTACTAGAACATCCTGGAAACAAAAACGTTTTAAAGCCAACCACACACATACACTGAGCCTAGAGAATTACCATCACTACTCTTTTAATGGGTTTAGATGGGAAACATAAATTATTGTAATGATTTCCAGATTTCTCTGATAGTAATTTCAAATGAGCTAAAATCAGATAAACAGAGTATCAAAGACATCAGTTCCAGATGCCTCCAGAAAGATTACAAGACGGCGATGTTTGGAGAAGAGAGGAAATATTTTCAACAACTCATTAAATGCAAAAAACATGCTAGGAAATGGATGATCACAATAGTAAATTTTAGAAGCTGAATGCATTCTTGTAAAGAAATGCCATGTCTTTGCTGCCTTATGCTGAAAGGGTGTGTTCAGTAGCACGTTTGTCATCTGCTGCTGTATTTTACTGCAGTTAGCCACAGCACTGTTCCATGGGAGTTGATCAGGTAACATATTTAAATGAGACACAGAGGTGAAATAGCTGACCTCAGACTGGGAAATGTGGCTAAACCAGAGGTTTCAAGTGTCCTGAGATTAATAACCAGCCATAAATGTGTAAAACCCATCCTAAGATCTGTGTTGCAGAAACACATCACAGCAGAATTTGTAGTAGCACGAAGTCCTCATGAAGCTGGATGTGTAAAACAAAATATCCCAAAACAGGGATCGTCAACTGTTATTAAGCATTTGGGAATGGCAGTGGAATGACATAAGTGTCTACAGCTCCAGGAGCCCCAGTGCAGCCATTACACTTTGCAACATCTGAAGATCTGCCCTGTGGAGAAAGCGAGCTCAGGCCTGCCAGTTCACACCTCAGCCAAGCACCATGCTTACGCTGCCTCTGTGCCTTTCTGCCTTTGAGCTCCAGGAAGTGCTGTCAACCCCGGTTACATAAATCCTTCAAAAAACATAACAATATCCCTGCAGGTTTCCAGATGTTACAAAAAAGCACAGTTCAGCAAAAGCTGCTTCTGCCGCGAGTCAGATGGCTTCTCTTCTGACAGTGCAGATGCTGCAGAAGGCTTAACGTCCGCAGCCAGCTGGTTTGTAGCTTTGTTACTGGGGCAGAGCGTCTGAGGGCTGTGCGCCAGCCTGAGCACAGCTCTCCACCTGAACAGGGGTGGCTTGTGACCACTGCCATCTACTAAACGGTTTTAAGAGATTTGCCTCTAGGTGCTCCGCGACTGTAGCACAAAGCAGGTGCTGAAATAACAGCCGACTACTTATAAGAAGGCTTTTGAGGGACACAAGCACAAAAGCATTCTTGTGAAAGACGTCTTAGAAACAGCTGGACAGAAACGTAAGGAAGAGGTGCAAAGCTCTGCCAGTACAGCAAAGAAATGACAAAGTGCAATTACGTATTTAAGCTGAAAAGAAGTCTCCAATGCATCGTTAAACTAGTTTAGCCTTCGTGGAGTTTTATGGTGGATTGTTGTACAGCTTTCTCAGGGCCAAGAGCCTGGCGGTGTTGTTTAAGAATAGTCACTCAATTAAAACTGGTAACAGAAATAGAGGGTAAAAAGTTGTTAGGAAAAGGATCACACTCAGTGATGCAAACAAACCACTAACTGCCTTGGCACCAGAAGCAGCTTCCCGTGCTGGTGATGGCACAACAGCCTGTCAGGGGAAGCTTTATGGGTTCCTCTTGCAGATCCCAGACACAGTAAACTGGGCCTCTGATCCCGACAGCGCAGTCATGTCCTGCAACCTTCTCTAATTTGCTTACAGTTTGCTAAAGCAGAGCCTGACTTTTGAAGACAAGAAGTCCCAACAAGTCACCCTCATCGGTTACTGACACCACTGGATTTCGAGCAGTTACTCCTGCCCTATGCTGAGCAACATAAGCAAAGACACTCCAGTTTTATTGCAGAAAACATTCCAGTCGCCTTTGCTGATCATATTTTAACTGGACTTCCAATTGATGTTTTCCCATTTTGTATAGCTTTACTATCTTAATAGTATCTCCTCATTCAGGCCTTAAAAGATTAGGATCTAACTGCCTCTTGTGTTTCTCCTCAGTAGGCTCACTGTGATCCCATGAACTACTTTCTGTGTTCCTTTGCTGAGGAGGTCCAGCTCTTACCGACCCAAGGCAGAAACTTTGCCTGGAACAGCCACATCTTGCTACATGTAGGTGTGAGAGACCACACCACGTCCCTCTGCAACTGCCTTTTCTCTCCAGCTCCCTCCTCTAGACAAAGCTGGCCTAACGTACACGCATATTTCCCACCCTCTGCTCGGGCCCTGAGCTGAACTCCACTGAAAAAGCACTTGTGCAGTCTAGCTGTGGTCTCCGTCAGCTCAGCAGCTGCTTCAGACTGGAGGAGGCCAAATGGCCTTCAGCACATTTGCACATGCAGCTCAGGCACAGACCACCAAAAGGAGTACATCAAGAAGAACTAATTTCTCTTGCCTACTTCCCTGAAGAAAAATAAAGCTGAGCAGGTGTGTGCGCTTGAGCTATTGTGCTGCAGAAGCAACTGTCTCTGCTTTCCAGGCACCCGTTGGAGAAAGGGAACAAGCCCTGGCCCAAGCGTACGGTTCAGAGCCATCCTTCTGCCGTGGCCCCCAGGGACACCCTGACTCTGCCTTAGCCCTGTAGCCTTGCACCTGCAGTCCTTAGATGTAGCCCTCATCCAAACCTGCCCCAGTATGCAGAAGATTAACAACACGTTTACAAGAGCCAAAACAACAATTTTCATAAATCTGAGCCAATTTTTCCTCATGCAAGATTTATACTTGAATTGAGAAGACAACATGATAAATCTATCCCATGGTAAAGCTTAAAACTTTGGATCTTAATATATTGAATCCCCTATGCTCTGGGCTGTAAATGTTGACATAGGCAGTGGTTCTTCCTAATGCTGCGTTGGGCAAGTAACCAATTCATTCAGTTACTGAACTGACAACACTCTTCCTGTGCAATGTAGATAAATTCACTGGCTTGGACACGGATGTACACTATGGGATGTATTGGGGCAGTCAGCACAAAAGGATAAATCCATTGTGTTGGACTCGGATGGAAAACAGCAAAGCAAGAGTTGAATTCAGGACACCAGAAAAGAAACCGTAAAGAGACTGAGATCTCTGTGTAAAGAGTTTGTCTTTTGATGAGAACATGGAAAGAATTCAATAGAAGTCATTGGCTCTAAGCAGATTAGGAAAAAAACCCCGCGGCGATCGCTGATGGTTACTTTACAATCTGACTTAAGACTTTCTTTATGTGTTCTGCGTCAGGTTTTAATCCATTTTTCTCTCCTCCTGCAGTAATGCCAGGAAGACGCAAAAATAGAACTGTCAGCAGTCTCTCTATAGCCCTGATACCAAAGAGAACTGGAAACATCTGGATGCATTTTTCAACAGGACAGCCAAGAAGACAGTGTTTTAGGCAAGAGCATCTGCCTGTGCAGAGGAGTTCCCTAACACAGCTTAATGTGTCTAGCTTTGAAAAGAAAGACTTTGGAAACCAGCTCAACGCAACCCTGAAAGAGAGGCATCCAGGACGCCGAGCCTCTGTCGTAACCACAGAGCCACGCAGAAAACACATGGATACATCCACATATAGCATCCAGACAGCTAATGAAAACAGAACCTCCTGTATATAGGACACAAAAAGAAAACCCTAACAGTTTTGAATGGAAAAATACAGTTCCACACCTTTAAAACTATTTTAAGGGAAACCTGTTGACCTACAAGAGTCAAGATTGAATGAATACTTGCACACACACACATCTACTGCTTTGTCATTTAAGGTGAAGCATTTGTTAATTAATTAGTTTACATTAGTTATTTAATAGTGATTTTGCATGCAATTACTGTCCTCTTTCATGACGAAAACAAAGAACTTTAAATTATGGAGTTTCCATGGGATGATAATGCCCTGTTCGGTAGCTCTGCTCTGCACTGGAACTATATGAACAGTGGTGAGAGGAAGGAAATAAGTAAGTTCTATAAATGAAGGCTAAAACACTGTTGCCGAGTTTAAGAAAGGAAACAGGTGACTGCAGAACATCTCATATTTGAAAGCAGATTAAATGAATGCCTTGAGAACTGGAAATGGGAACTGATCTTAATGAATTCAAATCCAAACCAGACTGGGAGTATGGCTCTGCAGGGCACGTACACTGAGCTCAGGAAGCTGCCTAAACACACTTTAAAATAAAACTCCAGGACAAACCTCTCTTTATAAGGTACTACCTATTTTTTTCTGTTTTATATCCACCCCGACCAGGGATCCACAAGCACTTTTAACAGCCCCAGCAGTGGCCTCTGAGAGAGCTGTACTGGCTGGAGTATTTGGCAGCTTTCCAGTACATTCAATTATACGAGAAGTAGTTTTGAAGGATATTTGCATAGATGCTGGGACAAGACAGCAGAAATTGGAACTGTCACAGGTTTATGGGAGCATCTTACATCCCAATTATTATTGGTCAAATGCTGCTACAACTAGGAGGCAGGGTGGTGGGGCTCCACTCCCTTCCGAGAAGATAGATATCGTGAGAGCAGAAGTCAACAGCATGAACTTACCGTTCCACTTTCCCCCCTCAGTACAGATTTGCTTAATAACAGTGTGAACAACATCTACACCAATACTTTTATCATGCTGAGTTTAAATCAACCCTCTCCACAAGAGACTTGTGACCCACAATTTCACACGTTGGTGAAAACAGACATGGAAGCACACATACCTGAACGGACACCTGGATGATTCAGGGAGATCCCCTGTGTTTTATCAAGATTTCATGGTCAAAGTTGCACGGAGGCAACTTTTCAGCTACTCAGGTCACTGCTAAGCAGACAGAGAACCTGAACGACAAGCTGACAGCGAGTTCCTATTCCAGAGGCCAACAATTCCATTTTGCAAAAGTGAATTGGAAAAAGCTCCACACAAAAAACTGAGCACAGAACTTAAACACTTTGCATTTTCCTTGACTGCAGTGAAACAGTCCTGAGAATGTTTTGTTGTTACCTCAAAGATCAGTACTAAACAATGTTTTATTAACAGGGAACACACGTTGGTTTTGGATCAGTTCACTGCTAACCACAGAAGCACCACTAAAGCTGATTTTAAATCTTGGTGTGACTAATCCTCCTCTCTGAATGGCAGGTGCTTTCCTCATTGGAGACTCTACACACAGCGGGCTGGATTCTTGACATCTGTAAAGAGAACTGACTCCAAGAAACCCTTTATTTGTCCCCTTGAGCACCTACCTGCCAAGCCTTGGTCAAAAGCTGAGCCATATTGTGGCCACATGAACCCCCTGATGCTGTACATGCTGGCCCAGCTTCAAGAAGCAGGGAGGAAAGGGTCACAAGGAGCCTCCTTGGCTTGGAGGAGTGAGAGCTCTTTCAAGGACTGCATTCCTGAAGGGACTGTCCCACAGTTCTAGTGACTGATCTACATGTGTGCATTAATCTGTCCCAAGCATGCTCTGCTGATGAAGTTGCAGGGGCTCTGGAGTCCAGCAGAGCCCCTCTGCCTTGCCCAGTGCCCAGGGGAGCTGAGCAGGGAACCAGGCACCCACCTGCCCAAGCTGGAGCACACTGTACAGGTTCTGGGCTCCAAAGCAGAGATGTAAATTTAAGTGCCTAATAGGTTTTGAGACCACTGGGTCATGCATGGTCTAACTGCTTTTTTTGGACTTCAAAGCTGGTTTAATGGCAAAAGCAGCATCTCCATAAGTTGCTCTGCAGGCCAGACCCAAAGCTCACTGCAATGATCACAAGAACCTGCTAAACACAAAGTGCCTTCATTTGGGGCTGCTATTCCAGGGTCCTCAAACCCCAGCCCACAGGCTGGATACGGACCCCGAGGGTCTCCAGTGCAGCTCACCAGTATTTACCCCACCACCCCCCCTCCGGGGGTTGAGGGGTGGAAACTGAGCAGCCGCAGATGACTTCCTGCCAACTGCACGGCCCAGCTGAGGCGGGCGGCTCCCTCGTCTCTCCCTCCAGCTCCCAGGCAGGACAAGCCAAGCAGCACAAACTATAGCCCGGCCCCTGACACTGTCTGAGGGACAGTGAACCAGCCACCTGTTTAAAAAGTTTGAGGACCCCTGGTCTATTCTATTCCCTCCAGTTTAACTGTGGCCATTAGATCACTGACAAACAAAGCTTCAAAACAAAATCACCAGGCCACAATTTACTGGAAAGATAAGCATCAGACAGCTGACATTCTTTTTTTGGCACTGAATCAAGGTAAATTTGAGCCGTGATGGCAAGCAAACAAACACTCATACTCAACTTCAGAGAAGTGTCCTCCCTAGTTCTGCATGGCTCGATGATTACAGATACGATGCAATGAAGATGAGCTCAAACCAAACCTCTTCCCACATGAGGCTCCTCAGTTTACATCTGAAGAGTCGTCCTTGCTGAAAGAGGCTGTCAACATCATTTTTCTCTGCATAAGCAATTTTTCTGATGGAGCATGAGGAGCATTACTAACCACCATGACAACATGGTTAACCCGAGCTCAACCTGTCCTCCTTAAAAGTCAAAGCCTGCTTTGCTTTCACTTTAAAGAGCCAAGAACTTAAGCTCTCTGCTGAAAGAGAGCGAGTGTTCTCCTACTTAGATGAGAGAGAGAATATTAACCAGAGTTAATAACAGATAACAACTCAGAGTAAACAAAGCTGTTCTTCTATAACATTAGGCAAGAGCCTGAAGAGGGGAGCAATAGGGCAGGATATGCATCATGCAAAATTCCCTAAATGAAGTACATTGCATTTCAACTAAGCAAACAAATTCAAGAAATGTTTCCATCAAAAGATACTCCTGGTAGAAACCAAAGCAGACAGGATGCACAGGAAGGCAGCAGGACCTAAGCTAGCCAAAGCCTGGCTTCCTAGGCTAGTGTGAGGTGCCCTTCCAAGGCAGGTGTCCTTGCTCTGCCCACATGGGGGCTGCATCTGGCTGTCCTGTATGTGCCAGAAGGGCTGGCTGCTAGTGGAGGGCAGTTTGGCTCTCCCTTGCCAACAACCATTCCTGTTTGATCTAGTAAACACGCAGCTGCACTATGAGTTGGCCCAGCTCACTGAATAGATGCAAAGCTAAACCACCAAAATAAACAAACACGCAGGCTTGGTTTTTTTTATAAAAAGTAGCCTTCCAACTCCCCTTGTGGCTGGTTGCACAAAGCGGGGTCAGAATGCGCAGTGGGGAAAACACGGGGCCGGAGCAGGGCCACCCTTTTCACAGCCAAGCCGCAACCCTGGGGAGTGCGTGTGGACTAACGTACATCTGAGAGTAAAACACCTATGAGTACGATGAACAGAAGCGAGCAAAAAGCAAACCAGCTGATAGGGAACATGAGTGACAGAACAAACAAGTGAAATGACTGAGCCTAATGAGTAGGGGAAAAAAATAGAGAGACCACAGTCTCAGCTTTTTCTCCAACGTTGTAAATCAATAACCTACGCACACGCGCATGCACACGTGTGACTGGCTGGCCACATTCAGTCTTTCCATAGCAAAACGAGAAAGAGGACTTAATCACCTGGGGATCCATTAGCCAAATCAAGTACAGGGAAGGGCTGGGGAATTGATGGGACTTCTGTGGAGCCCAACACACCCTTTAGGTACAGCATTTTTAGTGGGTGTGATTTTGCATGAGTATTTTTAAGAATCAAGGGACACTTTAATAAAACATCTCTTTTTCTTGCAATCCAATATTGCTTAACCATATGTATTCTGCAAATATATTTTTACTATTTAACACACACCTGGAAAAAAGGACTAGAAATCAAGCTGCCCACTCCTGGATTCATTCTCCAGCCACTGAGTTGCAGGATCACAGCTCACCTAATGAATACGTATGTACTGAAAGCAAGGCGAAGCAGTTTCATAAGGAATGAGTCAGAGACCACCAGCCCAAACAGCACACAGATCTGTGGCTCTAGCACTCTCTTGAGAAAGGAAAGATGCAAGTTCAGAACTTGGCTCTTCGTATCTGGGTAACAGCTCTAGACAAAGCCTAGAAAGAATAAGAATAAAAGCATAAATAAATAAATAAAAGGCACAGCAATGTACTCCCCTGCATGTTTTTTAAGGCATCCCAATCACCTGTATGTAATCTGAAGACAGCTGGACTCCCCAAGAATCCAACTGAATCCCTAGACAGCTTGGGCACCTCACTAATCAGCACGGTCCAAACTAAAGGCACATCAAGCAGCAGACCTCAATGTACTCAGTGAGTACTACGGGGCCAAACCTGAGCCTGCACAGATCAGACAATTAGGTTAGGTGGATGCAGGGATCCAGCTCTGAGGAACAAGTGCCCACAGGAACATTTAGATGCCCAAACATTTGACAGCTGTGGCCCAGCGACATCCCTGGAGGTCTGGTTCTCCTACACAATTTACAACGGCACTGAATGAAGGGTAGATTGTAGGAACAGTCATGATCTCAAACTTTCCATTCTTATCTAGAGAAATGCATCACATGAGACATTTGGCATGTTTCCACACCAAAGTAAAGCTACAAGACCAGCTTGACTTTTTATTTCCTACTGCTTTTTAATAACCGGCATGACCTGAGCCACCCAGGAATCCAGCTGTATGGTATGTGTTGAAGAAGTACACCGTGTCTTTTGAACAGGACAGTCTGAGATTGCTCACAATCATGACTGCTGCCTTAACAGTTCTCTTGGACACTGCACTTTATAACTGTACTCAATATAATATGCTTTGTGATGTTAATTTCATCTAGTACAGACGGGAAGCTGTGTAGTATAGAAGGGAAACAATTACCGGAGCTGTTTCTAATTAGTTATTTCTCACCTATGATAATGCTTAGACATAAATTCACACAGAATTGGGTCTTACAAGGACATTTTCTCATAGCAATACCACGTTGAGGCTGTTTTAAGTACAATTTGATCTGGGACCTAATTTATATGGAGGATTAATTCTGTAGTAGTTCCATACAGTTACTATTTTGTACCTCCTCAAGGTACACTAGATACGGTCCTGAGCCAAATCTTGGAAACACACTGTCAGCAACACTCACAGAGCAATAGGCAAACCAACCCCAGGCACTGAAATGTCTTCAGTCAAAACCTCCCAGTGAGAGACACCACCGAGTGCACAAGGCACTAGGGATGCGTAGCGTCTCCAGTACCACCAGCTGCTCCAGAACACAGACACGGCCGTGGTGGGGAGAGCTGGACGGGACCCCAAGATCAGCTGCTTCAACTCCCCTGCTAGAGCTGAATCACTTTCCGCAACTGAATGGGTCTGTCAAGTTCTTAGACTTCTTAGAACAAAACATGTAGACGGATACGCGGACATCCTCCAAGAATTCTGACTCTAAAGCCCGCAGGCCCACTTGCCGCAGCTGCCCACGTGCACCCGGTGAAGACAGCGGGGTCTGCAGAGCAGACCACCTCGGGAGCCTTCCAGGGCCAGAGCAAGAACGGACACATCGCGAAGTACCGCTGGCTAAACGGCGGCTGCGGGTTCGCCATCAGCAGGGGCTGCTGCAAGTGCGAAACGTTCGGTCCGCTCAGAGCCCGGGAGACGAGCGCGAAGCCTCTGCCGCGGGGCCCGGCCCCGGCCTCCTTCCGACCCGGAGCAGCCCGGCCCAGCCCGACCCGCACCTGCCGCCACCCGCTTCTGCTCCAGCCCCGCCGCTCGGTACCTGCTGGAAGAGGGTGTCGCCGCTCCTGTGGAGCTTCGCCTGGTGCTGCTTCTGAGAAGTGCCCGGCACTGCCCCTGAGGAACTGCCGGGCGCTGCACCTGAGGAGCTGCCCGGCCCTGCCTGGTTGCCGCCCCGGCCTCGCCTCCCGCCCTCCCCAGCCGGGCGGCGCCGGCTCAGGTGCGCTCCCACGGCACTTCCCCGCCGGTCCCTATCGCCGAGGCGGGGTTTCCCCAGGGAAACCCGCCCGCTTTGCCAAAGCTGCTCACAGGGGCAGGTTTGTCTCCATAGTGCCGCCAGTAACTGCTCCTTGTCGCTCGCTGGGCAATTGCACCGGCAAAGTCAGGGTCAAAGGCGCCCCTCGCTCTGCTGGAAGCAAAACCAGGCCGATGTTTCCGAGAGGAAAAGCGAATTTTTAGGTTTTTACAATGTTCTTAGTAAATGGCATGTCCAGCAGGGATATGGATCTCTGTCAAGTTAGGCTTTACCTATAAATACCTGAAAAAGCCCCTGTCACACAGTGCAGAACCTAAAGGATCACAGGCAGTGGTTGATTCAGAGACCTGAGCAGGAAATTCTGCTTCAGAAACTTCTACGCAGAAAGCAAATGCTCTGTGAGATGCAAGGTGGTCCCTTGTCCTCTCTCTCCCCCTCTCCTCTTGCTCCATCTTGTCTCCTCCCTCTTTCCACTTTCGCACAAACAGCTAGAAATGCTGGACAAGCAGGGCTGCATTAGCAGGAAAAAGGAAAAATTTATGTCCTCAAGGAAATACTGTTCACACTGAAATGTCTCGTCAGTGAAGCTCTGCACAGGTACCTTAACAGCTCCTGAACTGCAGCATTTGCGGGACTCCCCATCCTGCAAGACTGCAGTTTTTCTATGACAATACTTTTTAATTAAAATTTAATAGCATCACAGACCTGCTGCTCACCAAACGTGTCATGCCTGCCATCACACAGTGTAACATGGCTACTTCGAGCTCCAGGGCCAGCGCAAGGGGAAACCCTTTGCCAAAGGCAAAGTTTGGTAAGATTTGAGCTTACAAAGCATCTCTGTTCACCTCTGCCCAGAGCCAGTATCGCATAGCAGAGTGGCTCAGAAAAACACATTTCAGGGCATCGTACTGAAGTAATTTATGTGACTGGACAGACTTGTTTTCACTGTGCACAGAAGTGCGTTGTTCAGCTGTGGCTACGGTCCCTTGCTGCTATCAGGTTACGTCAGCATTTTCATACTCAAGGGTTTTTCAGCTACTTCCAGTCCTGCCTGAGCAGCTCTCTGGCTGCTGGAGGTGCCAGTGGAGCAGCAGCCAGCCTTTGGAGCTGCAGGCCGCCTTGCTGATGAAGGAAAGGGCATTATAAACAGTATTTTTGTCAAGGCAGCTAAAGGAAAAAAAAATCTGTTTTCGGGACTACCTTCCTTCTTTCTCAAGGCAACACTGTTGTTTGTCATTTGAGGGGGCCTCTTCTCCCATCCCCAAGGCTCCTTTGATGGTTTGGAACACGTTTTCCAGTCTGCTTTCAGCTGCTTGAAAGTTGGGAAGTTCGTTTTAATAAGCACAGCCTTTCTCTGTGTGTGGTAGGTGATATGGCCAATCTGATGGCGCGTGGAAGGGGGAGAATGTCACTGTGATTTTTTTTTTTACTGGGCTGAGAGACACACTCCTTCCTCACAAGATTTTTCTCCCAAACAAACCTAGTATTAAGAGCAGCAGTGAAATGAATTTACCTCTGTTTTTTGCACCCTCTGTCAGCTGTGAATATGGCTCCACTTCCCCTCCTCTAGCCTTTGCTAAACTTTCACTAACTAAACCTGGTGATACTGCCACATCTCCCTGATGCCTGCTCTCAGCCCGTCTCTCCACCATGTCCATGCCAGACTGAGTGCACTCACCCTCACCAGTTCCTGGTGCTCTGCTGCTGTTCTTTTCTCCTCATGCTGCCTCCAACCTGGGCACCCCTGCGCCTAGGAGCAAGTTGAGAATCTGGGGTTGTTTTGGCTGGGTGTGCCAAACCACAGCGCTCTCAGCTCCAGAGACGCAGGGCTGAGACTCTTGAGCAGACCCATGCTTAGCCAACAGTGGAGAATTTATGAGTCTGGGCTGTGCTTCACCTCTCGTATCCCCTGGAGAAGCCAGTCTCATCTGTTTTGAACCTCTGCAAAGCATCGTTTTCCACTTGTTGCTGAGATGGTTCATCCTATTGGATTACAACTTCCCAGTATTTTTCTTGGTGAAAGAGGAAGAGCCAGAAGACTGTAGAATGTAGATACAGGCAACCTGTTGTCATCTTTGAGCCTCAAATGTTTAGGAAGTAAAACTGAAACAGTGAAAAACCGTGTCTAAATACTAACACAACTGTTCCTGTGTGATTGTTTATATCTGCAAAAGCTTTCAAATAGACTAAGAACCTCTTTCTTCACTTTGTGCAAATACACCAGGGAATAACGTTTTAAGTAGGAATGCTAATGGAGGCTGCTGCTTTGCATAGATCAAACCCCAATTCTCCCTCAAGATTCTTTGCGTCAGAAACCCAGCACTTAGAATCATAGAATCATTAGGGATTGGAAGGGACCCCAAAAGATCATCTAGTCCAATCCCCCTGCCACAGCAGGATCTCTTCACTGGAGAAGTTATAGAATCAGAATCACTCAGGGTTGGAAGGAATCACCTGATCATCCAGTTCCAACTCCCCTACCATGGGCAGGGACACCCCACCCTAGACCAGGCTGGACAGAGCCCCATCCAGCCCAGCCTTAAACACCTCCAGGGATGGGACCCCAAGCACCTCCCTGGGCAACTCATTCCAGGCTCTCACCACTCTCACAGTGAAGAACTTCCTCCTCACATCCACTCTCAATCTACCCATCTCCAGCTTTGCTCCATTCCCCCTAGTCCTGACATCCTAAAAAGCCCCTCCCCAGCTTTTTTGTAGCCCCCTTCAGATACTGGAAGGCCACAATAAGGTCACTTGGGAGCCTCCTCTTCTCCAGACTCAACAGCCCCAATTCCCTCAGTCTATCCTCATAGGAGAGGTGCTCCAGCCCTCTGATCATCCCCGTGGCCCTCCTCTGCACTCACTCCAGCATGTCCACATCGCTCTTGCAATAAGGGCTCCAGAGCTGGACGCAGTTCTCCAGGTGGGGTCTCACCAGAGTGGAGCAGAGGGGGAGAATCACCTCCCTCGACCTGCTGGCCACAATTCTCCTGATGCAGCCCAGGATCAGGTTTGCCTTCTGGGCCGCAAGTGCACACTGCTGGCTCATGTTGAGCCTTTCGTCCACAAGCACCCCCAAGTCCCTCTCCTCAGGGCTACTCTGCAGCCAGTCACTGCTCAGACTGTATTTGTGCTTAGGATTGCCTCGACCCAGATGCATGACCCTACACTTGTTTTTGTTGAACTCCATCAGGTTGCCTGTCCTCTGCAGCCTGTCCAGGTCCCTCTGGATGGCATCCCTGCCCTCCAGTGTGTCTGCTGCACAGCACAGCTTGGTGTCGTCAGCAAACTTGCTGAGGGTGCACTCAATGCCTCTGTCCATGTCACCAACAAAGATGTTGAACAAGACTGGTCCCAGGACTGATCCCTGAGGGACTCCGCTTGTCACTGGCCTCCACTCGGACATGGACCCACTGACAACCACTCTCTGGGTGCGGCCATCAAGCTTGCGCCTGCTTACTGAATCATGTCAACATCCGTGTTAAAAATCAGGCAGTTGAGAGCCTGAACTGTGTTTGCACAGAGCACGCTGAAAACTTTCAAGCAAAAAAGTGGAAAACATCATTGCTTAGTAGTTCATCACTAAGGTGCAATTAAGCTGTTGATGGCTGCAAATAGCGGCCCCCATTCTGCTGAGAATCCTCCAGAGCAAGCAGGGGTCTAACACTGTGAAATATCTTAGTTTCAGAAATGCGTGTGAAGTGATGGACTTAGGATCAGCCTCGGCACCTCGTGTGTTCTCAGACAGCCAAGAGATAAGCTCATCTGTCCAGACCCAGAAACAGGGTGTTATCAGGACAAGTCCAGCACGCAGCATAGTCTCTCACATCCCAACTCCATGCATAGCCATTACATTAAGTTTTCTGATACAGATGCCTTTTGAGAAAGAAAACGTGATTTTGCATCTGAGATTTCAGTGAAGTAGTGGAATCCTTTCCTGCCGAAGTCCTCAAGCAGTTAATACATCTTCGTTATAAACAACTTCTGCAGCCAGAGGCTTTTACTACCATTAAAGTTTTTGCAGCAGTAAACTTTATTCCCTGAGGTCTCGCTGGGAGAAACATGAAACTGTTTCCTTATCCTCCCTGTCCTATTCTCAGCTGGAGCCTGGCTTTTTCCATTCTCATCATAACCTTTGGGTTTTAACTCCTCTGCCACAGATGCGGGGTGGGGTCCACAGGCAGTTCTAGAGAGCTGCCATAATTCAGCGTGTCCTGTCTGTTGCTTTCTCCCTTTTCGGAATGCACGCTGAACGTCGTGCTCTCCCGACATACCCCGTGTAATCCTGCCGCTGTCTGACGCTGCGGGGGGCTGCCTCCTCCCGCAGCGCTGCAGCACACCTGCATGGGGAAACCCCTACCATCCTTGGAAAATGTTGCTGAAGGAGCAATTGCATGAAGATACTTTTCATTCCAGAGTAGATCCTCTCACCATCTCATTTAAGTTGGGTGTACTGTGAATTTGAGAAGAGATTTGCTGCCTTGGCAGACTTTCTTTGCACACATTCACCTCATTAATACATTCTGATAATAAATCTAAGAAAGGCTCATCCTTCAGGCACCAGCACGCTTTGGTTTGGTCCCGTCTCTGCACAGCCAGTCCCACACCTGTGTAGGGTACAGCAGTTCCTTCTGACCTACACAGCAGGCTGCAATCTCATAAAGGGCTGCCAAAGGCAAAGTAGCCCAAGGCAAGCTGAGGCGCCCGGGTAAATAACCACTGAGGCAGGGGTGCTGTGCTGGGCCTGGACTGGAGCTTCCAGGCCATCAGCTTCAGTCCATGGTGACTGTGGGTGTACATTTATGTGGGTGCTAACCTTTCATTTCTTGCTGCTGCTGCTGCTGTTTAGGAGCCCAAGGTGATGAATGCAGTGAACACAGGAGGCGTTATAAACCTTCACATACAGCTAACAAGAGGATGAAACAGAGCTTAGCCAGGCCCCTAACAGCATTTTCCTGTTGCATCCTCTTCTTGCCTGGCTTCAGTAAGGGCCAGCTGCTCCTCAGCCTGTCTCAGGTTTGGGACGAAGTCATCACACCTTCCTTGAAAAAAGATAGTATGATTAACTGCTGTCAACACGTTGACACTTCAGATATTTTCTAGATCTCTCACACCTGCAAGACTGTGTGTGGATGGTGCTGGCCCAGATGTAAAAACAAGCAAGCTGGCATGTCAGCTCCATTATTTAGACCCAAACAAATCCAGTAGTTTCCCATTTGAGTTGGTGCTTTAAAGCAATATATATAGTGTTTGTCTTCATCCACATGGTCTGCTCTTTGAGACCAGCATTTTCAGAGCAAAGGGACAAAGAGAAAGGCAGCACCCTACCTGTTTCTGACGTCAGGAAATATTTGAAATCTGAGGTATCTTTGAGTTCCTATCTACCTTCCAGTGCAGTAGCTGGACTTGGTTCAATAACAGGGTTTCAAATTGTTTGCAAACCTTCATTGTTAGGATGGAAAAAACCGAAACCCAAAACAGGAAAGACATGTTTCGGGAGAGGCTGGTGTATCACTGAAATACGCCCCATGGAGCACCTGACTCTGAAATACACTTATTTATTATAAAATAATTTCCATGGCATCGCATTAACAAACATAAAAGGTCATGAACTCCTGCATTTGAAGCAAATGTGTTTGACGTCTGGGATCTGGCAGAAATTCATCCTGTGGGATAGGTTGTTTGTGCAGAGCTTTATTGAAGAGTAAGATCAAGAATGGATTATGAAATGTTAGCGTAACCTAATAAGAAAGTTTTGTATTTTACAAGCCAGAGACATAACAGATCTCACTGAACTGTTTTGGTTCATCTGATTCAAACACACTCACTTGCAGCTGCAACCAGCTAGCAGCAAAAATCTACGGCTGCAAAGGGATGTCCAAAGGCAGTCAATTGCTTCAATGTTTGTCTTTATTTTCAGTACACTCCCATGCTGTGAAGGAAGCATGGGGGGAAATGGCAACGAGGAGCCGCGGGGGAAGCCAGGTCACCCCTATACTCCACCAGCCAGGGAGCAGGACAGCTGGGCAGCCCCACCTGCCGGCATCAGGCACCTCTGTGGGGATGGTATGGGCATCTCAGGGCTCTCAGGAGCTAGAGACCACCACTCCAGCAGTTTATCCCTGTGGCCCCTCTCACCCAGGCAGGTGAAAACCTCATAGCAGCAGTCCTTTGGCCGTAGCCAGTGGAAGCTTCCCAACAGGCTCTTTGTGAAGCCCAGTCTCCCCAGGAGGTCCTCCCTTTCTGGGCTGGGATGACGCAACCTTCTGGGATGTCTCTGAAATTTCTCCTCCAACATTGGTCCCATCCCTTTTGCTTGTGACCCTGCCCAAAATACCTCTTTCAGCATGAAAGAGGTGATGAGAATCAGCTCTCCAGGTCCTCCCAATCTCTTTAGGAGACTGCCTGCCCAAGCAAAGGGCAGGGCAGGCAGCTGACTCAGGGGTAGGGAATATCCAAATGCCTACCCAGCCCCTTTCCTCCCCTCCCCCTTTTTGGGATCTCATGGTGAGGTCCTGCTGCCCTGCCCTGTGTTTTTACACAATCATAATCTCTCTGGGATCTGTTCAGGGCCTCAGAACCAGTCCCCCTCCAAAAGAAAAACAAAGACACAGGCATGCCCAGAAATGAGCAGATGCTCCTCTCCCTGGGACACAGGGGCCAGCCGGGTGCCATCCACACACAGAGCAAGGGGAATGCATTAAAAGGGCTTCCTGAAAGGCACAAAGTCAAGAAATAAGCTCAGATCATGAAGCACAGAAACAGTTCATTGTTTCGAATTGTGAACCTCTTCCTATTTTCAGCTGAAAGTGAACTCAATTCACCTTGCTTGATGGAGGTGAAGGCAAGAAGCCACCCCAGAAATCACAACTCTCTAAGCCCTGCTGGCCCCGTGGAAATGTGAGAGCCGGGAAGAACATCCATGGAGGTCAGTGACCAGTCGCCCACAGAAGCTGGAATGCTGTTCTTCCGTCTAAAATGGAAGAGCACTCACTGACCTTCTCACTAGAGCTTGGAGCACATTCCTCAGAGGAAAGCAAGGAGGCAAAATCAAGCCAGTCTGGCTGGGTGCTTAAAGCCAGCCCCTCTCTGCCCTAATTTTAGAGCTTCACTCCAGCTGCAGGGTGTTTGGCCCCGTTCCCAGACAAACACACCGATACACAGCACTCATGAGGCAAAGGCAAGCTGCTGAGCACCCTCTTGGCCTTCACTTTGCAAACCTGTCAGCAGCACTGGCTGCTCCTCACCAGTGAGCATGGAATCACTGGGAAGTAACTGTGCTGTGCCCACAACCCTGGCCGTTACTGCAGTTCTAGGTCAGGAATAAGGACACACTCTCACCCCTAAGGAAAGCATTATGCGTATTTTAGTCATCTTTGATTACACACATAAATATCCAGAGAGAAGAGAATAGAGACCCCTTCGGAGACTGTTCCCCTGAGCAGACTGAAGTGGGCTAATATCTGAATCACAGAGTCATTCAGGTTGGAAGGGACCCTTGAGACCGTCAAATTCAACCAATAACCCTGCTACATCAAGCTCATCACTAGACCGTATCTTTAAACACCGTGTCTAAATGCTCTTTAAATGCAGGGATGGTGCCTCAACCCCTTCCCTGGGCAGCCTGCTCCAAGGCCTGATTAGGTTTTTGGTAAAAGAATTATTTTCTAATGTCTAGCCTGAACCTCCCCTGGGCACAGTGTGAGGCCATTCCCTCTTGCTCTATCAAGAGGGACCAGCGCCCTACCTCTCTACAATGTCTCTTCAGGTAGTTGTAGATGACAACAAGTTCTCCCCTCAGCCTCCTCCTCCTCAGACTAAACAACCCCAGCTCCCTCAGCCACTCCTCATAAGAGGAGCACGGCTTGGCAGTTCTCCTGAGCTCCACGGCACAGGTGTGACCAACTCATGTTCAACAGAAAGCTTAGCCACTCCAAACTGCAGGATATTTGTTCTTGACAGTTTTTTCTTGACAGACTGTTTTCGAGAATCATGAGTCAGTGAATAGTTGCCGTATGATTTACTGGTGCTCTCTGACCCCAAAAAAGTTCCTACGTGCATGACTAAGGCCGGCCATCCACAGTAAGCAAATAGCGACTCGCCTGAGTTGCTTTCGCTGTCGCTGTTGCCTGTAACGCTCTGAGCCCCATCAGGACTGTATCACATGGTAGGAAGGAATTCAAGGGCGAGCGGTTAATTATTTCACTGCAGGCTGGGGGATTAACCTCACGTTAAACCCATGTGCCTTTGTATCCAGGTGACACAGTGAAAAATGTGGTGGGAGATGGAAGGTGCGCTCGTTCAAGCAACCAAGGATTTATTGACCTAGTTCTTACAAAAACTAACTGAACGCTTCTCAGCCAGTGCTCTGGCTGCTCCCTCACTTGAACGGATGTGGCGATCCCGTGACTTACAAGGGCTTCCATTATCAGGCAGACAGAGGAGACTGAGCGGTGACCTCATTAATGTTTATAAATATGTGAGGGGTGGGTGTCAGGAGGATGGAGCTGGGCTCTTCTTGATGTTATCTAGTGATAGGATGAGGGGCAATGGGTGTAAGCTGGAACACAGGAGGTTCCACATCAACCTGAGAAGGAACTTCTTCACCGTGAGGGTGACAGAGCACTGGAACAGGCTGCCCAGGGGGGTCGTGGAGTCTCCTTCTCTGGAGACGCTTAAGACCCACCTGGATGTGTTCCTGTGTGACGTGGTCTAGGTGATCCTGCTGTGTCAGGGGGATTGGGCTAGATGATCTTTCGAGG
This sequence comes from Rhinopomastus cyanomelas, assembly GCA_013400115.1. NCBI lineage: Eukaryota > Metazoa > Chordata > Aves > Bucerotiformes > Rhinopomastidae > Rhinopomastus > Rhinopomastus cyanomelas. The sequence continues at coordinate 356,111 of VXBP01004728.1, forward strand.
TCCCTTCCAATCCCTAATGTTCTGTGATTCTGTGATTCAGTCCTGGATTTTAGGGAGCCATGGTAGTCCTTCTGTAATGCTGTGGTGACTGAAGTGTGCAGGAGTCCAGGAAAGGAGACATAACTCAGGCTGGAAAGAGAAAAAATGGAAATGCCTGAGCGCTGATAAAGATCAGCCGTTAGCTGCCACGCAGGGTAGTCCGTATGAACAGTGGAGCAGAATATGAGCCCTTGTATGGGTGTGAAAAAGCTGAGTTCATGCATGCTGTCCCAGTGAGTTACTGGTGTGGGAAAGTGTTCAGCTGTACGAGACAGGGAGCTGGTGTCTGGCTTCCTGGAAAAAAACGTGTAGGGCTCATTTTTTCCATCACGAATGTGTCTGTGTGCAGGCTGACACTGAGGACAGTCTAATGGTGTCAGCAGCACCTGCAGGCCCAATGGTGCCACCAAAAACAGAGAGCAGAGGAGAAGGCAGAAGTTCTGGTGCATAAACTACAGCACATGGGACTACTCAAGGAAATGCAATTCATAGCTCACCCTTAAGGAAGTGCATCAGGAGGTTAAATCCCTGCAGGATATCAGTTTTATAGCTCAGCCAAACCCTGTGTCTCCAGCAGCAGCACAGTGTCCTGTCCCAGCTGAGCAGCACTGACAGAACAGAAGTACAGCCTTCTCCTGTGCACACTTGTGAGGCAGCTATCATCGCTTTATCCACAGAGCTCTTGCTGAATGGAGACACCCTGGGCTGCAGAGGTGCTGTCAGAGCAGCTTGGTCTGGCATTGTGGAAAGACCAATGAAAGCAAGACAACACACACGACCCAGCCCCATGTGCAAAGCCATCTAACACAAACTTACAACAACCTGAAAAGCAGACTGTAAGCAGGTAGAGAAGGGATGCAGTGGCATGAAAGCCTCAGATTAGTCTTCTGGAGGTGTATCAACAGCTAAATCTGGGTGATTTTGTTTCCTAAAGTGTCTGTTCTCCACCAAATTGCACGGAAGGCCCAGCTATTCAGTGCCTTCACTGGTCAGGCCGCTTCTATCAAGACACCCCGGTGAGGAGTGAAGAACAAGAAGCCTTTGATAAGGAGTCACAGTTCTACTTTACAGTGTTTTAGAAAGTTGTTTTCTTCTTCTGAAGTTTTGCAGTCCAACATTTCTGCGCTTGGCTTCTGCTCTTCTGCTTTGCATAAGTGTCTCCTTCAGTGTCATTGCTCTCGAGTGTATGTGGTCGGGAACGAACGCGTTCGCTGTGCAGCGGAGGGAACTGACATGTCCACGTGGTGCTGTTAATGAGTAGCCCAGTTCCTCTGAGTTCACAACAGCCATAAAGATCTTATCGGTTTTCCGAGTGGCTTTTAAATCATCATGAGCCCAGTGAATGGCTTGTTGCTTACCTAACTTCTGCAGCGAGTTATTTGAGTGATGGGAGCGTGAGACAGTAACCGTGTGACATAAGTTCATCCACTTCCCACAAAGCAAAGCAGAGCAGAGCCAGCCTTGGCTGCCCGTGGGATCTGCTGAAGTAAGGACATTTCACCTGCAAAATCCAAACCCAGCCAACAGCCAAACCCCATCTGTCATGGGTCACTGAGTGTGGTGGGTGGAAAAACCTTTCTTGTACCAAAGTACACGCTATTTAGCACAGATGGGAGTGACAGCTACCTACTAGTTAATGATTTGTGAATAAGGAAGCCAGTTCAGACTCAATTATCATATAGTAACACTACTAGTTAAGGAAACAAGTTTGTTCCACAGAGCTAAGCCAAACTCTGCCCATAGCCTCATGTTCACTATACAAACCTCTGCCTTCACTGGTTCACATTGTGTCTCCATGACCTTGGGCAACTGGGAGAGGAGAGTGCAGCACATCAGACTGGAAGGAGAGCTCCCTTCCTAGGATCCTCTGGAAACACTTCCAAGGCTGCAATATGCAACCTATCCACCCTCCCGTACAGCCTCTGAACACATAGNTCCCCCAACCTCTCCTCATAAGGGAGGTGTTCCACCTCTCTTATCATCTTTGTTGCCCTACGCTGAACTCTCTCCAGCAGCTCCACATCCCTCTTGAACTGAGGAGCCCAGAACTGGACACAATACTCCAGGTGTGGTCTCACCAGGGCAGGTCTCTACATGCTGGGTAGAGTGTGGCTTGTGCTGTGCAGGGGAGCCATCCATCATCACTGTCAGAAGCTGTGAGCTGCTTCAAACTTCAGTAGAACTACAGGGGAAAGAAATACCTCATATACATCAAGCTCCTGGTACAGATAAAGGAGTATCACGTAGTGTGTTAATCTGAGCATTATCACTCCTAAACCCGTCGGGAAACTGAGCTTAAGTGCACATGTTCACCTACCCTCAAGTGTGGGCAAGTTTGCAGCATAAAATCTGTGAAAGAAAGTAAGTCTCTTGGAAATCAATTTCGTTTTACTTTGAAGTTTTCTCCGCTACCACATGTATGTTATTAGCATTTACGACAAAGAGATGTTCCAGTATGAACTTGGCTTTGCCAAGGGGCTGCACGATTGTGGCATGAATGCTTGCAGTCATCCTGTATCATCATCACTAAACCAAGCAATCTTAAAAATAAACTATAGTTCACAGAATCACAGATTAACTGTGGTTGGAAAGGACCTCCTAGATCACCGAGTCCAATTGTACCCACAAAAACAGAAACCCTAAAGACCTGAATACCTGACTGAGTGAGGAACACACAGTGACCCCCTCCATGCCTGCCCCTGTAGCAAGTCATGAAGCACCATGTCTACATATTTCTTAAATATCTCCAGGGATGGTGACTGGACCACCTCCCTAGGAAAGCCATTTCAGCGCCTCACCACTCTTTCTGTAAAGAATTTCTTCCTAATATCTACTCTAAACCTCCTCTGCCTTTTTTTAGCCTTATACGTATTTATTTTGAAAGATATTACAGTATCACAATAATGATAAGGTTGGAAAAGACCTTAAAGATCATCTAGTCCGAATATTTGAAATAGTCCCTACTGGCATAGTCAATGTAAATTGTTCACAAGTTGTAAAACAATACAGGAATTTAAGGCTCAGTTTCTGCTACAAATAAAGCAATGGCTGTAGGTTCAAGGGGCAGGATGAGGGACGCCACAGCTATTGATTTTATCTGACAGCATCCCTCTTCCATAAAGAACGAAGCATAGAGAATACAGCAAGTGTATTTGAATCATAGAATCATTAGGGATTGGAAGGGACCTTGAGAGATCATCTAGTCCAATCCCCCTGCCACAGCAGGATCACCTAGACCAAGTCTAAGAGTCAGTCAGGGTTAGAAGGGACCACCTGATCATCCAGTTCCAACTCCCCTACCATGGGCAGGGACACCCCACCCTAGATCAGGCTGGCCAGAGCCTTTTGCAGCCTGGCCTTAAACACCTCCATTGGACTAGATGATCTCCTTTCCAATTCCTAATGATTCTATGATTGTCCCAGACATCCAGCACACTAAGAGCATTCCATAGTACTTATGTTACCTTAGCTTGTACTTCCCTGACGTCTAGCCACACCTGCCTCTTCCTTGGCCCATTCATCTGTCTGTAGCCTGGTAAGGATCAACCACACTTATTCCTGCTTGTGGGAGGCAGGGATGATGGAGAGCAAGGAATGAATTCTTCCTTTTCCAGATGTTGCATGAGACATCTTCAGTCCAGAGCTACCTATAGGCTACAGGAGCACTTATGTTTTTAAGGAGATAATCTTTTAAAACTTCAGTCTTCCGGCAGATTACTTTTGTTGACAGCAATGACATAACAATCAAAGCACTGAAGGTTAGCCCACAAACAAGCTCTTTTTTTATTAACTTCTTCGTTCAACTGCAATTTGATCCCTCAGAAGTTCTCTATGGGAAAAAAATCACCTATGGGAATGACTTCAGACTGGTGTGAAACATGTTGTCACACCATCATAACTCACACCAAATCACACTGAGTGATTCTAAGTGAGAACAACCCTGAGAAAAGGCAGAGGGATGTACTGGAGCTTGCCGCGGGTAGCATGCATACGGTAGGCAACAGCTGGGTCCTGTCATTAAAAATGTTCGATATGGAAACACAAAGAGACATTTTATGCACAGTGTGAAGTAAATCTCCACTTGACATCATGAAGAAGTCAATGTAGATATCTGCTCTTCACTCAAGAGGATGTGTCTCTATGAGTTTTATCCCTTTCTCGCTGACCTGGGGGGCAGGCTTGACCTGACAGATGTTTCTGTTTGCTGTAGGAGCCCCAGGATCTTTGTAGAACAGCTGCTGTGTGTTGCAAGCAGCCAGTTTTCTGTTCCCCTCCCCTACCTGACTGGCATCAGATGCCAAAAGAATATTTTCAAAATTATGAACTAGATTCAATTTTTCTTGGGGATACTGATTTGAATGACAAATCTGTGTGTGTTTCACATAATCAACCAAACAAGTTTAGTGACCAATATGTTCCTTACAAACAGAGATTTCCTATGCATACTAGAGAACTCTAGTGCTGGACCTTTGAACTGTGTTTGCCTAATGCACAGGCAGCCAGGAAACACCATGTGTTTTGTCAAAACTCGCCTTTGTAGCCATGATTTCCTATGTTGAGTACAGAACATTTGCAACAAGATGCTGATGAATAGTCCCCAGACCAGGGTCCCAGTCTTGATGAACACTTACGCGTGCATTACTCTGAACACTGTGGAATCTCAAAGAAGTCAACCTAATCCCATACAAATTATTGAAAGGAATACTTGGTATGAACGATGCATGAGCTGTGCCTCTGTAAAAGATTGGTAGTAGCTTGATTCTTGATATTTTAACAATATGTAGAGTCAGGTACCTGGGTTTACCTTTGAAGAGCAGAACAGAGGAATCGTTCACGGATACGTGTCAATCGATGGCTTGAAATACCAGAGGAAAAGTTGAAGCATCAAAGGATACCTCAGGAAATCCAGAAGTACCAAAGAGAGTGCCCACAGCAACAGAGGTTCTGCAGTCATACTACTGTTTATTCACTGCAAACACTCTTCCAGCTCTAACATAAAAGCAATACATACCTGCTTGCATTCTTACTGCTGACACTGAGATTCAAGACTTAAAATAAAGCTGGCTAAATCCAGTCCTGATGGAAGGTGGACAGCAAACAGTGACTTCAGCGCAGTGGGCATCTCATTGCGCTCTCTCTGACTGGATCAAATGCTGTCTTTGCAAACTGGGAAGACCTGGTCCAGCGTGTGAAGAGCCTAAGGATGTAATGAATGAGCACATCCTTTTCAGGCTTCTTTCAAAAGCCTTGAGGCTATCAAGCCAGCACGACACAGGTGCAATTTCAAGATGAAAGTGTTTCATCATGACCTAAAAGAGTATCGCCTTCAAATCTAGGAAGTGGGGAGGGGATAGAGATTTAATGTAAGAACAGTGACTATCAGGCTTGAACACCATTGGGGCATGCATTTATTCCACAGAATCATAGAATCATAGAATCATTACGGACTGGAAGGGACCTCGAAAGATCATCTAGTCTAATCCCCCTGCAACAGCAGGATCACCTAGACCAAGTCACACAGGAACACATCCAGGCGGGTCCTGAACATCTCCAGAGAAGGAGACTCCACAACCACCCTGGGCAGCCTGTTCCAGTGCTCCGTCACCCTCACTGTCAGGAAGTTCCTTCTCAGGTTGATGTGGAACCTTCTATGTTCCATCTTACAACCATTGGCCCTCATCCTGTCAGTACATGACACTGAGAAGAGCCCAGCTCCATCCTCCTGACACCTACCCCTCAAATATTTGTAGACATTAATGAGATCACCCCTCAGTCTCCTCTCCTCCAAGCTAAAGAGACTTAACTCCCTCAGCCTCTCCTCATAAGGGAGGTGCTTGACCTCCTTCATCATCTTTGTTGCCCTTTGCTAGACCGTCTCCAGCAGCTCCACATCCCTCTTGAACTGAGGAGCCCAGAACTGGACACAATACTCCAGGTGTGGTCTCACCAGGGCAGAGTTGAGGGGGAGAAGAACCTCTCTTGATCTGCTAACCACCCCGCTTCTGATCCACCCCAGGATGCTGTTGGCCCTCTTGGCCACAAGAGCACATTGCTGGCTCATAGTTACCCTGCTGTCCACCAGGACCCCCAGGTCCCTCTCTCCTACACTACACTCCAACAGGTCAGTCCCCAGCCATTGGTTTGGGGGTTTTTTAAATGTGTTTGTGCCATGGAATTTTCACTGGCTTCTAATACAGTTACATGCCACAAAAGATACCCAGTAGCACATTCTGTGAATAAGCCAGAGCAGAGAACTTGAATGACCACAAACTGTGCTGATTCTATTGCTCTGATTGCTCCAGACAGAAGAAAATGAGTATGTAGGTTCTGCTGATGCCTCAATGAAATGAAGCAATTAAATTTGACGAGGCAATTAAAGTTGATCCTTCTAAGACCTGAGCCAAAAATCGATAACTATGTGTGCATGTTAACCCAGCCTGAAAAGAAGAAAGCTCTGTGTGAATAGCCCTGGACACAGATTCAAGACGTAAAATAAAGCTGTGCTAAATCCAGACCTGATGTAATGTTGACTTCAGCACAGTGGTGACGGCATGGTCACAGCTGGTGATGGTGCATCACCAGGTACTCAAAGAGGCTTAATTATTCTTAAAGTTATGATTGTCAGAGAAGAACAGGTTGAAAAGCAATTCTCTGGAATCCAGCAAGTCCGGCTGTCTGTATTCCCTAAAAACATCGCAGAGGCAAATGAGCCAGATGGTAGGACCCATTCAGCTCTACAGCACTGGATCATGCATCTCCTGCCATTCTTCTCCCTCTGGCATCTAACCCAACTAGCATGAGTCACGTGGTTCATTTATAAAATAGACTCTCCTTCCCAATCACCATGATCTGTGTCGAGGGTTACTGCTGTTTCAGCTTTTGGTTACTCCGAGTCTTGCCCTGGCAATAGGTGCTGCGCAAACACATAGTGAAAGGTACCCCATCTCCCGAGGACCTCCATTTAAACAGGCTTGGCAGCTGACAGGCAGGAGGAGCAAAGGGTTGTCCCTCCCCAGTTGGTCACAATGGACCAAGGAGCGTGTCAGAGCAGAGCAGGAGGGAAGCGCATGTACCCAGAGCAAGCTCGGTGCCCTCAGCTGCTGCCAGGTGGCATTTTCTGCTACCCACACGGTAAAATCCTTTGGGTCTGGAAGTCCTGTGCAGCAGGTTAGAATAAAGAACCATTTTCTCAGCAGACCTGGAGTTCTGTCTGCTTTCAGGGAGGTGTGGCCTCAAAGGAGAACATGAATGCGCACAGCGGTGGCAAGTTTGCATTTTTAACTTTCGTGCTGTAAAAACCGGCAGGCAAAGTCCTTTCTTTTCTTAATTTATTTTGTGAGAACTGCTGTAATATATGAGCCTGTGATGGTCTATTGGAAACAGACCTCTGACTAGGAAACGGAGAGTTTAGACGTTATAAACGGCTAGTAATTTAGTATTTTGAGAGTGGCATATGTTTTGGCAAAGTTAAAGTTGGCTGGAGTGATAGTGAGTGATGAAAGATGTTATGGCGGTTGAGAAGTGGCTGAATTTCTTTGTTTCCCAACTTTTCACTTCTTTTCTAGGCGCAGAATGTTTGTATAGAAAGTGTAAGATTGTTTTATGACTATTTGCTGGACCCTGTGAAATGCAAGTGTTCAAGCGTTGCTCTTTTAAGAAAGTGTTTTCTTATGGAATTCCTCTGGGTTTTTGATGTTTCTAAATTAGGGTTAAATCAGGTTGGTATGTGGGGGCCATGGAGAACAGCCCAGAGCTGAGACACCATCTGATGTCTAGCAGGGTGTACTTCCTGTCCAGGAGGTGATGCGATGGCAGGAGGAGAGAGGATACAAGTGGGCATGAAGAAGCCATAACACAGGGCTACAGGAGAGGGAAAAGGGTCTTTCAAGCACTGGGAAAGCTTTTGGCAATTCAGAGTTTAATGTCTTTAATGCAAGACTCCGTCTGGCCCTTTTCTGTTCTTGGGGACACCAGAGCCTGTTTGTTTCCTGTTCCCATTTCCAACCTCCGGGGGCCAGGAGCTCTTTTAGCCCCATGGTTATAAACTAGCATTCCTCCTTCCCGGTCATCAGTACTTCCCGGAACATGACCATGGTGTACAATGAGCCATCACATACCCAGAAAGTGTGCTCTTGTTTCTGGTATTTCTCTGCGGATTTCCTCTACATTTATGCCCTCCAAGACAACGACATCACTCATCAGCTTCCTTCCCAGGGCATTGTAACAGTATGGAGAAAACATCAAATCATGAAGAAACGGAAGCTGCCAAAGCACAGTCAACACAGTGTTTCATTGCGGTGAGCCATGGCATGAAGGTGTCCTTCAAGCCAAGCGCAAGCGCAAAGAGCAGAGTGCCTACTAGAGCTGGGGAAAACCAGCTCCAGACCAACTCACACAGCTTATTAGGAACAAGAGATTAAGTTTTCTGATCATGTCACACAGTCTGTGCTGCAACCACTTTCTGAGCCCGTATCCTGCCATTTAATACAACACTTCAGTGAAGACCCCACGCAATGCTCCTCCTCTGCTCCAGACTGCTCACCGTTTTCACCTTCATAAGCTCCTCTTGCCCAGTAACATCAAGCACTTTAGTCCTCAAAAAAAAGCAAAGGTTGTCTTTGCTGCCGGAGAGCAAATATGCCAGCAAGGAAGAAGCAGGGGGAAGAAGCAGAAGAGTTTGCTTGCAAATTTCAAAACAAGGCATAGGAACCCTCAACCCTACTAAAATAAAAACCAGACTACCGGTGGCTTCAACAAGGTGAGAGCTGGACCTCCAAACCGTGCATTTGCAGGGTATTTCCTAAGCTCCTCAGCTCGCATTCAGCTCAGCGCCGCAGGGCTTCAGCTGGGATACGTTTCACAGTTTTGGGCACTGCACTTCAAGAAAGATACAACCCAACTGGAGAGAATCCAGATGAGAGCATGAACAAGAATGATCAAAGGTCCAGAAAATGTGTGAGGATGCATGAGGAAAGACCAAAAGAAGGGGGTTTGTTTAGATTAGAGAGGAGGAGAGACATGACAACAGTCATCAGACTCATTAAAGACTGCAGCAAAGGGATAGATAAACTGTTCTCTATGTCTACTTACCGAAAGTAGGCTAAGAAGCCAACCATTTAAATTACAGCAGTGGAAATTCAGCTGAGACTTTAGGAGAAACTTTTGACCAGTTACAGCAGTTATACCTGAGAAGACATTGTCCATGGAAACTGTGGGATCCCATCCTTTGAGGTCTGGGTACTGGTATAGTGCAGTCTGCTTCGTAGCAGAGGCATGAACGCTAAGATCGGTCCGAGGTCTTCCCAGCTTGTTTCCCCCAGTGCTGGGAATGTAGGAGAGAGACAGCATATGGGCAGAACAACTCATTTTTTTTCTGAAGGAATGTGGACAGGTCTGAGCTGAGTGGTCTTCAAACAGATTAGCTGCGCCCTTAACTACGGAGTTGGTTTCATTACCTTACACCCATTGCACACTGTCTGCAACTGTCACCCTTGGAAAAACAGGGTAAAAATAGAGCTCTGATTCTTGTCTGCTCTGAAGTTCCTCCACACTGCTCATGCAGTGGAGGCCCGCGTCAAAGAGCCTGGGTGTAAATCAGCACAGCATCCTAAATGTTGTAAAACATACCACCCAGTGATAGATGTCTATGAACTCTGTTACACAGAAAGATTTAATAGAGGAAGGAACCCAAACATGTGACACTTTGTTAGAAAGTATAAGATTACATAGTACAACATGTATTTTGGAATGAATTTACAATGATTTTAACTATAAAATAGAATTAAATGAAAAACAGGTGAAACTAAGACAAATGCAGGGTGAACGGAGACAAAGTGCCCAACAGATAATTCCAGAGATAACTGGGAGTGTGAGTTAGCACTTCTGAGATCCCTTGCTTCAGGAGGGGGCTTTTTGTTTGTGTTTCTGCCTGTTTGACTGCTTTCCATGTATAATGAAAACGAACAAAAAAGGAGAGGCGAGATTGCAAAAGCCAGCTTTTCCTCAGTTTCCTTGGTGCTCTTCGCTAAGCAGCCTGGGAGCTACAAAGATTCACAGTCTTTCAAACATCGACTCATACCCTGGAAGTGTTTACAATGGAAAGAAGAGTCCTTAACATATGTGGTCACACAGAGAATCATAGGAGATCTGCTGACAATACATCTGCAGATGTCTTCATCCTGGGAGGGACTGTGCATGAAGAAGCCTCCCTCCTCAGGCAGGCACAGGTCACTGGCTCTGTGGAAGTACTGGTTTGGTTTGGAGCTGCTATATGTACTGGCTTCTGAGGAGGGAGTTCTGCCGAGGAGGAACTGTCTCTTTTGTCTGAGTGTTTCCAGGGCATAAACTCAAGGTTTAGAAGGAGTACTGTGACACGTATATTCTCAGCCGGATGACAGAGCTCCCTCTGAAGTTGATGACGGTGTTGACAGTGATCATTTCCAAGTCCAACTGAATAGTACGGGGCCCCTTGACTGGACGGGTCATCACCAGGGTAGCACTGATAGGTCCGGTTTGCTGTGCACAGAGAGAGAAAGCAGGTGAGATTTCAACAGTGCCTCTCGAAAGCTGCTGTCTCACTGTGTTCTTTGAGCAGCCAAAACGGCCGTTTTCTCTTGCACTCTTTGAAACCACTGTCGTTCGCGGGAGAAGTGGCTTCGTTTCAACATTTGGCTCCATGTCAGGGTTTTGTATGAACTATCACCTTCTACAGTTGGTAAAGCTCTTGGGAGCCCTGCACATAAGAGGGCTAACGAGCACAGAAATTTGCTGTTGTCCAAATGGAAGACCGAGCCATGGATTTAAGACAAGCAGCGAGGGCCTTTTCTTTTTGTTTGATGTAAAGAGCAGAGTTCCTTTGAAACAGGGAACACAATGAAGGGGTTATGTGAGCAGAGCTATGTGAACAGGAGCAGGACTGGTGGTACAGCTGCCTATGTTAGTGTCACTAAACCCCTTGCCCTCTGAAGAGAGCGTTAAATGCCTGAAGGCACTTCAGAAAAATCTACCTTTGGGGAAATGGAAGCAGACCTTTGAACTATTGGTCAGAACAGATTGTTAGCAGTTAACAATCAAGGCTTCTGACATCAAAACCGAGTGCAGTTTGCTTTCCAGAAGAAACCTACCTACAAAAAGTGGGACCTGTTTGACTGCAAAACCAGAGAAGCCCAACAAAGCTGTGAGGAGGAGCTAGGTGGGGTTTCCCAGGCTGGACCGTGAGCCACGGTGTTTCAGCCCCACACCCTGCCCTATGTCCATTCCCTTCCTTTGTGGCCTTTGCTCTTTCCAAGACAACATACAACTTCCAGCTGCCACCTCCCAGCTTGCCAGGGGCACAGTGTTGGGACCACTGGGGCGCTTTAGGTCATGAATGAGCTGGTCCACGCTAAATAAGTCAAACTAGCAGACTCAAGCAGTGACACTGGTTGCCGGAGCCTTTCCATCTGCTAGATCAACCCGGATGGAGGGAAAAGGAGGGTGAGACCAGGGCTGACTTTGCAACAAGGAAGCTCTTGTGCGATGTAAATGATCCCTCCTGGATCACCTGTCATTTCAGGATTTTGAAATATTTTTCTTTTCTTTACAGTGATAACCTCATGAGAAATGTGTTTTGGTATCTCTCACACTACTGGTTTCTCTACGTTGCGGGAACTACAAGTAGGCACTGACTATCAAAGCCAGGTTTTGCCAAGGGTTAAAAGTCCACCTTCTGAATGCCAGTGTCCCAGATGGTTGAGCCTTGTCCTGTGCAGACACAGAAGTGCAGGTGTCAGAGGTGCAGTGAGAATGACTGGGGAACAAGACGTGCCATCTCAAGAGGAAAATTCAGGTTGAAAGGTAAAAGTAGTTGTGTTTTCCCTAATAGTGCCTACATAAAATATGTGTTCTCAGTGAAAAAAACACACCACAAATGGAAGCAAACAACCAGAAAGTCAGTTCTGGGGATAAGGGCTTGTGGTGGGGTTCTTTTTTACCTCTTTTGGTCTTTCTGTTTCTGTCGAAGCATTTAATAAAAGGCATGAGAAACATTGACTCTTTCAGTGACAATTACTGATTGTCCATCAGATGAAAGCCGGTTTGGCACAATCGCTTCTCTTGATCTTGGGAAACCTTAGCTGGTCTTCGACTTTACTGAACCTGATCTCTTACAAGGCAAGCACATTTGCTCTGCGCAAGCTGCCTGCCTGAAAGAGCCATAGCCCTGCAGATCAGCCCACCACTCTGCGTGCCAAAGGTTTACATGAAGCTCTTTAAAACCTGAGTTCTGCTATCAGAAGGGTATCAAACTAATGACAAGATACTCGTTAGTATGAGAGGATACTGAGAGTTTTCTCTCTCAGTGAGTGCCAGACTCACCCGCATGTAGAACTCCCTGCCCTCATTCCCGGATTTGATTTGGAAGATGTAGTAGGCTCCAGGGTAGCGAGTTGTTGCTTGCATCTGAAAGATGTCAGAAGGCACAGACCGCCCGGACACCATATCCATCACTCTGTACAGGATGGTGAATGGCTGATCTCTGCAGCCGGCGTTCTCAGCTGGACACATGCAGCGGCTAATTGTCAGAGACAGGATTGTCATCAGGGTTTGCAAATTGTTGTCATATATGATTTTTTAAATATGCAAATACAGCTGAATAAACAAACAAACAAACAAACAAATGATGGTTTTGACCAGATAAAATAATCAATGAATAATGACTTCCCTCACCTGTGGCATTCTCTCTGCTGATGTTCTGGCCTATCTGTACTCCTGCCGCCTTTCTCTTGTCTTCTCGGCCCCAATATTTTGTAATCTTTTGACTTCTAAGATCACTCAAAAACCTGTTCTTTCTTTAGAGGAGCTCTGCAGGTGTATTTTACCCAGTACGTGGGTCATTTGAACTGAAGTGTCCGCAGAAGAACCTTAATTACTGGGTGATGCTCCATAAACATGTGTTATTTCTTTAGCAGTCTTTCATAGACTTCATGAAGACATCTACAGAGATGTCCTGGCTCACACCAAAGCTCTAGCATTAAATGAAGAAAGAGCAGGATGGCAAGTCAAGCATATGACACTTCCACCACCACCCTTCAACTGCCTGTGATTCAGGAAATTCCTGAAATGATGGTATCTTCTCTGTATTCATGAGCCCTTAACGCATTTCTTATCCTTCAAGTTGTCCTGCTTCCCCTCACACCCATAAGAATGCTTGATACCAGGCTCTTGCAACCAGGAATTCTAAAGCCCTCTTTATCTCTCTCTGCACCACCCCTTGCTCACATCCCCTGATGCTCCCAGGCCTTCTGTTGAAAGGATAGTGGCTGATCAGTCCCTGCTCATCCTCCTCAACAACTCCAGGTTTCATATTTGATCCTGTTCAAGGCTGGAGTCCCGTCTTAGTTGTTTCTCACAAGGAGGTTCTTCCATACTTTCCATCATCCTCATTGCTCTTTGTGGACCTTTGCCCAGTCACATTTCTTTTGTTGAGAGGAGGGGAAGTGTTTGCACCCTCTTGAAGCACATGGTGACACATGCCCTAAAGATATTTCTCTGCCTGTTAACACCTGTCCTGGGCTTGGCTGGGATAGGGTCAGTTTTCAAAAGAAGCTGTGCAGGACCACAGCCAATGCACTACTTGATAACATACTGACGTTATGCCCAGTGTAGATAAGGGGGTGGCAGGGAGCTGGCCTGGGAAAACGTGCTGTGCTGCTTGGAGCGGGCAAGTTCTGGGTGGTGAGCGGTTGCGTTGTGTGACTCACTGTATTATTTCATTGGTAGCGTTGTTACTCCTGCTGTTTGTTCTCGTTGGGTTGCTCTGTTAAACACTTCCTATATCGACACATAGCACTTGAGGGGGGTTTCTTCTCCAAATTTTGTTGAGATCAGTGCTCCTTGTTTCATTTGTAAATTTGGGGTTGTCATTTTAACTTAGATTGAGCTGTCCTGAATTTCATCTGCCATTCGTATGAGCTTCAGCAAGGCCGGGTGCTGGGTCCTGCACTTGGGTCACAACAGTGCCAGGCAGCATTACAGGCTTGAGGGACACTGGATGGAAAGCTGCTCAGCAGGGAGAGCCCTGGGGGTACTGACTGAGCAGCTAAATAGAAGGCAGCGGTGTGCCTGAGTGGCCAAGAAGGCCAATGGTGTCCTGGCTTGTATCAGAAGCAGTGTGGCCAGCAGGTGTAGGGAAGCAACTGTCCCCTTGCACTCAGCACTGGTGAAGCCCCATTTGAGTAATGGGTTTGGTTTTGTGCACCTCAACACAGGAAAGACATCGAGGTGATGGAGTGGGTCTGGAGAAGGGCAACAAGGCTGGTGAAGGGCCTGGAGAGCAAACCTTGTGAGAAGCAGGTCAGGGAGCTGGGGCTGTTCAGTCTGAAGAAAGGTGGCTGAGGGGAGACCTTATGCTGTCTACGACTACCTAAAAGAAGGTTGTATTTTTCCAAAATACCTTGGACAAAGTAGGTCCAGCTCAGACCTCTGCAGAACTTCACTGTCAATGCTGACAATTCAATACTATATCTTTCAACCTCTCATTCTTCCATGCCAGGGACTTCTCTCTTACTTAATGGCTGCTTAATTTCCATAGTAGCCTTATGTGAGGTTTCAAAGCCTTTTTGGAAGGCTTTGGAAATCCAGATAGGCTATATCAGCCCACATGCCCTAGCCACGTGCAGCTGATTTTTGCAGAGAACTCTAGTAAGGCTGTGAGGCAGGATTCCCCTTTATAAAAGTTGTGTTGGGGAATTTACTGGAAAAGAGTTGCATCGTTTGGTGTCTTTCTTCTATATCCTCCAGTACTGATAACAATTTCAAAGAGTTCATCTGCCTTGGCCCCTGGCATAACAAACACCCAGTCTCTATCACAGAAAACACAAATGCCATGAAATCACTTGGGTTCTGTGCTGACCACTTCTAGATATGTGTCACAAATTAAATGCAGTCACATCTGGACGTGAGCCAGAGCTACCAAAGAGAAAGCTCAGGGATCCAGAGTTCTGGTGCAAGCTGATCCATGAGGATTCACTGGCTGGGCTCTTTGGAATTTAAATACAGAAGTTTCAGGTATTTTGGATTAAAGTTTCAAACTCTGCCACCTCTGAATACAGGTAAACCCAGGATCACAGACTTGTCAGAGCTGGAAAAGACCACCACGGATCATCTAGTCCAACGCCCCCGCCGCAGCAGGACTGCCTAGCTCACACTGCTTTTCAGTGTCTCCGGAGACGGAGACTCCACAGCCTCCCTGGGCAGCCTGTGCCAGTGCTTCCTCATCCACATCGTAAAGAAGCTTTTCATCGTACCTGAATGAAACTTCCTGTGTTACAGTTTGTGCCTGTTGCCCCTAGTCCTGTCACTGGGCACTACTGAAAAGAGTCTGGCACCACCCTCCCTCCACCCAGCCGTGAGGGATTTTTAGACATGGATAAGATCTCTCAGTCCTCTGCAGGCTAATTAGTCCTAGCTGTCTCAACCTTGCCTCTTAAGAGAGACACTCCAGCCCCCAGTCATCTGTGTTGCCCTTTGCTGGGCTCTCTCCTGTAGTTCCCTACCTCTCTCGAACTGGGGAGCCCAGAACGGGACACAGCAATCCAGATGTGGCCTCACCAGGGCGCAGTAGAGCATAAGGCTGAGCTCTCTAAACCTACCACTCACACTCTTCTTCGTGCACCTCAGGATACCAGTGACCCTGGCAACCAAGACACACTTTTGGCTCATGGTCAGCTTATTGTCCACTAGAACCCCACAACCTTTCTTCTTCAGACTGCTCTCCAGAACCTGTCTACTCCCCAGCTGCCCTCATTCAGAAAACAATGTAAAGGCACAAAAAACATTTATTGGAAAGAAGCTGATTCTTTACCTCTTGCCTTTCTAGAAAAGACATTAGGCTACCTGCAATCCCAAGTATTTCGGTTTAGTGCAAACACAATAGATGGAATATACTATGGGCTACAAGAACATAGAGATCTGCTGGGAGATGCAATATTTTAAGCCTCAGGCAGTTTTTTTATGGGAATTTATTTATTTTTCTAACTCAAATAATTCCAAATTTAGACAGTAACTGTGCTCAAAAGATCATCTAGTCCAATCCCCCTGCAACAGCAGCATCACCTACACCAAATCACACAGGAACACGTCCAGGCGGGTCTTAAATGTCTCCAGTGAAGGAGACTCCACAACCTCCTTGGGCAGCCTGTTCCAGTGCTCCATCAACCCTCACTGTCAAGAGGTTTCTTGTCAGACTGATGTGGAACCTCCTATGTTCCATCTTACACCCATTGCCCCTCATCCTATCACTACATGACACCGAGAACATCCTGGCTCCATCCTCCTGACACCCACCCTTCAAATATTTATAGGCATTAATGAGGTCACCCCTCAGTCTCCTCTTCTCCAAGCTAAAGAGACCCAGCTCCCTCAGCCTCTCCTCATAAGGGAGGTGCTCCACCTCCTTCATCATCCTCGTTGCCCTACGCTGAACTCTCTCCAGCAGCTCCACATCCCTCTTGAGCTGAGGAGCCCAGAACTGGACACAAGACTTCAGATGTGGTCTCACCAGGGCAGAGTAGAGGGGGAGAAGAACCTCTCTCCAATTGCTAACCACATCCCTTCTGATCCACCCCAGGATGCTGTTGGCCCTCTTGGCCACAAGAGCACACTGCTGGCTCATAGTCATCTTGTTGTCCACTAGGACCCCCAGATCCCTCTCTCCTACACTACTCTCCAACAGCTCAGTCCCCAGCCTATACTGGTACCAGGGGTTGTTCTTGCCCAGATACAAGATTCTACACTTACCCTTGTTATAGTTGATTACATTTCTCTCAGCCCGGCTCTCCAGCCTGTCCAGGTCTTGCTGAATGGCAGCACAGTCTGCAGGGGTGTCAGCGACACCACCCAGCTTTGTGTCGTCAGCAAACTTGCTGACAGTGCATGCCAATCCCTCATCCAAGTCATCCATCCCTAATGATTCTGTGATTCTATGATTCTGTGATCTCTGGGCAGCCTGTGCCAGGGCTCTGTTGCCCTCACAGGGACAGAGTTTTTCCTTATGTTCATATTGAATCTCCTGTGTTCCAGTTCCATTGCCCCTTGTCCTACCCCTCGGTTCCACTAAGAAGAGCCTGTTCCCATCATCCTGATCATCATCAGTCAGGTAATTGTAAATATTAATGAGATCAGTCCCCTCCTCTCCATGCTAAACAGCCTCTCCTCAGAAGGAGTAATGTAAGTGCGTGTCTCTTACTACATTACAAACCTGGCTTTTTTCCCTGCCCACTGATAAGTGCTTTTCCATTCTGACTTTGCACACATCTGAGTGTCATATCTCATCATATCACGTCATATCGTACCCAACCTGGCAACCTGGTAAGGAATTGGAGTTTATTATTGTTATACAGCTTACCAATGATAAGTGCAGCAACAGCATGCATGGATAGCCCTCTAGACACACATCACAGCTGCGCTGTGAAGTGCAGCTTATTTGGGTCACTCTAGATACGCTTCACACCAACGCGATTGGCTTTGCTGGCTGTGGGTAGGTTACTCACTTCTCATTAATCTGGATATAGGGTTCCTCACATCTCACTGGGTCTAAACACTTATACTCTCCTGGGATATTGAAGCAGGTTTGCTGAGGAGTACAGGTGAAGTTTCTGGTTTCACATTCATTGATATCTACAACACAAGAAAAAAGAGAGCGGCTAAAGCAGCAAAACATGTGCGAGACACCTCTGACTAATCAAATCCCAGGGAATTGTCCCAAAATACGTCACACTCTTGCACCATGAGACGTGGCCTTTTGGTAGCTGGCCTCTTTGTTAAGATCACTTTTTACTTTGTTTAGTTCTGCTTGTTGGAGGTCTTCCATACGCTAAGCTCTCTGACCTTTGAGAATGGGGGAGGCAAGGAGGGGTGCAGCAGAGACCACCTGAGGGCATTCCAGCCTAGCTGCTCTCCACTCAGAAATGTGTTAGCACTGACCCACCAACTCACCCCAGGGGAACAGCCTGCGCGGTGACACTCTCAGCGGAATTACCTAACAGGCCCCTGCAAGTATTTCACTGTACAGTGCCAAGACCAAGCATCTCGCTTCTTGCAATCCCCCTTTCCAGCCACAAAACCTGTTCTCTGGTTACGCTCAGGTTTTAACCAGTGCAAGAGTATTCTTACCTTGGCAGCTTCTGCTATCGTCGAGCAAGTTATAGCCTGAAGGACAGACACAGTAGTAAGAACCAGGCCCGTTCACACATTCGTGCTGGCAGAGGAACTCTGAGAAGCTGCACTCGTCCATGTCTGCAGGGGCAAACAAAAGTTTAGTGTCTTTGGTTTTATCATCAAAAGAGCAGTCCCACAGGCCGATGGCCGTGCGGTCTCTGTGCCCATCACTGCGGCTGGAGGTTGGCACGCTTCAGCTCCCCACAGCGCTGCAGCGACTTGGCAAAATGCTGTATGAGTCCTTGGTTAAACGTTTTTACCCCAGGGAGACCAAGGCTGCGGCTGAGCACAATGCGTGGCTTCTTGGAGTTTATTTTTCTTTTCAAATACCTGTCAACAGTTGGCCACGTTTTCTGTTCTGGTTTACGTCAGAGGCAGACCTATGCCAACACCAAAGCTGCAACTGCAATTTGAAAGGAGAGCCTTGGCACCAGGTTTCTTCTTTTTATTTTCCTCTTTTCTTATTTTTTTTTTTTACTGGAGAGAAAACTTCCTATTCCCAGGGCCACACTGGTCCCAGCAGAATGATGGCAGCAGGGCCTGGCTGGTTAATGTTTTTTAGCCTCTGGCTAGTTCCGAGGCATTCCAGCAAGACTCCAGAGCTCATCCCAGCTTGGGTCAGACCTCTTGGAAGGCCCAGCCATCTCCCACTAAGCACTCTGACAAATCTGTGACTGAAAGCGGAAAGGGACGTCTTTTCCCCTCGCACTCATGACCCGACCAGTCACCATACTCTGCCCGCTGAGCTCAAGTCCAACTCTGGAGAAGCACGTGGAGCCACGGCCAGCTGAGGGGAGAGCACACGCAAAAGCACTAGACCAAGGGAAGCTGCACTTAATCATTTCCGTATTTCCCTGTTCAGGGGAGGAAAGGAACAAAGGCCAGAGCCCCAGCCAGGAACTCCCAAGTTCTTATTCCCAGCTCCAACACGCCATCTCTCCCAAGCAAATCACTTTTACCCTTCAGACAATTTCCCTCTCTTTTAAATTGGACTCAGTCTATTTATCCCCTTTTGGCATTTTGTGCAGATGGGTTGGAAAGTGTTTGAAGTCATAAAGACACTTTAAGCCACATGTTAAAGTGCAACTACATTTTCAAAAGAGAGATGAAAGGAACTCTACACCTACACAGCCCTGGCATCGTGTGACTTGCCCCAGCAAGTTCACTGAAAACACCGCTTTGCTGACAAAATGTGGATGAAGGGTTGACTGTCAAGGGTCTGAGATATCACCCAACCCCTCTAGGCTAGGACACCCTCTAGGTGTCCTAGCCCAGTCCTCTGGCACACTGGATTCATAGAACCTGTGTCAAGTGCTGGAGGGAGCTAAAGCCCGGAGGGTCCTACATTGCTGCTGCTGAGCCCCCACCAGACAGACACACCTTTGCTGTTCCTGCTCCCTTCTAGGCCCTGTGCTGACTAGCTGCAGAGGATGAGGTGGGAGGTATTCCAGAGCACATCCAATGCACACGCAAGACCTCTGCGATTAAAAGGTAATGCTAATGTTGGGAAAGCCAGGTTACAGACTCAGCCTCTCTCCTTGAACCTGGGCAGGAATGCCTCCCATCTTCAAGGTAAACTGCCTGCTAGGCTACCAGCTGGTACATCTGGATTGTGGGTGCCTCACAAGAGCGTCCTCCTAACGAGGCATTCCCTTTGTGAGCCTCAGCGGTGCCTAGCGGTTTCTTGTAAAGCGAAAGAATTAATCCAGAGAAATTTAACCTGCTTTGACAAGCGTTTTCTTGCATAAGATGGTCAAGAAAAGGTTTTCTCCTCCACATTTGGGTGGTGACTTAGCCCAGATGTGAATAAGAGTCAAGCACCACCTCTTCTTTATGTGGCATTGCATGGAACTTAACTGGTTCAGGCCTCCAGCCAGCTCAGGAGCACATCAAGAGGTGCAGGGATCTCACTTAGAAACTCTGTCCGAACGCAGAAAATTCAAGGTAGCTGTTGCAGCTTTAAATATTGAGAGTATGAGACCCTTTATCGATTCAAGCCTTTGTTCTTTCCCGCTCAGTTTGGAGGTCTGCAGGAAAAAAGAGCTCTGCAAACACGTATCTACACCCATACTGCAGCTCACGTGTCTTCTCTCTCAGAAACGGCACGCTACATCTGTTTATTGTAAATTAAAAAATACATCTTTTCCAGTGCCTTTTTCCTCCCCAAAAAGTACGGGCTGGGCTCTCCAATTTTGTCAGGCTGTGGGAACATTTAGCACTGAAATAAGTTTTGCCTTCATTTAAAATAAAGCAATAAAACAGAAACAAAAACAAGGGAGGAAAAGCCCGGTGGCCTAAGCACAGATTCCGCTGCTGTGTGCCGAACCGATCAGCAGCAACTGTGCTGAGGGATCGTGTATTGCTTCTGAAATGCAGCCAGAGCCACGCAGGGGAAAGAAGGGAAGGTTTAAGGCTGAAGTGTGCGGTGGTCAGAGCAACTCAACAGACAAAGAGAAAAGTGCTTTACAGAAAGTATTTCTTTAATCATGGAAGAATGTTCCAGGGCTACCCCTACTTTACTTGCTCTGCTAAAGCTTCCTGTTCAGCACTACAAAGCAATCCTTATATTTTGCTGTTATGTTGGAGGTTTTACATGTTTAGCGTATTTCTTGAAAACCATTCCCAGCTCTCCTCCGTTGCGCTTTTCTAGGTATTTGCTGCGTGCTTTCGCTGGAATGCAGATCATCTGGGCTGCTGCAAAGTGTGGACCAAGGCAAAAACCTTCCTGAAAACCATGTACAAAGCAATACATTGGCAAAAAAGAAAACTTAAATGAATTAAGGAAGCCAAAACACATAAATAACCAAAGACGTTTACCACTGCAGTTAACTCCATCAGCTTCCAGTTCATAGCCAGGCTCACAGCGGCAGAGAAAAGAGCCGTAGGTGTTGACGCAGGTCTGAGTGCAGGGGTTGTCGCTGGTACATTCATTCACATCTACGGGGAAACCAGTGCCCAGTGCATTAGTGACTGCTCTCCCTGTTCTCAGCTCAGCACTGTAAAGCTTTTCAAAGAGGTTAGCTGTACAGGCAGAACCTCCTGTTCTGAAAGTTATAACCGAGTCAGTACTGCTTGTCTGGATTCAGGAGAGAATGCCTGGAAATAGCTTGCTGGAAACACAACATACATGGAAATGAAATGTTTATTACAAATGCTTCTGTCTTTAACCTTCAATTTTAAAACCAGTTAATGGATTTAGTCATAACAGGCCCAGGACAAAATGCTGTGGGAAATTTCTGAGGAACATAATGCAATGAGGAACAGTCCACAAGGAAACCGAGAGCTAGGGCTAAACCACATGCTTTTCTCTTTTCCTTTTAGAACATTAGCAGAGGAGGTTGTGCTCACTTTGAATGAATTAGCACATCACAGCAAAAGGTGGTCCAGTGCTCAGGAAACTGCTCTGGTCCCTGGGAGACTCAGATCTCATTTACTTGATGCAGCAGGTGTGTCACACCGCCTCAGACCCTCAGACTTTAAAAGTCAATTCAGTGCCCAAACCCTTGGGAATGTCAGTAAATTGAATAACCCTGTACTTTAGGGTGTTTGGGCCACTGTGCATCTTTCTCCTCACGTTCCACCTGCACACCTCCAAGGCACAGTGAAACAGAAGCATGTCAGGCAGACAAACCTATCAACACTTTCAAGAGCAGTTTTAGGAAGGCTACTTGTATTCTAAAAACTTGCTTAGTTTTAAGGGTGCTGCTGGGTTGGAACCAAAGATTGCTGTCATGGTTTACCACACACAGTACCTTGGCATGATCTTCCATCATCATTAAGGGTAAAGCCGGGGTTGCACGTACAGGAGTAGGAACCGGGCACGTTGGCACAGAGCTGCTGGCAGTAGCCGTAGCGACATTCATCTATATCTAGAGATGGGAAAGGTGAAAAGTAAAGTGGTCTGCAAATCCACTGAGTCAATGGTACCAGTAACACGGAGGGAGGTAAGCCAGCACGCTGGTTACGGATGCAACAGCCAAAGTCTCAGGTGTTCGGACCCAGTAACCATCATAACACTTCTGTACCCAGACAGGAGCAATGTGTTTTCATCTCTCCGCGTGTCCTACGGTCTGATTGACTTTGCTGTAACCTTCAGCTTAATGTGACGTTGTCGGCAAGCTCAGAGTCAGTGCCCGTAAGCAGCTACCTCAAAGCAAACCTGATGGCTGCTGCAGCCACCGTTGTACCGGTGTCGTCAGAATCAAGACAGAAACCACATACACCACGGCTAATCACTAGAAGAGCAGTAGGTGCTTGCTGCTAAGTATTTCTTCATTTAGAGAAGGTATTGTTAGTCTTATTTACACGGAATACGATTTTTTTTTGACTGAGAAGTGACAGAGTCTTAAATACAAACAGCAGATTGCATGCCAGAGTACCAGTTTGGGCTGAACTGCAGCATCAGCGATGCTGCAGCCACCTGTTACATTCAGAAGAAAATGCTGTGAGATACGTGTGATGGCTAAGCAGTTTTGCACCCTGGACTGAGAGCAAACTGGAGTGAAACACCTGGAGCAGCTGCCCTTTCCAGGGCTTTACATTTCCTTTGGTATCAAAAGGCTCTTGATTTATGGGTTTGTTTATTTTTAAATGGCTACTCTCAAAGCTTTGAAGTTTAGTCTGTGCAGCAGAAAACCAAGTGCATTATCCCCAGTCAGCTTGCCAGAAGGAGCCCAGCAGGAAGCTGCAGCTTTCAGAGAAGTGACCCTCACTGTAGGTTCCGAAACATATGAAAACCAAAACAGCAATATCCCTCTGCTTTACTCACATGCTTGTGAACATCTGCATGAATTCCAGCAGTTAGCTATTTGTTAGCCAGATTGGCTTCTTCCTGTTTTAGTCTATTAAGAATGTGTTTGGAGACTGGATTATTGGAAACCTTGAACATGGTGTGCTAATACCATAAGAACAACAATGCTGGGGACCCGTGGCTATATCCTGTCATTCAAGTTTAGGTTTTTGCCCTCCGCTGGGCCATTGAAAGCTTCAGGAAGCCATTCTGAAAATGTTAAAAAGTCTTGGAAAAACTTCTCTGTGTAAAATAACAAGGATGCGGAGACTCAGTTTCGCCCTTACTCACTTATTTCTCCCTTCATTCTAAGCAGCAGGATGACCTGAAGGCCAGGGTCAGCCAGGGTGCCTATGGCCAGCGGTAGGCTTAGTCCAAAGCATGCAAAACCTGAAATGGGTTTTAAGTCAGTGAAGAGCTCATTTCACTGACACAAGGCATTACTTTACATCTGTGCTTTGGCTTTGCAGGACTGTTACCTTGAGAGTGCTACTTTTTGAGGATAAGACAACCTACAGGGCTTCTTCTGGTGGGTGGGTTGGTGGAATGCTGCTGTACTGGCTCCTCCCGTAAGACTGTGCTGGGACAATTACAACGAATAGAAGAGTAGCTTTTTGTAACATTAACTTACTAACAGTGCACCAAAAACCTCTGAGCCTAGAGCCCAATCCAGCCCTCTGGTTACAGCGAACGGGCTTTTACTGCTTTCTGCCACCAAAAGTCACTTCTCCAAGGCCAGTGGAAAGTACTGAATACTTAGACTGCTGTGACACTCGGGGGAAACTATGGCAACTCAAAACACCATTTGCTTTTCACTCTTTGCCTTGTAATTATCCACCCCATGATTAGTTAAGGTGGGCAACATCGGGATGTTACTGCCTGTTTTAAACAGCATCGACGGAAAGTCAAATCGATTCAGCAACACAGACGTTTCAGCTCTCTGATTAATGCATTTAGCAGCAAAGTATTTTAGGTCCACGTCCAAATCTGGATTGCTGAGCACAGTCCTTCTATTCGGGCCATAACTGGGAGAAGTAAATGGGAGGTAACAAAACAGGGGCTGCCCAGGAGAATCCCCTGCCCTGCCCTCCTTCTTCCACACCTTACCCTGTACGCCTGCCTGTTCAGTGCCTGGAGCAACTGTTTGCCCCAAGAGGAACTAAGAGAGACCAAGGAGCCCTAGCTCCCTAGTCTGCACACTTCATATCCAAGGAGAAACACGAGACAGTGACTGCACAAAGCAGCTGTGGCTGCACAGACGCAGCTTGGACAAGGCTCAGCTCTGTCCCTGCCAGGTGAGTTATACAGCAGCTGCTTGCAGTAGTTTGGAAAGCGGCCGTGAGTCAGTCCTTCACTGGAACTGCTCCTTGAGAGGAGAAAGTTAGAAAAGAACTGGAGAGGCTCCAGGGATGAATGGGCAGGGAAAGCCCGTTCTCCTTCCAGATGAGGTGTTGTGACAGGACGGTCCAGCTCTGCAAAGCTGGCAGCAAACAGCCTGCTGTGAGGGGACAAAAATCATGAGCAAACCTGCAAAAGATAAGTTGTTTTTTATCTTTATCTGTGTGTCTGAGGTGAACGTCTAACTTTATCCCATGGGCACGTCAAGTGAGGCGAATGGGCTGGAGGAGAGAGGAGCTGCTAGGGTTTTACATGCTGTTTGCTGAGGGGTATCTTTTTCAACAGACCTGAGCTAAAAGAATGAGCAGAACATTGCTGCAACTGAAATAAAACTGCTTGGAAACTACCCAAATGGCACCCAGCTCAGAGGGAAATCTTGTCTCACACCCAGGCAAAGGGATCGCTTGATTCTAGGGCTGTACCTGCCATTTTCTTGGTGGCAAATGCTGATCCCTTCAGGCCCACACTGTCACAGTGTGGGGAGGACACGGCTGTCAGGGAATAATTCTTTCTGACTACACGATCTTATGTGAAGAGGAGTCCTTCAGGCAGGGATCCTGGTCATATGGCATTTATGGCTATGTTTTTGTTCCGCAAGGGAGTCTCCCCACCGGGCAAATCACCGGCACTCACACGGCTGCGAGACAGTTTCCACAGAGCCGAGCACTTCGCTGTGAACTCAGCAGACACTCAGCGATGTGTTTCAGCTCCTCCCAGGCACACACACACAGATGCTCAAGCGCCATATCGCGTGAGGGTTTTACCTAAACACTGGCCCTCCAACAGCCAGTAGCCTTCAGTGCAGGAGCAGGTATAGCCCCCCTCGGTATTGATGCAGATCTGGGTGGGGTTACACTGGTGAGAATCTGAAGCGCATTCATCCACATCTGCAACACAGAAAGTAAGAGCGAGAAAAATGTTAGAAATGTCAGAAACAACTTGCTGTTCATGCTGCACAGAAACTTGCATCCGCTGGCTCCAAGCAAGGAACCAGAGTGTGGTGGAGCAGAGAGAACGACCGTGATCTGAAGGCAAACTCATAACACTGAATGTCTGAGAGCAGTGAGAACTCAACGTGTTCATCAAACCTCTTCCTTTTGCAGATGACCCACTGCTTCCCCCAGCTCCTCAAGAAAGGGACCACATTACCTAGAGCTTTTTATTATGCCCACGTTGGCTTTTTAACTGAACTGGGATTCCCAAGCTACAGAGGAGCAGCTAAGAGAACTGAGGCTGCTTAGTATGAGGAAAAGGAGGATGAGGGGAGAACTGTCAACAACTACCGGAAAGGAGGTTGTAGAATGGTGGGGATTGGTATCATCTCACAAGCTACAAGTGATAGAACCAGGGAAAATAGCCTCAGGTTGCTCCAGGAGAAGTTTAGGTTAGACGTGAGGAAAAATTTCTTCATTGAAAGGGTCACCAGGCCTTGGAACAGGCTGCCCAGAGAGGGAGTTGAATTGCCATCCCTAGACAAGTTTAAAAGTCGTGGAGATCTGGACCTTAAGGACAGGGTTTAACAATGGCTTGGCAGAGTTTGATTAATGGTCGGACCTGATGATCTTCAAGGTCTTTTCCAACCTCAGTGCTTATTCTATAACTCAGCCCCACAAAAAGCCTGCTGAAAGGACTGTATAGTCCCACGATGGAGCTAGATGTGAAAAGGAGTTCAAAAGATGTACAGACACGTCTCAGACATATTCAAAAGACATACTTCCTACCCCCATCAAGTCAGACTGCTTGACTGCAACTTTTCCAACAGAAATTCCAATCCAGATCAACCTTTACCTGACCAAAAAATGTATACATGCCTGGAAACAATTTCCTGACAATAAAACCATTTTCTTTTTAACATCCTTATTGTTTTTAATGCATTTAGATTTTTATTAGAATCCATCCCTTAGGGCATTTTTGTTGTGGGCATTTACTGTTGTTTTTTCCAAAGGAGGTGAATAGCATTCCTACCTTTATATAAAGCAGGATCCTGGAAGCTAGCTAATTAAAAATGCCTTTCAGAGTCAGAAGTTCAATGTTAATCTCTCCTTGCTCAGTCTCCTTTGTGATGTTTCTGGCACTGAGTTTGCCTCTAGATGTCAGAAATGGAAATATCAAAACACAAATCACGCACTTGTTTGAGCTAACTCAGATTTCCAAGCTTTACTTACGGATACCAAGCCTATTTTTCACTCCAGCCTACTTTGCACTGCCCTTTGCTGAGGTACTCCACCGTCCAAGCCATGCTACCCCCTTGAGCCCTCCGTGGTTCTTGTTAACCCAGACTTTGTTGGGTCGTGACTTATCTCTCTCAAGGGCACTGAGATGGAGCAGGCAGCAGAAGGCAGGCATTACATACCGGTACGTAGTTAT
Source organism: Rhinopomastus cyanomelas (assembly GCA_013400115.1). NCBI lineage: Eukaryota > Metazoa > Chordata > Aves > Bucerotiformes > Rhinopomastidae > Rhinopomastus > Rhinopomastus cyanomelas. The sequence continues at coordinate 382,899 of VXBP01004728.1, forward strand.
GCCCCTAGAATCAGAATCATTTCGATTGGAAAAGACCTTCAAGATCAAGACTACCCAAATACCCTACTCTACTGAGTCCACTGTCAGACCCAGCAGCAAACCATGTCCCTAGTCCTCCTGCTAAATACTGAAACAGTCACTAGGTTTCCCACTGTGTCCAATAAAGGGTGGAGACTCTTCCTAGTCCTCCTTTTTCTGTTAATGCATTTATAAAAACACTTCTTATTCTCTTTGACAGCTGTGGCCAGGTTGAATTTTAGCTGGGCTTTGGCTGACCTAATTTTCTCCATACATAGCTTCACAGCATCTTCCTGAGTGGGCTACCTCCCCTTCCAAAGATCATAAACTCTCCTTTTGTTCCTGAGCTCCAGCCAAGTGTCCCTATTCAACCAGGCTGGTCTAGTCTCCGACCGCCTTGTCTTTAGGCACACAGGGACAGCCTGCTCCTGAGCCTTTAGGAGTTCCTCCCTGCAGTACATCCAGCCTTCCTGGACTCCTTTACCTTCCAGAACTGCCTGCCAAGGGACTTCGTCAATCAGTCTTCAGAACAGATGAAAGTCAGCCCTCTGGAAATCCATGTTGGCAGTTTTACTGACCCCCCTTCTTTACTTCCCCAAGAATTGAGAAGTTAATGATTTCGTGATCACTGTGCCCAAGATGACCTAAAACTATGACTTCCTCCACAAGTCCCACTCTGCTCAAAAGCAGCAGGCACCTTCACTAATTGGTTCCCTCACCAGCTGCAACAGGAAGTTACCTTGTATGCCCTCCGGGGTCCCCCAGGACCGTGCTCTCTCTGCTGTGTTGTATTTCCAGCAGACATCTTGGAAGTTTAAGTCTTCTAATAAATTAAGGGGCAGTGATTGCAAACCCCCCCCAGCTGCTTACAGAGTAATTTGTCTGCTTCTTCATCCTGGTTGGGTGGTCTATGACAGACCCTCTGAGGCAACTGGCACAGCCAGGCAGCAGTAAAATCCCAGCAGTCACAAAATGACTGATCCAAACCGCCCCAACAGCACATCCAGTATGTTCAACTATATCAATAAACACATACATATGATATAGATGGAGTCTAGAGTCTTTATCTTGCCAACATCTGTACCAGAGCAATTTATGGTGAGTCACAGCTGGTAAGATAACAAGAGCAGAAGAATTAGAGGTAATTACCTCTGTCAGAAATCAGTTTCCACGAATTTATTGACCAGATGAAGGCTGGCAAAATGGTGAGGGAAGTGGGAAAGGGGAAAGATAACAAGTCTAGACTGTAGAGGTTCATAAATATGTTGCTCAGTTCAACTCTTGTTCCTGTGGTAGGGCTAATTCCCTCGATAAAGTGTATTCCACATCACTGGTAGCATTTGAACACAGATTTTATCTAACTATAAATTTCATAAGAATGACATTAATGTTTTCTAAATGAAAAAGCTTTCTCCTTGTCACGTTTGCTAATTGTTTTAGGAGTGAAACCTTGGGATCTGGCCAATTCTGCTGTTTCCAGCCTACCCAGAGCTTAAAAAGGAGATTTCAATATTCTGCACTCCTCGCTTCCAGTAATATTAATAGGTAAAGCACCGTGGAGACAAAAAGAGGGCCCAAGTCTTACCACCATCACAGAGTAGCAATGCTGATTGAAGACCATGGATGGTCCACTCTTACATGGTGCATCTTTCTTGCAGGGGTACAACACGTACCCTTCATCAGAAGCAACGTGTGGCTGCAGGGTCTGTTTTGTTCCTCAGTCATGAGAAGCAGTGCTATCACTTCAGGTAAAGAAGACATCAATCCTCTTTTATTTGGTACCTACCAGGCAAATTGATTTGCTTGCTCCCAGTCTTCACTTTTTGGTGGTATTTGAGACCTATTTATTTAAACACTTTTTTTTCCCCTTGCAACAGAGACTGCCTGTGGAGTTACTTCTGCTCCTAGAAAACCTGATCAACCTGAAGTTGTCTCTGCAGAACAACAGCGACTCCCCACAACTTACACTGAATAATACCTCACTGGCCTCATTAATGAAGTTTTATGCAACCAGCAGATTTAAATAGCATTACTGCCACCTCAAATCTTTTGCCCTTGGGCCAGTTCTCTACTAACTCTGACAGACCCAGCCTGTGCAATCCAATCAATGATTTTTGGCAAGCAACCTTCTCGGTTCAGACAGGTAGTGTGATCCCAGTCTGTCTGCCAGGAGTTGTTTACCTTGCCTGGGCTCACTAATTGAACGCTGATATTTGCATACTGAGAAGAACGCCAGTGCAACAGCTGGCTAACCAGAGGTATCCTCTTGGAAACTATCAGAGCTGAGAGACAGAGGTTGCCTCGTCCCAGCCCTCGCACACAGAGCGACAAGCAGCGAGAACTGATGTGCTGGATGAAATCAAAACTAAATATTTGACAGGGAAAGTGGAAAACCAGAATTCTCCCCACCATGGAGAAAACCCTCCAGACAGCTTCAACAGATCGCCTGCAATGGTTTCACCAGACTTGAGTGGCAGCACAGAGATTGAATCAGCTTGCAGTTCAAAGAAACACTCAGAGAATAAAAAACTGTAGGAACTGCTCAACACATGGATAACAGCTGTGGCTAAGAGATCTGCAGTTGCCTGGAGCCTGGGCAAGTGCCTCCTGCGCAGCACAACTCGTGTTGCACTCTGCACCATGGAAAGGAGTATCACGGCGTGTCGCATAAACCTCAGATTAAAGTCTAATCAGCCAAAGAGCAGAAGAGCTGCTAAAGTGATGCAAGCTATCAAGAAACCCCAGCAAGCCCACTGCCCCATGTTCGAGGTGTTTGAAGCGTTAATGGATTATGACATTTGATTTCAGCGACGGTGTCACCTGTCACTAATATCCAAGGATGGATTTCCTTGCACTGGACCTTTCATTATTCAAGTTAGTCATTTATCCTTAAACATTAGCCGCATTCCAAAAGCAAGACAAGGTTTTACTCATAGCCAGCGTTACTGAGTAACTCTGCTGTGATGTTGGCTGGATTAGTTAGTAGGTGGCTACAGGAGGAAAATGCCGTGAGGTGAACTAGGAAGCAGATACAAATTAGGTCTGTCCTCGGTGCAAACAGACAAAGGTGCCCAGCAGTTACTGTGTAGGACAAGAAATCAGTGCAGCAACAGCAGCGATCACGCTGTGCTGATAATTTACCTCGTGTGTATTCCTCCTGGCTCTTCATCTTCTGCTGCCCTACTGCCTCATATTTGAAAAACGGTGATAATAAAATTGCTGTCATAGCCCAGCCTCCCTCGTTGCTCAGAATCTAAAACTCTTCAGGGCAGGGCCTGTCCTCTGATATACAGAGACAGCTCACAATTAGCCCATTTCTATTGGAAGCCCTCCAATCACCGTGCAAACGAATCTGTGCGATGAAACTCTGCTGCATCCCTGGATTTTAACCAGAATTTGAGACTATGGATTTAGAGGACTAGCCAGTGATCACTCAACAAGACAGAAGCAAGAAGAGCTCACAGAAGTTGTAGAAATTCATGCAGCCCAGTGCAACCTTCCTCTACCATGTAAACATTGAAAGATGCAGTTTTTTTCAGAAATATTGTGCACTTTCTACATTGGCTGAGAAGATCTAAAGTAAAAGATTGACCATCATTTTGAAAGCACTATGTTCTACTAGGAGACTTCAGGAGCATTCCAACAGGTAGGAAGTCAAGGAAGGGAGCCAGAAGACCTGCGTGGTTAAACAGGGAGCTGCTAGGCAAACTGAAGGAGAAGAAGTCTGTAGGTCATGGAAGAAGGGGATGGCCACTTGGGATGATTATAAGGCTCTAGTCAGAGGATGTAGGGACACAGCTAAGAAAGTCAAGGCCTCCTTGGAATTAAACTTTGCAAGAGAGGTCAAGGGCAACAAAAAGGGCTTCTTCAAATACATTGCAGGTAAAACTAAACCTAGAGGCAACGCAGGCCCCCTGCTGAATGAGGTGGGTGCCCTGGAGACAGAGGATACAGAGAAAGCAGAGACACTGAACACCTTCTTTGCCTCTGTCTGTACTTCTGGGGGCTGTCTTGATGTCAAGTCCCAGACTGCTGAAGCCCCAGAGGAAGTTAGGACAAAAGAGGAGTTTACCCTGTTGATGAGGACTGGGTTAGGGGTAAGTTGAGCAAACTGGATGCACCATGGGCCTTGGTGGGATGCACCCGCAAGCGCTAAAGGGACAGCAGAAGTCATTGCTAGGCCACTCTCCATCATGTTTGCTAAATCATGGGGATTAGGAGAGGTGCCTGGGGACAGGAGGATAGCAAATGTCACTCTAGTCTTCAAAAAGGAAAAGAAGGAAGACCCAGGTAACTATAGACCAGTCAGCCTCACCTCCATCCCAGGAAAGGTGATGGAACAATTTGTTCTAGAGGCTGTCTCCAGGCACATCAAGGACAGGAGGGTCATTAGGGACAGTTAACATGGCTTCACCAAGGGAAAGTCATGCTTGACCAACCTGATAGCCTTTTATGAGGGCATAAGCAGGTGGATAGATGGTGGCAAAGCAGTGGATGTGGTCTATCTTGATTCAGTAAAGCATTTGACACAGTCTCTCACAGCATCCTCGCAACCAAACTGAGGCAGTGTGGACCAGATGATTGGGTAGCAAGATGGATTGTGAACTGGCTGCAGGACAGAAGCCAGACGGTAGTGGTCAATGGGACAGAGCCAAGTTGGTGGCCTGTATATAGTGGAGTGCCCCAGCGGTTGATACTGCTACTAGTCCTGTTCAATCTGTTCATTAATGACTGTCAGCAAGTTTGCTGATGACACAAAGCTGGGAGGAGTGGCTGACACCTCAGCAGACTGTGCTGCCATTCAGCAAGACCTGAACAGGCTGGAGAGCTGGTCAAAAAGAAATTTGATGAAATTTAACAAGGGTAAGTGTAGAGTCTTGTGTCTGGGCAAGAACAAACCCAGGAACCAGTATAGATTGGGGACCGACCTGTTGGAGAGTATTTTAGGAGAAAGGGACCTGGGGGTCCTGGTGGACAGCAGGATGAGCCTGGAATGTGCCCTTGTGGCCAAGAGGGCCAACAGCATCCTTGGGTGGATCAGAAGGGGGTTGGTTAGCAGATCGAGAGAGGTTCTTCTCCCCCTCTACTCTGCCCTGGTGAGACCACACCTGGAGTATTGTGTCCAGTTCTGGGCCCCTCAGTTCAAGAAGGACACAGAGCTGCTGCATATAGTCCAGTGCAGAGCCATGAAAATGAGGAAGAGAGTAGAACACCTCCCTTATGAGGAAAGGCTGAGGGAGCTGGGTCTCTTTAGGTTGTTTATAAATACATGAAGGATAGAGCCATCAATGTCATCTGATGATAGAACAAGGGGCAGTGGTTATAAGCTGGAACATAGGAGGTTCCACATCAACATGAGAAGGAATTTCTTCACAGTGAGGGTGACAGAGCACTGGAAGAGGCTGCCCAGGGGGGTTGTGGAGTCTCCTTCTTTGGAGACGTTTAAAACACCCCGGACGTGTTCCTGTGTGACTTGGTGTAGGTGATCCTGCTGTGGCAAGGGGATTGGACTAGATGATCTTTCAAGGTCCAATCCCTGATGTTCTGTGATCCTGTGAATGCCTCGTCCACCTAAATTCTATGCTCCTCACAATGTTACTGTTCTACTCTAACGGTGCGTTGGAACTCAAAGTTTCTAGCAATTCCTGAAACACAGAGAGAAACACTGACACAGCCGGTGGCAACTGGAGTTACGTAGACACCGTTCCACCACTCCTCTCCTACCTTTACAGACAGGACTGGGACTGCTGCCATGACATCACATACAAAAACAAGAGGATGTTGAAGATACTTAATTATTTTGATGAAGTCCAAGTTTTCCCAAGTAGCTAGTGATGGCTCTGTGATGCCTTAGAGGTTTCTCATTCTGAGTGAGCAGATGCTCAGCGTGTAAAACCACACCAGAGAATAAAGGCAAGGCAGGATGAATCCCTGTTCAAAACCTTCTCAAGGAGCGCTTGACCAACACTGGTCCTGCTTGTCTCTGCCCTCGATCATGCCGCTGTGTGCTAGAGATTAGTAGTCATCTGTATTGTCTCATCCATCCTTCCAGCTGTGCTCTCTTTACTGCTCCTGTAGCTAGTTCCAAGCAGTTCCAAGCTAGTTCCAAGCTAGTCCAGGCAGAAGTTCAGACTGAAATGAAAGTTTGAACAGAAGTGGGAACTCTTCACTTTGTTACCTCCCAACTGAATATTAAGAGCAACCACATGTCCCATCCAGACCACTGGCTGTCTGGACCTCCTAAGAAGTACCACCTAGAGCTAACACAGAACCTCGTGTCTCAAAGCCAGGAGGATTAAAGATCTTCGGTTTCCTAGCTGGATGAGAGTGCAGGTAGGTGGCATCTCCACATACATTTGTCAGGAAGCCCTTGCTGCAAGAGCCTGAACACTCCAAAGTGAACTGCACCCCTTTCTCTTAGTTCAGTGTGTCTATCTGAAATACTTGTTGCTGTGGTGGTTTGGTCTAGCAACCCAGCGGTGCGAAGTTTGATTTACTTGACATTTTGGCAGAGGTGAGGTGTTTCAGGCAGTGGGGTTTCATTTGGGGATTGTGAGGGTGGAGAAAGTGGGTTTTTATGTCTCTGGCTGACTGGCTGCCTTTCGTGAGATTTGATGCCCTGATTTGTTTTTATTGGTACAGACTGTATTTTTAACGGACCACAGGATGCCTGGTGACCAAACAGGCATCATTTGCAGAGTCAATATAAATAAATGAACTAATTGTGTTTAGCATGAAAATTACTGGCTTTGTGTTTTATTATCTGTAGAAGCTAGCAGTAATCTTCATGGATTCTTTAGAATTTAGCCATGTAATAGAGCAACACATGACATTTTAATAGTCACCGCACGCAAACTTTCAAAAAGAAAATATTTTAAGGGCCATGCATACAAATCCCCCCAAAAGGGCAATATATTACTACAATCAAAAAGAAAACATGCATGTCAAACTGCAGCAGAATGCACATCTCAGCCAGGGGGCTAGCTCTTATCAGAAAACAGTGATCTTTTATACTGACTCACGTCCACAAGGAATGCAGGGCTGAGGCCACTCTCATTTGTACCCGTAAGAGCACAATAAATCACAGTCTAAAAAGAAAAACAGTAGTCCAATCCATCGAATTAACACCAGACATGGTCAAAATTGTTCAAGTGAAAGAGGCTAAAACTAGGAGACCAGAAATCTGAAGAGAGAATCACAAATGTGGAATCATACTACAGGATCCTGAGTTTTACCCCACTCTCTTCCAGTTTGGGATAAAATGCAGAGGATCACAAGCTGATGAAATTCAGAACTAAAAAGTGAAAAGAGGTTTAACTAGAATTAGTTTGCTAGGTTAGGTGGGCCCATTTGAAAGTAGATTTCAAGGCAGAAGTGTGTAAGTCAGAGTTTAAAAATGCTGACCATGCAAACAATCCTGGGGTCACCACAGGTAATCACCTCAACGTGAACTTTTCCTGACAGTATTGTTGAAAAACCTGAACCAACCTGTGTGATTCTGTGAAAGGGAGTGTGAGACCACTGAGCAGACCCAGGAAATGGCTTTTACCACTGTATATTGAATGAATGAAATAATTACTGATATCCACTTCTGGTGCGAACACTTCAAAAAGCAATAGCGCAAAGAGATCAGAAAATCTCCAGAGAGTCATCCCAAGATACAAAAGTTTGTCTCGGAGCAAGATAATGCTCCAGTCAATGATCTGTGGCCCATGACCTATGAGCATGTTCATGGAAACAGAGATTTTAGCTGCAGGTGGTCACTGAGGCTAGCAAAAGCCAACAAGATGAAATTCAGTGTTTAGAAGACACATCCAGGATGAAGCTGAGGCACAAGCTTTAGCTGTACTAATGATCAACCATCTGAAAAACAACAGAGCAGATGGTAGATGTTCCCTTACTTTAGGGCCTTGCAGCTGGACAGTGTTTCTACCTTGAAATACTCTGTGGTGAAAAGCAGTGTGCTCACAACACCAATTGCTGGGTAAGGCTCTACAGCCTGCGCCACTGCTAAGTACAGGTTATGTGGTGGAAGGGGTGTCTTCAACATCACTCGATGGTCTCTGCTTCCCTTACATCCTTTTTTCGTTTCCTAGGCTACTAGGAGGTCAGTGAAACTACTGAAATCTTTGCAAAGGTTTAAATGGATGCCAGCACACACTCACATTTCTTGTTTGCATTTTATCCATACATTGGATACTTAGGGAGAGACATTGTACCTCTAGTGTTTGTAGAGACTGCAGAACAAGTATGGGAAACTTAGAAAACATTGATAACTTTCTCACGCCAGAAGATGTTGCATCATCAGCCTGAAGATTTTGGGCATCATAGATTTCTGGGCATATAAAATGAAGCATGAAGCCAGATAAAGAAGGGGAAACCAAATTATTACCACAATCAGTCTGCTCAAGCCAAGAGCCCAGAGAGGGCTAAACGGCAGGCTGGGGGAAGGGAACATGCAGGGCGCAGGAGACTGTTGGGCAAGCTAGGTGACTAAGGAGTGGAATGCCAGGGGAGAATGTCAGCAGACACGAGAAGGAGGGGCAGAGGTGCTGATGAACTGGAAGCACTTGCTCGCCAGAAGTTGCGGTTCAAAAATCAAGAAAAGACACTGTTTGCCTTTAGTCAGCTCCAAAAATCAGGAGTTTGTGGATAAACAGGATTTTATGCAGTGAAGAATCGAGAAGGAAAGAAAATCCTTAAGACCAGCTCATTAGTTCAGAGACAGTATCAAAAGTTCTTCAGGAAAATACTTTCTTGACAAAAAGGTATTTGTAAAAGAAAAAAACTTTATGTAATGGTGGTCACACGATGGAGTAACACACATGGAAACTCTCCCAAGGAGATGATTTCATAGAATCATAGAATCACTACGGATTGGAAGGGACCTCGAAAGATCATCTAGTCCAATCCCCCTGCATCAGCAGGATCACCTAGACCAAGTCGCACAGGAACACATCCAGACGGGCCTTGAACATCTCCAGGGAAGGAGACTCCACAACCACCCTGGGCAGCCTGTTCCAGTGCTCCCTCACCCTCACTGGGAAGAAGTTCCTTCTCAGGTTGATGTGGAACCTCCTATGTTCCAGCTTACAACCATTGCCCCTTGTCCTATCACTACATGACATTGAGCAGAGCCCAGCTCCATCCTCCCAACACCCACCATTCAAATAGTTATAGACATTAATGAGGTCACCCCTCAGTCTCCTCCAAGCTAAAGAGACCCAGCTCCCTCAGCCTCTCCTCATAAGGTTCCACCTCCTTCATCATCCTCGTTGCCCTACGCTGGACTCTCTCCAGCAGCTCCACATCCCTCTTGAACTGAGGAGCCCAGAACTGGACACAAGACTCCAGGTGTGGTCTCACCAGGGCAGAGTAGAGGGGGAGAAGAACCTCTCTTGATGTGCTAACCACTCCCCTTCTGATCCACCCCAGGATGCTGTTGGCCCTCTTGGCCACAAGAGCACATTGCTGGCTCATAGTCGTCCTGCTGTCTGCCACTACAGCAACAAGGGCAACTACCATCTTCTGAAATCCATCCACTGGTGTGGAAAGTGGCAGGATGTAGCTCTTCACGGGAGTGGTCTGTGCGCGGGGTGCAGTGACCACGCCACCTTCTCTTTTCCCTGCTAGCCGGGGAGGTGATAATGCTCCTAGCAGAGAGCTATCACGGAAGGAGGCGGACTTAGAACCTCTGAGCTAGAACCACAGTCGTGGAGTCTTCGGCGATTACAGAAGAGACTTTGCTTGGACTCTGCATTCAAGAGGAAAGCCAATGTGGACAGCAGATTTCCAAGAGGAGGCGCTTTTGGCAACGTGCTCGGCTTCGCAGATGGACCGTTACATTTTGTTCTATTTGGAACGTATTTAGCATGCATGACTTCCTTTCTTAAGTAATGAGTTCTGATAATCATGCCACAGATTTCTGTGGGTCACAGTAGTAGCTGTGGCTGTGTTTCCTGCTTTTGACCAAGGTTGTTTGAGAGCCATCAGCACCATGGGGTTCAGCACGGTAAGGCTGAAGAGTAATTAGACAGTTGTGACAGCACTGAAAAAGTCTGCAGACTGTGAAAGGTTTGCTTGGAAAGTCTTCTTCCCTCTTCTGTTAGGAGCTGTGGGTGCTCTGGGGGCTTTACTCCTTCATTTCATTCTCTCTGTATCTCTGTGCTGCTGTTGTACCATCACAACCCCAGGAGCTCACTCTGCTCTGAAGATTCAGGGCTCTTGCAGAGAAGCTCAAGGGTGAGAGCGCGTTCCAGAACCTCTGCTCAAACACTGAAGCTCTTTCAGTCATTTATAATCCTCAGGGCTCCATTTTAAATGAATACAAATATTGGATGTCTATTTTTTATAGGAGTAATTGCCAGCCAGGACTAAACATCCGAGCTCGGTAACGTGGGCACCAGTTCCAAGAGTACTTGGAACAGAGCGCTTTCACCAGACTTCTCCCCCACTCCTTATTTGGATGCTAAGAAATCATTTCCTCAGTAGTAGATTTTTACTCGGTGAGATCACAGGTTTTTCTCAAAACCGTTTTTTCTCAAGATAATTACATGTGATAAGAAAAGGGGAGAAAAAACAATGCCACATTCCTAAAGTGCAGGCTGAAGCCAAATTCAAGCTGCTGCTGTGTGAGGTCAGTGTTTTTTTCCAAAGACGACAGACACTGCTGAGCTTGGGCATGGTCCAAGATCAACTCCCTGAACACCTGTCTGTGTGCACATGTCGGTGTCTGAGGACCGTCTGCTGATTGCCAAACTAGTTGTCTATGTGCATCCCATACGCATTATGTTACGGGGTGACCACTAAGGGAGGATTAAAGGGTTCTTTCACTAGATGGTCAGCCTGGAAAAGGACACCAAATAGTGAGAGGCACGACTCTGTAACGCTGCTCCTTCTGCCTGGTATGAACATTGCTCAACACGTGTCACAGGTTCTACGTCTCCTGCCAGCTCCCCGAGCCTCTTCTTAGCCAGCACACTTTTAACATTACTCAAAGATGATAAACAACAGCTAAACTGTGAAAGGACTTTGCTCTCTGAGTTCTAGCCCTGCTTTTGTGCTTGGGAGTTACAGAGCAGCCATGCAAATCAGCGCTCAGCAAAGCGAGGAAAGAGGCAGCAGCCTCTTCCCCTTCTGCTCCAAACAGACCTGTGTTCACAGACTTGGCATCACCTGCATGACCACAGCTCCTCACTCCCACCAACCCCCAGGGCTCCCTGCTGGTACCAAATCACTCCTGGTGGCGTGAACCGTTCCGAGTACCCCATGAAAATAAAGTCACAGCCTGCATGTTAATTCTGGGATCAGAAATGAGACCAACTTTCAACTGAGGACTCTGCTTAAACACGGAAAACCCACGGACTGCAGCACAACGCTCTCTGGATTCATGAACTGTTGCAAGTTGCCAGAGTCTTTAATAGTAAGAAAGACCAGTAGTTCCCTGGGTGCACAGCCCCTTGAGCTGGATGATGGGGATGGAAAGACAATAGGCCCTTCTAATCCATGAGGAAATGGTTATGAACCTACTTCATGAGCTGGATACTCACAAATCTATGGGGCCATACGGATTACACCCTAGAGTGCTGAGGGAGCTGGCAGATGTGGTTGCCAAGTCACTCTCCATAATCTTCTAACAATCTTGGTTAACCAAGGTTGTCCCAATGAACTGGAGGATGGCAGATGTGATGCCATCTTCAAGAAGGGCTGGAAAGAGGATCCTGGCAACTACAGGTCTGCCAGTCTCACCTCAGTGCCAGGGAAAGTTACGGAACAGATCATCTTGAGAGTCATCGTGGATCAGTTAAAGGTCAACCAGGCGATGAAGCCCTGTCAGCACGGGCTCACGAGATGCAGATTCTGTTTGACAAATCTGATCTCTTTCTATAATAAGATGACCTCCTTAGCAGATGAGGGAAAGCCTGTCGATGTAGTCTATCTGTACTTCAGTAAGGCTTTGGACACTGTCCCCCACAACATCCTCATGAATAAGCTGGCTTGACTATGGCACATCCTCCTCTGGGTGAAACACTGGCTGGATGGCCAGGTGCCAAGAGGTGTGGTCAATGGAGTTAAATGCACTTGAAGGCCAGTCACGAGAGATGTCCCCCAGGACTCAGTGCTGGGGCCGCTCCTGCTTATCAGTGATCTCTTTCAATGATCTTGATGTGGAGANCCGCTCTCCACAACTATTTGAAAGGATGTTGTAGACATGTTGGTGCTGGTCTCACCTCACAGATAATTAGTGACAGAACCAGAGGGAAGGGCTTCAAGGTTTAACAGGGTAGGTTTAGTTTAGACATCAAGAAAAAATTCTTCATGGAGAGAGTGGTCAGACAATGGAATGGGCTGCCCAGGGTGGTGGTTGAGTCATCATCCCTGGATGAGTTTAAAAGTCACTTATATGTGGTGTTGCTGAATACGGTTTAGGGGTGAGCTTGTAGAGTAGGATTGATGATTGGACTTGATGATCCCAAGGGTCTTTTCCAACCTAAATGATTCAATAAGTTCAGCATAATTTATGAAACCCACATTGAGTCCATGCAATTTGGGAAACTCAGTTGGTCCCCTGCTGCACTTGTGCTGTTCTAAGTAGGTGTGGTACAGCAGAGCAAGAGCTACCTAAGTACTCTGCTGCAGTGGGGCATCCCACTGGTGGCACTGACCTTGCTCAGTTAGGAGGTACCAAGCAGTTACTGCTCAGCATGGTTCAGTTTTCATCAGCAGGAAATATATTTCGTGATGAGTAAGCGGAGTGTTTTTGTTGTACAACCTATGCCTCAAAATCACCTTTGTTGTATTATCTCATGCCACGCTGAGATCTGCTGGGGTGGTCTTCACTTTCTATTGCAATGGAAATGCAAAAGATGTGCAGTCAGACCCAGGAGGTGCACACTGAGAAATTAAAGCTTACCTCTAGAAAAGGTGCTCAGAGTCCTCTCTTTGCTATACAACAGGAACTAGCCCTATGCAAGAACCTTTAGGGAAGGCTTATAACATTTCATAGCACGAGTGTAGAACTGAGAAAGTGACTCTTCTATGGCTGAGTGTTATATTTTCTCTGCAATTCCACGGGGCACTTTAGAAAGGCCGTGTAAGAAGGAACACAGCGAGAATACGCGAGTTTAAAGCAGTTTTTAAACTTGTCTGTGAAGTCCTATTGGCTTCTCCTGCAGTGAACTCTTTCAAATACTTTTCTGTTAGGGTAGAGAGCATGAGAGAAATAAGAGAACTGCTATTCCCACTTTCACACCCTAGGGAGCTTTGAGAAATCACTAGCACAAATAGTCCTGCCAGCTGGTTTAGCCAATTGGTGGTCAGTTTACATTTCCTCTTAGAAGTGAACTTGACTGTACATTTTAACTGAGTCATTACGAGCTCCCTTTCCAAGTGCTTTGGCAGGCTGGAAAGGCCTGAGACTGAACAGACCACAGTAACCAGTAAAGAGGAGAAGAGTCCTACTTGTAGTATGGCAGAAGGAATCGATCCAAATGGATCCAGAAGTTCAAGCTGCAATGATAACAAAGGGATGCAAATGTTTACCTGCAGGATATAACCACAAGTTATAACCATCTGTGACTACAAGGATACACCTACAAGTACAATGCTTGTACTGGAAGAGTTGATTTTCCCATTAAAACGCAGCCACTTTAGATGTGTGACATGACAAAAGCGTCAACCACTGCTATACGGTTGTAAACAACTGCGGGAGTGAAGCACTGAAGACCCCAAAACACAAGAGATTCTAGGTGTGTAGTAAGCTTACACACACCTTGAGGAAATTCAGAATGGATGTTCGAGTCGCTCTCACAGGGTACTGTAAATTCTATAATATACACAGAAAAGGAGGACCCAAGCATGGGATGGAGAAGAGATCTCCATTATGGGGAACTGGAATAATGATAGGAGGCTGTCACTAACTAAGTTCTTCAGCAATCACCACCAGTGTCTTATTCAGGGATGGACTGGGTTCAAAGCTGCATGCAAAGAGGCTCCACCAAGAAGTGCCATGGCTGTAGCTTGTGTCACTTGCATGGCATGAGCCAAACAAACATGCAGTGGAGACTACAGCGCTTTCTCTTCCTCCAGGAGCAGAAGACCTTGTTTCCTGAACCTAGACAAAACCAGGGAATGAAGCTTGGCTGCACCACCAGTGGTTGCAGAATGTGTGCCTGGACAGTGGGGCAATTTTGTGTTTCTTTTAGAGGCTCTGTAGGGCTGACCAGTTGCGCATGATTCAGCCATCACATCCCTGGTCTGTGTAGGCGCAGCCACGAGCTCTGCAGGCCATAGGACTCAGCATTCCTTAGGAAGAGAAAGCTTCAGGCGTGCACCCGTGGTAGCAGCCCTTGCCAGGACCTGTTGTGAACGACTACAAAGAGGGAAGCGTTGTGCTTGGCACTGAGGGCACTGGGGAGAAAACTGTTGCTCACGATTTGTCTCAGTTTCAGATCTGCCCGTCTGTCCGCATGCTCTGTAACCATCTCGCAAAGCCCAGGTAATTTCAGGCTCTTCCGTAAGCAAAGAACGGGCCGCGGACAAAATTCAGTAGAGAAGAAAAATCTTTGAGAGTTACTCTCCGCAAAGGCTGGCTTCCAGGCTCAGACAGCGGCGTCCTCATTACTGCTAATGGCAAAGAGCTGTGCCTGTTGGGCAACACTCCCCTTTGAGTGTGTCTGCACAGCTAGCCATCTATTTATTTATTTCTGCAGTGGTGATCATTGGAAAATGCCTACAATCCCTCCTCAAATAACTGGCTTTAATTCACATTTGGCATTCGTGTTTCATAATGATTGAGCCACATTTGCTCGCCATGTTCCAAAAAATGCTGTCAGCCAAGTGAGCTGCAAACCTTCCTGGGTAAATGAAAACTCTGTGGATGTGGAAGCCTTGCTTTGTTCCAGCTAGTGTGCGATGTGGATGTCTACTGGCAGTTCTCCGGCTCTCCTTACTCTCAGCCCATGGTTCCCTCCAAAGAGAGGTGTTTCTCCTCAAAGGGCTTTCCCCCTTTCTTTCTCCCTCTCTCAAGCCATTCGGTTAACTTTGACGCGTAAATTAAGATGGGAAGTTTCACGATTTGTGAAATCCAGAGGTAATAAGTCCTCAAAGCAAATGTGTGGAGCCTGTAGAGACAGAAAGTTGTGTTTTGTTTAGCTCCAAGAACTGCCAGTTTTGAGCAGATTCACGACTGGTTCTAGATGGCTGTGAACCTCCGAGGGGTAGGACAAGATGAGAGTTTGAAACTGCAGCAAAGAAAATCTCTAATACGAGTTATGTAACACTTGCAGGAGCCCTGGCCTCACCTGTCAACTGATTCTGGCGTTAAAGAGGTGGGTTGATCTCGACAGCCATGACCGAGCTTGCGCTCCAGTAAATGCAAGATTCACTTCAGCGAAAAACTGACAATAAAGTCCTTCACTTAACCATTATTACCTCTAGTTCACTCTATCAGCTTCCACCCAAAAATCTTACAGCACATTTAAATCAATGCTAAACCTCAAAGTCTGTGTGACAAAGAGAGTATTAGCTCCATCTTATGAGAGTCTTAGACAAATTAAGGGCTAAACCCAGCATCAGACATAGACTCCTACACTTCAAAAACTGCAGTCTCAGAACAATTGCAAGAGACATGCTGGAGTTCAGCTCTGGAAGACATCTGATCCAAACTTCTACTCAAAGCAGCCACGATTTAGTCCGGCTCCTTCTTACTTTTAGTCAGGCTACTTCTTCAGCTGAAGTTTGAATTTCTCCAGTGGTAAAACCTTTAGCCACAAACTTTATTAACCTTTGCCCAGTGTCAGACCATGGTCACAGCAATAACATTTCTCCTTATATCTAATAAGACTCTCCCATGCAGCAACTTTCGCCTGTTCTTGTCCCTGTGCTCTTCTGAGATCAATCTGGCTTCATCTTAGAATCACAGAATAATTTAGGTTGGAAGGGACCCCAGAGGTCATCTAGTTTCAAGCCCCCTGCTGTGGGGCAGGGACACATCTGAGCAGACCAGGCTGCCCAGAGCCCTGGCCTTGAACACTGCCAGGGATGGGGCATTAACAACTTTTCTGGGCAACCTGTTCCAGTGATTCAGCACCCTCACAGGGAGGGATTTCTTCCTAATCTAAAGCTGCCCTCTTTTGGCTTGAAGCCATTCCTCCTTGTCCTATCATGGGGCAGGGACACATCTGAGCAGACCAGGCTGCCCAGAGCCCTGGCCTTGAACACTGCCAGGGATGGGGCATTAACAACTTTTCTGGGCAACCTGTTCCAGTGATTCAGCACCCTCACAGGGAGGGATTTCTGCTGCCCTCTTTTAGCTTGAAGCCATTCCTCCTTGTCCTATCACTAAATTCCTGACATAAAGTCCCTCTCCAGCTTTCCTGTAGCCCCCTTCAGGGACTGGAAGGCTGCTATAAGCCTTTTCTTCACCAGAGTGAATAAACCAAGTTCCTTCAGCCTGTCCTCATAGCAGAGGTGCTCCAGTCCTCTGATCACCCCAGTGGCCTCCTCTGGATTCACACCAACAGTTCCATGTCCGTCTTGTGTCGTAGACTCAATGCAGGACTCCAAGTGAAGTCTCACAAGAGCAGAGCATAGGGAGAGAATCACCTCCTTTGACCTGCTGGTGACACTTCTTTTGATGCAGAGCTGGCCTTCTGAGCTGCACTCATACATAACCAGCTCATCTACCAACACCTCCAAATCCTTCTCCTTAGGACTGCTCTCGATCCATTCACCACCCAGCTCGTATTTGTGTTGCTCTACAAACTCACGCTAGACAACTGAGGACAGCAAGCAATGCAAATCTCTCACCAGCCTCATTTTTTTAAAGGCAGAGTTAGCCCACTTCTCTTAAACCCTCCTTGTATGTTATGTGCTCCCATGCTCTAACCAACACAGTGGTCTTTCCTATATCAGGGAACCACAGAATCACAGAATCAGAGAATCATTAGGAATTGGAAGGGACTTCGAAAGATCATCAAGTCCAATCCCCCTGAAACAGCAGGATCATCTACACCAAGTCACACAGGAACACATCCAGGCGGGTCTTAAACATCTCCAGAGAAGGAGACTCCACAACCACCCTGGGCAGCCTGTTCCAGGGCTCCGTCACCCTCACTGGGAAGAAGTTCCTTCTCATATTGATGAGGAACCTCCTATGTTCCAGCTTACAACCATTGCCCCTCATCCTATCACTAGATGACACTGAGAATAGCCCAGCTCCATCCTCCTGACACCCACC